>JANAVB010033219.1:3078711-3428311 GCA_029216955.1 Iris pallida
GACAAATGGTTCATAGGCTTGATATCGACGCCGATAGTTTATATCCACAAGACCGTGCTTGTCTACTTTCCAATCTTGACCTTCAATCAGATCGAACAACCACACCTGATAACACAATCTTAATAGGCTCTATTCCATAACTATATGTCAGCTCCACAATCTTCCGTAGGTTGCCATAGAAATCGTTACCCGCATCAACATCTTTGTAGTTCGAAGATCTGATACACAAACAACTATTTTTGGTGGAATCGAGATCCACAAAATTGTCTCTGATCGGGCAAGTTGTTGACTTGAACCTAAACCCATTCACACAGTAGCTTGGCCATATTTTTGCAGCATAAATTAGTCCCTTGGCTAGCGTTCTAATAGACTCATTCTCAAGTCTTGCGTATGGACGATCGACCTAAATACTATGAAAAAAGAAATTAAGCTCATTCTCAAGTGCATATACAGTGAACTAATTACAGAATTCTCAAGTCTTACATATGCACTCAACCATGATGGAAAATAACGCCTTATTTCTTGTTCTTCTTCTGTTATGTGTGGCCTACCTGACCTCACATCATCATTAAATATGCTGAAAACAATATCGTTCAATTAATATAATAGTATAATAATCAACAGTATTAAAATAATGGACGTATTAATTACTTACCCCTCCAGCTTCTTTACTTCATCCTCGTCGCAGTTGAGTAATACATACACTTGAGCAGCCCTTAGTTCATCATCGTTCATATATCTCTTCTTCATTTTACCCGATGGCTTTCCTGGAGCATTGAATACCTTCAGTATTGTATCATTACATTCATGATCTCCGTCGTCGTTTCTGGAAGCTCTCATTCTATTAGTTGCAACATGAGGCTTGAAATACATCGAACAAAAGTTTGTAATCACCTCGAGAACATAGGCTTCACAAATAGAACCCTCGACCCGTGTCTTATTTTTCACCTTTCTTTTTAGGTGATTCAAATGTCGCTCGAACGGATACATCCATCGATATTCAATGGGTCCACCAACACGTGCCTCATAGGAAAGATGAATATGCAAATGCTCCATAGAGTCGAAGAATCCAGGAGGAAACACCCTCTCTAGCTTGCACAGTGTTACCGCAATGTCCTTCTCTTGCTTTTCTAGACGATCAACGAGTAATTTCTTGGAACAAAGATTCCTGAAGAATATGCTAAGCTCCGTCAATGGATCCCAAACTGCCTGCGGTAAGAATTCCCGAAATGCAATCGGAATTAACCTCTCCATGAATACGTGACAATCGTGGCTATTCATACCCGTCAATTTATTTTCCTTCGGATCGACACATCTTCTCATATTTGACACATATCCGTCTGAAAATTTTAGGCCCTGGATCCACCGACAAAGTCTCACTTTATCCTTCTTGTCCAATGAGAAAATTGACTTCGGTAGGAACTATTTTCCATTCTCCTCTATCAAATGCAACGCAGGACATTTGTATATTTCTTCTAAGTCCAACCTGGCCTTGGGATTGTCTTTCGTTTTTTTCTTTACATCCATCACAGTATTAATTATGTTATCAAACACATTCTTCTCAATATGCATAACATCAAGATTATGTCTGATCAGATTGGTACTCCAATATGGCAGATCCCAGAATATGCTCCTCTTTGTCCAGTTATGATCTCTACCAAATCCATCGCACTTGTACCCAGTTGTAGGATCTTCGATAGCACTTGAAAAATGTCTAACCTCCTCCCATATCGTGGCTCCGTACCACCTTGGCGGTGGATCACCCTTCTCTACAACGCCGGCACGGAATGCATTCCTGTTCCTTCTGAACGGATGATCTTTTGGCAGAAATTGTTGATGACAATCAAAGAAGCACGGTTTTCCTCCATGTTTCAAACGGAAAGCCTTAGTAAGGTCCATACAATACGGACATGAGAGACGGCCATGAGTGCTCCATCCAGATAACATTTCATAGGCCGGAAAGTCATTGATGGTCCACATAAGGGTTGCCTTCATCTGAAAATTCTGCTTTCTGGAAATATCGTACGTGTTAGCGCCTACTTCCTATAACTGATTCAACTCATCTATCAAAGGTTGTAAGTACACATCAATGTTCCTCTTGGGATTGTTCGGACCAGGAATCATAACGGTTAGAAACATGTACAGTGTCTTCATGCACATCCAAGGCGGTAGGTTATACGGAGTGACAATCACAGGCCAGCACGAATACTGGGATCCTGAAAGACCAAAAGGAGTAAAACCGTCAGAAGATAGCCCCAACCTGACATTACGCGGATCTGAAGCAAAATCAGGATACACTCGATCAAAGTGCTTCCACGCTTCTCCATCGGATGGGTGATCCAACACTCCTTCAATCTGTTCTCGCGTGTGCCAACTCATATTTTCGGTCGTCTCTTTCACCATAAATAATTTTTGCAACCGCGGCGTTAAATGCAAGTAGTGCATTGAATCGGTGATCAGTCTTCTTGCACCGGTAGACCTTCCTGTACTAGTTGTCTTATAGCGATCAGTAGCACAAAATCTGCACACATCTGCGTCCTTGTCATCTTTGTAGTACAGCATGCACCTATTGCGACAAGAATCGATTTTTTCGTATCCCATCCAGAGCGATCTCACCATTCTCTTAGACCGGTAGAAGTCTTTAGGTAACTTAGTACCCGCCGGCAAGATCTCTATAATCAACTCCAACACTCGGTTGTAGCATTCTTGCGACATGTTAAAATTTGACTTAATGCTCAACAGTCTTGTAACCACCTCCAACGGTGAATGATCCTCACAACCAGGATACAATAGAGTCCTTACATTCTCCAGCAACTCCATGAACTTTGTAGCATCGACATTGGGTGCCTCCTTAGCTGCATCATGAACGAAACTAGGCCCCGAAGCATCGAAAACTATGTTTATGCTCCCGTCGTCGTATACATGATTATCTGAAACAAAATTAGGTCCCGCATGCATATACGGCTCAACATAAGGCTCCGGTTCTGATGCTAAAGACACAAGTTCTCCGTGTGCGATCCACTGATAGTAATTAGGCATGAAACCCCTCGAGTACAAATGATATGTCACTTCCACTTCTGGATAATATTTCACGTTATGACATTTCACACACAGACACTTAATTTTGGTGTCGTCCATGTACTGAGGGAACGCCTTGGCAAACTGCAGGAACTGCTCTACTTCCGCTATGTATTCATCCCGCACACCGCACATATCATCAGGACGATGATTGTACATCCATGAACGACACCGCAAGTAGTAATTCATATCCATTTAGAAATAATTCTGCAAAGATGGACACACAATTATCCAATAGGCACAAATTCGTTTCATAAATACCTACACAAATTGGACTCCTGGACACGAACCACTTGACACAGAGGTAGGAAAAACCACTGACAAGCCCCCCTCAAGTTTTGTGTCAGCTGGATGCATGTCGGACACGAAATTGCACGTGCACGGGATTTGGACTGTGCGTGCACAATTATCCATTGGTTGCGGTTGATTATGAAGATGTGGTTTTGTCTGATACTTGAGTTTTGCAATGTAATGTGAATTGCTCGGGTCTTCATTTGATTTTTAGTTTTCAAATTCCTAAAATGTTTTCACTGATACTCGAGTATGTAATCTGGTTTGGTCAAGCCTTAGTTAAAGGTTAAACTTAGTCAACTAGTCCTTTCTAAGTCATAAAACCCAATCCTAGGACCTACAGGTGAATCCCTGGATGACATTGATACTCTAACTAGTGTCTATATATATATATATATATATATATATATATATATATATATATATATATATATATATATATATATATATATATTCACGCGTACTCTTCAATAACTCACTCAAAGACAAGTGGCACTCTCAAGATACAACCCACTTCTATATGAAGTATAACCCATATCTTATCCAACTACCCTTTATACCAATATATATATTCAAAACAAAACCTATCTATAAATATTTATACATATATATAGCATACACTCACATGTATATATCAAATCCTCAATCTAAGCTATGCATAAATCCTCCTATTTATATAACACCTATAGTAGATCGGGTCCGGGGGAGGGGTTCAGGTCCGGGTTGGGAGGGGGCGCTGGAATAGTAGATCGGGAGGTGGGGGGCTGGCGTCAGGGAGGGAGGGGTGGTCCGGGACGCTGCACCGCAGGTCAGGAGGAAAGGAGTTGGAATAGTGGATCGGGGGGTGGGGGG
Organism: Iris pallida; assembly: GCA_029216955.1. Lineage (NCBI taxonomy): Eukaryota > Viridiplantae > Streptophyta > Magnoliopsida > Asparagales > Iridaceae > Iris > Iris pallida. Next base: position 3,082,933 of record JANAVB010033219.1, read on the forward strand.
CTGGCGTCAGGGAGGGAGGTCAGGTCCGGGACGCTGCACCGCAGGTCGGGGGGGAAGGAGCTGGAATAGTAGATGGGGGGTTTGGGGGGGCTGGCGTCAGGAAGGGAGGAAAAATAAAATTTGAGAACCTAGCTCTGATACCAAGTTGAAATGAGTGAAATTTTTCAGATGATTTTATTGATGGGTTCCTGCCACTACTTATAGAGAGTACACCTCCTCTTCACAATACAACTTCCGATGCGGGACTTTTTGGAAAAGAAATGCGAAAACCTTTTCCCAAACTAGAGAGTACCTGCGAGAGAACCGAGCAATACAACGCACGAACTAAAACACCAAAACAAACCACGCAGACACAGATAATTTTTGACGTGGAAAACCCTTGCGGAAAAAAAACCACGAGACGATCGGAGTCCAACTCTGAGAAGCCTCCACTAATGAAATGGAAGAATTACACCCTCTACAAACTTCTCCCGATCCAAATCGGATCCCCACAACACTTGGAAGCAAGAACAATGATTACAAGGCTACGAAGAACAAGAACGACGAGTAGAGATTACCCGAATCCGATTCTCCTCCGAAAAAGACCTTCAATCCTTCGTCTTCTTTCCCGAAGTTGCAATGGCACTCTTGCCTCCTTCATCTCTCTTTTCTTGTGTTCTCTACAATGATTAGGGTTAGGAATAACCTAATATTAACTTTCCTAATCTGCAGCAAAATCTGGACCATCAGATATGATCCAACGGTGAAAAAATCACCCAAAAAATTTGCCCAGCCCGACGACACAGAGTTCGACCAGAACTCTGTGTTCTGACTCCAGAACTGTTCTGGAACCAAAATACAGAGTTCGGTCAGAACTCTGTATGGGGCAGAGTTCGGGCCGAACTCTGCCCTCTTGTTCCAGAATGTCTCCAGGTAGCTTCCCGAGCTTCTTCGTCCCCTCCGACTGGCCTCGTCACCTCCCCGAGCTTCTCTGACACACAGACGGCGCTCGTCGCACTCTGGGGTCTTCTCCACATAGGTTGGGAACCCCACCCACTCCAACAAATCTCCCCCTTCACAATTATGTGGAGGAGGTCGTCATCCCGATGATCTTCCTGCAGTACTCAAACTTCTCCCTCGGAAGAACCTTCGTGAGCTTGTCCGCTCCATTGTCATCAGTATGAACCTTCTCAAGCGCCGCATCCTTCTCCTCAACCACATCCCGTATCCAATGATACCGCGTCTCGATGTGCTTGGACCGACTATAAAATGTCTGATTCTTCACAAGGTGGATAGCACTCTGACTGTCGCAAAGTAAAGTATACTGCTCTTGCTTCAGCCACATTTTCTGCAACAGCTTCTTCATCCACAACAGCTCCTTGTAAGCCTCCGTCGCCGTAATGTACTCTGCCTCTGTCGTCGACAAGGCAATACACTTCTGCAACCGCGACTGCCACGATACCGCTCCTCCAGCAAACATCATCACATAGCCCGAAGTCGATCGCCTCGTGTCTACATCTCCAGCCATATCAGTGTCGGTATATCCAACCAGCTTTTGCTCGTCACCACCAAAAGAAAGTCTCCAATCGGCAGTGTCCTGAAGGTATCGTAGAATCCACTTGACCGCACTCCAATATACCCTTCCAGGATTTGAAAGGTACCTGCTAACTGTGCCAACTGCATGAGCGATGTCTGGCCTCGTACACACCATAGCATATATAAGACTTCCCACAGCTGAGGCATATGGAACCCGCTCCATATCTTCCTTTTCGTCCTCGGTAGATGGACACTGCTCCTCAGTGAACTTAAAGTGGGCCGCAAGGGGGCAAATCACTTTCTTCGATCCGTCCATACCGAAACGCTGAAGTACCCGATAAATGTACTTCTTTTGGGACAAATGTAGCAGCTTGGACTCTCTCTCTCGGCTGATCTCCATCCCAAGAATAGTCTTCGCTGTGCGCAAATCCTTCATAGAGAATGTCGCGTCCAGTTGGCGCTTCAACTCCGCTATCCTAGTGGCATTCCGACCCACTAATAGCATATCAACTACATAGAGCAATAAAATAATGAAATCATCATCGACAAAATACCTCACAAATATACAGTGATTCGACGTTGTCCGTGCATAACCATGCCCCCCCATAAATGACTCGAACTTCCTGTACCACTGTCTCGGAGCCTGCTTCAGACCATACAAGCTCTTTCTCAACCGACAGATCAAATGTGACTTGTCCTTCTCACAGAATCCCTCTGGCTGCTCCATGTATAACTCCTCCTCAAGATCACCGTGGAGAAATGCCGTCTTCAGGTCCATCTGCTCGACCTCCAAGTTAAAATTGGCTGCCAATGCTAGCACCACCCGAATAGACGACTGCTTGACGACTGGCGAAAAGGTCTCACAATAATCTATGCCTTTCCGCTGACCGTAGCCTTTAACTACCAGCCTCGCTTTGTATCGAGGGAGAGTAGCATAATCCGTCTGCTTCACTCTAAACACCCATCGATTCTTCAAAGCCTTCTTGCCCTTTGGCAACCGTACCAGCTCATAAGTGGAATTGGCGTATAAGGAACTCATCTCCTCCTGCATAGCCTCCATCCACTCCTGCCTGTGTTCGTCTTCCATAGCCTCTGCAAAACTTTCGGGCTCTCCCACGTCTGTCAATAGCACATACTCACCCGGTGAGTATCTTGTAGATGGTCGACGCTCTCTGTCGCTCCTTCTCAGTGGAGCCACTGGTGCTGGCTGTATACCAACAGCCTCCTCCCCTTCAGGAACTGTCTCCCTGACATGCTCATCCTCCTGAGGGACACCCTGACCATCATCAGCAGACTGATGATCAAGGTTGGGAGCAACTACATGTACTGGCCCCTCCATAATTGGATCCTCTGCGATGTCCTCTGGAAACTGCTCGAAGTAAAATAACTCTAACTCAGGCAATTCCTCAGTCTCAAAAGGCGTCTCGGAATCCTGAGTGTTGGTCATGGTCTGATCCTCGACGAATACCACGTCCCTGCTTCTGTAGAGCTTTCTTCCCACCGGGTCATAGAGTCTATAGCCAAACTCATTCCGACTGTAGCCGACAAAGATGCATCGTCTCGTTTTCGGCTCAAGTTTGGACCTCTCGTCCTTCGGTACATGCACGAAGGCCTTACAGCCAAACACTCGCAGATGATTGTATGACGGCTCTTTGTCGTACCATACTTTGTCAGGCACATCACCCTGCAAAGGAGCACTAGGAGACAAATTAATAACATAAGCAGCTGTGAGAAGAGCTCACCCCAATAACTGCCCGAAAAGTTTGCTTCTGACAGCAAATACCGCACTCTCTCCATCAGTGTCCGGTTCATGCGCTCCGCTACACCATTGAGCTGAGGTGTCTTGGGCGGAGTCTTCTGATATCGTATCCCTTGCTCTCTGCAATAAGCATTAAAGGGGCCAATGTATTCGCCGTCGTTGTCGGACCGAACACACAATAACTTCTTGCCCGTCTCTCTTTCAACAGAGGCCTGAAACTCTTTGAAAGTAGGCAGCACCTGATCCTTGGTCTTTAAGGCATAGACCCAAACCTTTCTGGAACAGTCATCAATAAAAGTTACAAAGTAAGAAGCACCACCAATAGATTTTACCTTTATAGGACCGCAGACATCCGAGTGAATCAACTCGAGCAACGTTGACTTCCTTGAACTTGGGTGACTTTGGAAAGACACCCTATTTTGCTTTCCAGCTAAGCAGTGCGTGCACTTCTCCAACTTTGTAGACTTGAGCCCTGGAATCACCTTCCTGTTCACCAAGTAGCTCATCCCCTTTTCGCTGATATCGCCGAGCCGTCTGTGCCACAACTCAGCAGACGCATCACTGACTGTGTTCACCTTCTGTGTCCCCTGTGCGCTCCCCTCTATATAGTAGAGACCGGACTTCTTGCTTCCTCTGGCAATCACCATCGAACCTCTGGAAAGCTTCTACTGACTATTTCCGAAGAGACTGAAGAATCTCTCGTCATCCAACCTTCCAACCGATACCAGGTTGAAACAGATATCAGGGACATGACGAACATCTATGAGAATATGAACTGCACCCGTCTTTGTTCTCAAATGCACATCTCCAACGGCAACCGCCTTCGACACATCTACATTGCCCATCTTCAACACTCCACAGTCACCTGTTGTGTAAGTGGCAAATAGTGTCCTGTTGTGAGATACATGCGCCGAAGCCCCTGAGTCCACCAGCCAAGAATTGTCATCGCAGGCGAGGTTTGTAATGACCTCATCACCTACGACGATCACATCGCCTCCATGTATCGAGACCGCCGTTATAGTGTTCTCGTCTTGCTTTCCCTTGTCGTCCTTCTTCTCTCTCTTCCAAGCGAAACAATTCCGCTTGATGTGGCCCTTCTTGCCACAATGGTAACACTCCGAGTCCTCGTACCGACCCTTGGACTTCCTCCTGCTCTTGTCTCTGCCACCACCTGGACCCCTGCTTTTGCGCCTTCTGCGGCTCTCTGAAACCAATGCCTTTGAGTGGTGGAATGTGGATGAAGTGCCCTGAGAACGTCTCCGCATCTCTTCATTCAGTATCCCACTCTTGGCAAACTCCAGACTGACCACGTCCTCTGGAGCAGAAGCGATCATAGATACTCGTACGGTCTCCCACGAGTCTGGCAATGTACACAGCAGCCATAGTCCCTAAACCTCGTCGTCGAACTTGACTCCCATCGAAGACAGCTGGTCAACCACGTTATGAAAATCACTCAAGTGATCCGTAATAGATGCTCCATCTTTGTACCGCAGACCCATCATCGTCCAGATCAAGAACAACTTGTTTACCCCGGTCTTCTTCGCGTACAAAGATTTCAGCTTATTCCATAACGTCATCGCGTGCTCAATATTGGCAATGTGGTTGTACACGTTCTCGTCAACGAACTGTTTGATGTTATATCCGCATACCTGTATATGCTCGAATTTCCAGTCCTTCTCGAATTTATCACTGGGCTGCTCGGATGCAAATACTGGCAGATGCAGCTTTTTGACAAATAGCAAATCTTTCATCTTACTCCGCCAATAGTGATAGTTGGTGTCGTTCAGGTTCACCATGCGCACCGGCTTCGCGTCCATCTCTCCTCTCTAGTTTTTTTGTCAACTCCTGACACCCGTCTGAATTTCAGAACCTGGCTCTGATACCACTTTGTTGGGAAAGAAACGCGAAAACCTTTCCCCAAACTAGAGAGTACCTGCGAGAGAACCGAGCAATACAACGCACGAACCAAAACCCCAAAACAAACCACGCAGACACAGAAAATTTTTGACGTAGAAAACCCTTGCGAAAAAAAAACCACGGGACGATCGGAGTCCAACCTTGAGAAGCCTCTACTAATGAAAAAGAAGAATTACACCCTCTACAAACTTCTCCAGATCCAAATCGGATCCCCACAACACTTGGAAGCAAGAACAATGATTACAGGCTACGAAGAACAAGAACGACGAGTAGAGATTACCCGAATCCGATTTTCCTCCGAAAAAGACCTTCAATCCTTCGTCTTCTCTTCCGAAGTTGCAATGGCACTCTTGCCTTCTTGCTCTCTCTTTTCTTGTGTTCTCTACAATGATTAGGATTAGGAATAACCTAATATTAACTCCCCTAATCCGCAGTAAAATCTGGACCATCGGATATGATCCAACGGTGAAAAAATCACCCCAGAAATTCGTCCAGCCCGACGACACGTAGTTCGGCCAGAACTCTGTATTTTGACTCCAGAACGGTTCTGGAACCAAAACACAGAGTTCGGCCTGAACTCTGTGTTGGGCAGAGTTCGGACCGAACTCTGCCCCCCTGTTCCAGAATGTCTTCATATAGCTTCCCGAGCTTCTTCGTCTCCTCCGACTGGCCTCGTCACCTCTCCGAGCTTCTCTGACACACAGACGGCACTCGTCGCACTCCGAGATCTTCTCCACATAGGTTGGGAATCCCACCCACTCCAACAGGACTAAAGTCCCTTTTTAGTTCTCAACAGTAACCGATGTGAGACTAAATTACGAATTTCATTGTTATCTTCCATTTGAACGTTCAACCAGAAATGAGATACAATCAAACACTAAAGATTTTACCGTCACCTTCAATTATAATGTCTGCGTCCCTTTGGCCCGTTTGCATTACTCGAGTGCGCCCCCCCCCCCCCCCCCCCCCCCCCCCCCCCCCCCCCCGCGGCGGGGACCATTCTTCATTCAGTGGAAAGTTAAGGCGTGGAGCGATGATGGATTGTTGATCCATGTTGTAGGCTTCGTACGAATCCCGAAGTCTGAATGAAGCTTTGATGATGACGTCACTACTGTTAGTAAAGAATTTCTAACTCTGTATTTTAGAGACAAAATAATAGAATATAACATAAATAAATAATCTCATCGATATCGAGGCTTGAACTTGGTTAAATGTCCTTAACACAATATTCGTCTCGCACTGGTGCTTAAGGTTTTAATAGAACTAGTCTTTCAGGATACAACGATTTTTTTTCCTTCGGTAGTAGCAATTCACCGTAGAAAACTCGACGAAACAATATTGGTAGTCTCTCTCTCTTAGACTTAATGCTAGATGGATAAATGGATTGAGTGATTGAATTACTCAAACACTTGTGCTTTTATAGAAATAAAGATACACAATGGATTATAGAAAAAAACAGACACAATGGAAAAGATACATCTTTCCGATAGATTTGTCAGATAGATTCGTACACCTTTCCATAAATTTGCTGTCATAGATTCGTTGGAAAAAAAAAACAATTATTATTAATATTATAATTATTTCAAATATACATTCACTATTCCAACAACTACAAACTGGAATGTGTCGGAAGAGTGCAGCATTCCTCGCCTTCCATATCGACCGAATGAGGTAAAAGCTTTATGTTACTTATGTTACTGAGTAGTGCGGATGAATTTTGTTGACATATTGCTGGCAATCCTCTCCATCCTAACCCTGTCATTGGACATTACAAGAGAACCAATGTTTCAATATGTACCTGACATAAAGGGCAAGTTTGATCAAAGTTTTGAATCCGTCTGTGTATGTTCCCATGAGTTTCACTCGAAGGATATCAAGAAAACAAATTTTCTCGTGTAAGCATCTAGAATTTGCAGGAAAAGAAAAAATGGAGTATATTTTTGAAATTTATATGTGTCCCGACTACTGCTCAAAAGAAGTAAGAATATTTTTGATTTGAAGGATATTTTGGATAGAAAGTGTCCAAATAATTGGAGATTGTCTGCAAAAAAAAGGTGTGAATAGGAAATGTTTGAATTTCTGTTGAGTCTATCTGGCATATATGTTGTTCCCTTTCCATAATTGTAATATGTTAGGATAGTAGTTCTTTGCACATAATGAATAGGTAGGGGGGAGGGCAACCTTGGTGAATACCTCGGCTTGGGTAGAATATGTGAGATGGTGAACCGTTAACCAAGATTGCAAATGAGACAGTAATAATGCATTTGAATGATTAAATCATGGGTTTTCCCATCAGCCCAAAACCTTGAAGAACTTGACTAATGACTTCCCAACTAAGCGTGTTCTATGCTTTCGACATATCAATCTTAAGAGCACTCTTGTTGCGGCTAAATTTAGCAAATGGAATGGAGTACCTCTTGTACGATAATGATATTATCACTTATCTGTCTTCCCGGGACAACCGTATTTCGATATGGAGTGATAAGTTTTTGGAGAAGAGGTCGGATTCTGTTGGCGAGAATCTTTGTGCTAGTTTTATAGACGACATTATGAAGAGAGATTGGTCGAAAATAAATAGGACTAATGGAGTTTGTTTTTGTTTTAGGAATGAGGACAATGAAAGTATGATCGAGTTAAGGAGACATTGGTGATGATTGTAATGCCCCGCTCCGCACGGTTGAGTCGTTGACTCGAAGAGTTTCGTTGGCCCGATGAAGTATCGATGCGAATCGATGCAAGAGTTATGTTGGCCAAAGGTAAGCCTTGAGTCGATTGGAATCTATAAATCGAATCGATGCAAAGGATAAGTCCCGTTTGAGCAAGTGCTGATTTTAGTTGATCTGGTCTGCAGGCTATGCTTTTACGCTGGACAATAAGAAGTCGGCATTTTACCTTATTCAGTAAAGTATCCGCGAAACCAAATCGTCGCCTTGCAAAGGAATGTGGCATGGACGCTGTCACGACCCGTTACCCAAATTGTTGCGCCGGGCTGAGCCATGTCCAGCCTACGCTTGTTAAAGCGTAGTAAGCTGTTCTAAGAATAGACAATAAAGGATCTAAGCTGCTAACAGTTCTAAAATCACATTTAAAGGTTCATCACAACACAGCATCTATAAGCGAAGGTAAACAAGTACAGATTTAATAATACATAACCAAAGTATCTAACTGGAGACAAAGTCCAGTATCCAAATATAAGTATAGACAAAGTCTAGTCTCAAAACACAAGAAAGATAACTAAGCAAGGTTCCCCGCTGGGGCCTCTTCTGGAGCTAAGGCCAGGTCCTCAAAATCAGTGCCATAATATGTAACACATAGCATTTTCTTCTCGAAAAGTGAACCTACAACGTTATCCTGTCAGGACGGGAGCAAGTACAACCTCTACAACTAAAGTACTGAACATATAATGAAAGAGATGTACAACAAGAAACATGGTGTGATAAGTCTATAAAACAGGAAATACTGGAAAACATGGTCTCATGGTACAACTGGGATCACAGTATTATAGTAACATAGGGAACATGGCATATCTGGAATCATGGTATAACTCATAATCTATCATGGCAAGGATACATATGTCATAGAGACAGATGTATATGTAATGTTTAAAAGTTTAAAATCGTAGTATGTACGTGAATCGGTCAATAGGTGAATAGGATGTACAATGGTACATATCAAGTTTTCTAGTATGCACATACCTGCACGAACGGCATCGGTGTATATCCATACACAAACGCGAGATCAGAACATACGGCAAGGTCACATATAGAAGGTCACCGAGCACGGTAAGTACATACGGAGAAGGGAGTCATGTTCACGTATAATACTAACAGTTTTTCCTTAACCCGTTATTTAAACATGTGAGAGATACGAGAACAGTAAAAACATGTGGGAGATACTGGGAGCAGTATAAAACATGTGAATACTCGGAGCAGTATATAGTATAGTAAAATATGTACTGAGAACCAGTAAGAAGAATGTGAAGATATAAGAACTGTCCTAAGCATAACAGGTACTAAAAGTAATACAACATGTGAAGAGTTAACTTGCTACCTCAAGGATCAGTATTTTAACATGGTTAATACATGTTCTAGCATTAAAAGACAGTAAATGAGTTTGTAGATGTACTTGCCTCGAGCAAAGCAAGAATACTAGTACGAAGATATAGATGTCCGTTGTCCTATCAATAATGATATACAAACTCAGTTCTAAGCTATGTTCAATATTATACTAGTGGTGTGACACGACTCCTGACTGGATACTAGCCAAGTGGGGACCTAGCATAAAAGTCTAATATGGAGTGCCACTACATCCAAACTAATTTTCTAGGGTCTTTACACTAGTGCGGGGTGAGGTCCAATACGTCTATAACTCAAACAACACAAAACTTGCAAGTCGTAGCTACTCAATAAATAAATCAAACTGTACACTGAGTTCCAATAATTTTTGAGATAGACAAAAAGCTTAAATATACAAAAAATAAAGTACCAAAATGATCCTTGTTAATTATAGAAATTTATACTAATTTTTCTGGGATTTATAAACCTTCATAAATATTTATTAAAAATCAACAAACACATGTATCCTGAAAATGAGTTCTGTTTTCCTATTTTTATAAAATACCAAAAGTACTTATTAAATACTGAAAAAATTATAATAAATTATCTAAATTAACATAGTATTTAAATACAATTTTTTCCAGATTTTTACAGCAATTAAAATATATATAAAAAATCCAAAAATAGAAAGTAACAATTTCTGGAAAAATAATTAATTATAAATTAAGGATAATACATAAACAAAATCTACAGATGTCGTCGAATGATAAAATAAATATAACCAACGTGTCCAGAACGGTCAAATTAGCTAGGATAGCCTACCCATAAGTCCAATTTAGACACAGGGGCAAAACGGTAATTTTGGACCAAAATGATGTCCGTCGTTGGACACATTTTGCACCGAAAAACGTGTCGGGATAGAAGTCTACAAAACCTAGCAAATTATATGTCCACGAATCCATAATGACGATACGAACTCAACGTTATATCCAAAATGGAATTCCGATGTGCCGATCTCAAAACGATACGTTGACGCGGACACTTGGAATCCGATTTGCACCGAAATGCGTGCCGGAGCAAATGTCTTCAAAACTCAGCAAATTATATGTCAACGAGACCAGAATGACGACCCGGAATCACCCGAATCATCGTCCTCGCTGGAGCGTGATGCCGCACGAGCCTGGAGTTGCGCTCGTGCAAGGCAAGATGACAAGTTCTTAAATAGTTATCTTTGAATTGAACGTTAACAATGAAAGGAAAACAGAGTATATGAAAACGATTCTCTTTATTGATATTCGAAATTAGATTACAAAGGCTTTCGATAGCCCAACGAAATTTGCCAGATTGGCTACAACACTCAGGTTCTCTCTTGTCCACAAAGGATTTCGCCGTTCCATACATCATGCCTTCTATATCTCGGCGGCATCAATCCTGTCGCGAGTCCGAGCGTCAAGCGATCGCACGCTTCAATACGCTTCGGCATTTCAAGCCTCAATGCGTTCAAGCAACGCTTCACCGCGAGCCATCCATTCCCTGCACCCTGCATGAAACTGGTGGGGGATCAGTACGTTCGTCCTCGCATGTACTGAAGCAAAGATCTTCTTTCCAAACCGACATTTTAATATTTATGTTGAATCATGCAACTTAGCTTATGATCTTGCTATGTTCTCCTTAGGGTCAATTTTATGGCATATTCGAAAGCGTAAAGCATGGCAAGCATGTTATTCAATTTGCATAAATAAACAGGCAAGCAATCTCGTGTTTGATTCGTGGCACAACTTAACAATATCGACGCACCCGTCCTTGCAACCGACGCAAGGTGAATACGCCTATCCGTTTTCCCTGTCATGTTATAAGTGCCGTCTATTCAGAATCCGTCCATGCAGGATATACGCATACCTTGCACTTCCAAACCCATCGCCCTTATCTATATGAAGGTCACTAGCTTTTCGGGCTAGAATGGACTTATATTTATCGAATCGAATATGTAAGACGACAATCACTCAGTTGTGGTTGCTAACCACAATCAAAGGACCCCTGAAGTACTCGTGTAAGTGGCTTATCACATTCACTAGACAGTCGCTACCCGTCTAGTCGAAGTGCACCAACAATACCGATTATCGCAGTCCCTCCTAGGCCGAACGGTCCCAGCACCCTGGTGATCACGTTCGAGGGAAGAAACACCCGTGCACGGGCAATAGTCTTTAAGTCCATTTGACCATACAACGAATCTTATATTTCATACAACCAAGCAAGTTCGCTTATCTCTATTTCGATTGGCACAACGCCCCAATGTTCTCAACGAACGCCCGAAGGCCGCGAACACTTCGAAGGGCACCATGCCGCATTATCATCTCGCATTTCTTCCGTTAACTTTCTATTGTTCTTACGTTTCATACTTCGTTTCAATGTTCAATGGCATTATGCCTCAACTCAATGTTCATCAACCGAACGACCCGAAGGTCCCGAACACTTTTCGAGACATTATGTCATATCCGACAGTTCCGCCACATTCATGCCACAACTGCATTCTCTCGTAACGAAGCCATCTTTCATTATCCTATGCACGTAGGCACGTCTCGACCGTATTTCGATGTTCTATGACTTAGCATTCAATGTCCGTGGCTTGCACGCTAGGGCGCTCGCCTATTGTCTTTCAATGTTCTAGCCGTTCTAACTCGTGCACGAAGGCACGGTATGGTTCGTGCACTAAGGCACTCACCGAGTACAGTTATCCCATGTTCTTGCGGCTTGCGCACTGAGGCGCTCGCCTTTACGATATCCAATATTCCATAGCGACTCATACGTTTGCCGTACGATTTATTTCAATTGTTCTATCTAGTGTTCGACACACACTACGTTTATCTCTCTATCGAGCCACGCCCGTGGTGTTGATAGATTAACTCAGCATACAATGATATATTTGACTTATCGAATGAAGGAGTAAAAAGAAGTCAATCCTCCCACCTTGAGTCGATACGCCTTTATCGTTTCGCCGAGCCGATGCGGCTCGATTCCCTAACTTTGTTGTACGGCCACTCTCCTGACTTAGCCATTTGAGCACTTTGTGCTTATTGAGTTTGTACGTCCGATTTGGGCTTAGCGTGCCAACGCTTCCGTTCGTCGCAAGGCGACGATTTGCTTTCGTGGACCCCTTACTGAATAAGGCAAAAGATCGACCACTAACATTTCAGCATAAACGTATAGCCTGCACATGAAACCAACTAAAATTATTACTTGCATCGATTTGGACTTGCGCCTTGGTCGATTTGATTTCTTAGAATCTTCGAGCCGTCTCAACGCACTTATCCTTCGAGGTAACGCGGCACTTCGCATCGATTCACTCAATGCATTCTTTGGGACAAGGCAATTCTTCGCATCGACTTAGTTTGATGTATTGCTCGGGACAACTTAATACTTTGTATCGATTTGCATCGATACGTAATCGGGTCAACGCAACTCTTCGAGTCAACGACTCAGCATAATGCACCGTGCGGAGCGGGGCATTACAGAATATACCACTCAAAACAAGGTTCGTCCCGAACTGAAACCAATACTAAATTTCCAAGGGTTTCATTAGATCGTTCCACGATCTCGTCTCACTATCGTTTGGATCGTACAACTTAGTTTGGAATCATACACATATTTTAGGCGTCCCGCCAATATATGCATTTCAGCCGAGCTCAGTTGTAAGATATCGGAACAATACAAACACGTAACTCTTATTCTCAATTACTTGCCATCCCATATTCTCGATCGAACTTGGCTCTATTATTTGTTCTCGCAATTCTAGCGTACATGCACATTGATACATACGTGATCCGCCAACGAAAGTCAAGGCACACGATGCGATTCAAAAATCGCATTTCTTAATTTGTATGTTTCATCGAGACTATCAATTCTATGCGTCGCGTGAAGCCATCGCGCATCCGATCACAACGAGTCTCCGCAATGCCTTGCGTTCGGCGTCACTATCCAACGATTTCTGATGTTTCACTTTGTATCCTATCTTCGACATGATTTTCTTTTGTTGACTTGCAAAAGCATCAACATTCAGGACTACGTCCGCTAGGTTACTTACCTAGACACCGTGCTCAGCTTCTCCCGACGCAAGTTTAAATTGACATTGCACAAAGGCCACAATCTATCCGACACAACAGTTTACATCAAGGCGACGGTGCTCAAGACAACGATCGCCTTGACACGAGGTCTTTACGACACGCCTTACGTTCGATTTCCTAACGAGTAGGAATTCACTAGCCAAATTCCTAACTTATCCGTCTCGCAACATCGAACTTAATTTCGATTCACGCAAGCTCAATTGCAAGGTGAATCCGAATCTAACGACATGACTCGTAAGTCATTCTCTTATCGTTCTCTTTCGTGCATCGCACGAATCTCGCAATCGCCTATCTGAATCACCAAGTTCGTTGGTGAATTTCTAGTTTGATCGTTGACCAACATAACCATTCAAGCATTCATCCGACAAATACTCAAATCTAACTATATCATTCTCAATCGAAAGTTGTTCCAACCATTCTCGATCGTCTAGACTTATCGTCAACATGCCCCGTGTTATATTTGTTATCGGTGCAATCTCATATGCGATATCGCTTGGGTCATCTTACGGTCTGCAGCATTCAATTTGATTTGGCGGTCAAGTCTTCTAGGGTCAGCTGCCCCGAAGCTACGCTCGATAACTGTGGATCATCACCGAAGGACAGTTTACTCCGAACATGCTATATCTTATTTCGTAGCCAAATCACGTTCCGACGATTTCTATGCGACTACCCAAATTTGTACGTAACCATTTCTATCGGCGCAACTGATGCGCAGCTATCCTCCGAGTAAAGTCAGCCGTCGATGATTCCGCAATTTACGAAACATCTACTCGTATTGAGTTCGAGTCTATCTTATTTCGCGGTCGACACACGAGATGCTATACGCATCGAGCAATCGTCGAGGACTTATAGTCTCGCCTTTGATAAATCACAAAGTTCATGATCAACCAGTTCATTTCAATCTCGTATCGTTACTTACAAAATTTCATAGCACGAGGCACACTCTATTTTGTATTCTCACATCGCTTACGTTTCCTTACGTATCGATCTCGATACGCCGTATCCATTTCGATAACGTAAGGGTCAACTCTGAATCCGTTTCAATGTCAACTTAACTCGCATCGCATACATCCAAGTTCGCAACAAACTTTTCCATACACATCGACTCGTTCTTCGATTTTCCGCATCCTGCTATACTTCGATCGCGTAACTGAGTTACCGATTATCCAACATCGAACCCTCAAGTCATACGATCTCGTCCTCTAAGTTTCGCGTGTTTTCAGTCGTACTCAAATGAGTTTTGCCGTAACATAACCAACTATTTCTTAGGCACGATTACTCACGTCAACCAACTTTCTTGCCGAAGTCGCACATCGTGTGATTCGATTACAATTCGCATCTCCCAACATTTCTCTCGAAATCGTAAGTCGTACGATTCGATTCGCCTAGCCGAACATTTCTATCGAGAATATATATCGTGCAATTCGATTATAATTTGTATCGCCTAACATTTTCATCGAGCTCGCAAGTCGTGCGGTTCGATTTCAACGTTTCGAGTTTCCTATCCCGTCGATCCGATTGTTGCCTTAAGGCATAATCGTTTTGCTAGTTCCCGTCATTTGACCGACACATAAATTTTCAATTGACGTATCATTCAATGTTACAAGTCCTGCCTTACCGTTCTAATCGATCATCGACGAACACTTGTATCAACATGCCGTCGTACAAATTCTCAATCGAGTCTCGGTGCTATCCCGTCCGTTGCGGACAGACCTTCCGCAATTCTCACAATACGTCGATGCAATTCATCGCACAAATGGTATTACATATACCACTCGGAATCGAGCCATTCATTGCATCGGTGGTATGCCATATACCACCCAGAAATTAAGTTACTTCCGTCGTAACTTACTCTTTACGAACCGACGATCTCTTCCGACTCACGATTTCTGCAGTGATCGTGCTTGATCACAACCGTAACTCTGATTAATCAAAATCCGACGCAACTCGGCCAATGCATTCATTTGCCAACACAGCTCGACGTGCAACCGAACCGATTTCGTTTCTCGATTTATAACTTTTATTTTCTTCCGTTGCATCTTGTGCAAAATTCATTTTCGATATTCGTTGTACTTCGTGCATCGATTATTTTGATACGCGTTGCACCACGTGTAATAATTTTTACTTTCAATACGCATTGCACATCGTGCAATGATTTATTTTAGATATTTACCGCACCTCGTGCTTCGATTTCCTTTCAATACGCATTGCACATCGTGCAAAGATTTATTTCCGACATTCAAAGTAAATGCTCAAATCCGTTCAACACATTCGATATTGACTTATCGCTTTTCATCGCAACGCACATTAAAAATCGATATGTGAATCCGTCCGACACATTCCATATCAACTTTCATTTTCCTTTCGACGTATCATTACAATCAACGCGTGGCAATTGCTGCAGCAACATTCCACGACTATCATTGTATCGATGCAACCAATATTTCTCGTATCGTTCGTTGTAAACAACGAATATCTCAAACCACAATTCATGACGTGTTGCATCTACGGCAACAAATTCTCGAATTCATATCTCGCAACTTGTTGCACTTGCAGCAACAAACCTTTTCCGACATTTCCAACTAACACCATGTAATTTCCAAACAACACGCGACAAAATTACATAATTTGTATTAGACTTATTGTATGGAACATCCAGTGCGGCATCGAGTAGAGTCAAGAGTGATTTCGATTGGTGGTGGGCAACTTTTAGAACTGAAATGAAGCAAGCGTCCAGAGAAAATTGAGCCTAGAGCTCTGATACCAATTTGTCATGCCACGACCCGGAATCACCCGAATCATCGTCCTCGCTGGGGCGTGATGCCGCACGAGCCTGGAGTTGCGCTCGTGCAAGGCAAGATGACAAGTTCTCAAATGGTTATCTTTGAATTAAATGTTAACAATGAAAGAAAAATAGAGTATACGAAAACGATTCTCTTTATTGATATTCGAAATCAGATTACAAAGGCTTTCGATAGCCCAACGGAATTTGCCAGATTGGCTACAACACTCAGGTTCTCTCTTGCCCACAAAGGATTTCGCTGTTCCATACATCATGCCTTCTATATCTCGGCGGCATCAATCCTGTCGCGAGTCCGAGCGTTAAGCGATCGCACGCTTCAATACGCTTCGGCATTCCAAGCCTCAACGCGTTCAAACAACGCTTCGCCGTGAGCCATCTATTCCCTGCACCTTGCATGAAACTGGTGGGGGATCAGTACGTTCGTCCTCGCATGTACTGAAGCAAAGATCTTCTTTCCAAACTGACATTTTAATATTTATGTTGAATCATGCAACTTAGCTTATGATCTTGCTATGTTCTCCTTAGGGTCAATTTCATGGCATATTCGAAAGCGTAAAGCATGGCAAGCATGTTATTCAATTTGCATAAGTAAACAGACAAGCAATCTCGTGTTTGATTCGTAGCGCAACTTAACAATATCGACGCACCCGCCCTTGCAACCGACGCAAGGTGAATACGCCTATCCGTTTTCCCTGTCATGTTATAAGTGCCCTCTATTCAGAATCCGTCCATGCAGGATATACGCATACCTTGCACTTCCAAACCCATCGCCCTTATCTATATGAAGGTCACTAGCTTTTCGGGCTAGAATGGACTTATATTTATCGAATCGAATATGTAAGACGATAATCACTCAGTTGTGGTTGCTAACCACAATCAAAGGACCCCTGAAGTACTCGTGTAAGTGGCTTATCACATTCACTAGACAGTCGCTACCCGTCTAGTCGAAGTACACCAACAATACCGATTATCGCAGTCCCTCCTAAGCCGAACGGTCCCAGCGCCCTGGTGATCACGTTCGAGGGAAGAAACACCCGTGCACGGGCAATAGTCTTTAAGTCCATTTGACCATGCAACGAATCTTATATTTCATACAACCAAGCAAGTTCGCTTATCTCTATTTCGATTGGCACAACGTCCCAATGTTCTCAACTAATGCCCGAAGGCTGCGAACATTTCGAAGGGCACCATGCCGCATTATCATCTCGCATTTCTTCCGTTAACTTTCTATTGTTCTTACGTTTCATACTTCGTTTCAATGTTCAATGGCATTATGCCTCAACTCAATGTTCATCAACCGAACGACCCGAAGGTCCCGAACACTTTTCGAGACATTATGTTATATCCGACAGCTCCGCCACATTCATGCCACAACTGTATTCTCTCGTAACGAAGCCATCTTTCATTATCCCGTGCACGTAGGTACGTTTTGACCGTATTCCGATGTTCTATGACTTAGCATTCAATGTCCGTGGCTTGCACGCTAGGGTGCTCGCCTATTGTCTTTCAATGTTCTAGCCGTTCTAACTCGTGCACGAAGGCACGGTATGGTTCGTGCACTAAGGCACTCACCGAGTACAGTTATCCCATGTTCTTGCGGCTTGCGCACCGAGGCGCTCGCCTTTGCGATATCCAATGTTCCATAGCGACTCGTACGTTTGTCGTACGATTCATTTCAATTGTTCTATCTAGTGTTCGACACACACTACGTTTATCTCTCTGTCGAGCCACGCCTGTGGCATTGATAGGTTAACTCAGCATACAATGATATATTTGACTTATCGAATGAGGGAGTAAAAAGAAGTCAATCCTCCCACCTTGAGTCGATACGCCTTTGTCGTTTCGCCGAGCCGATGCGGCTCGATTCTCTAACTTTGTTGCACGGCCACTCTCCTGACTTAGCCATTCGAGCACTTCGTGCTTATTGAGTTTGTACGTTCGATTTGGGCTTAGCGTGCCAACGCTTCCATTCATCGCAAGGCGACGATTTGCTTTCGCGGACCCCTTACTGAATAAGGCAAAAGATCGACCTCTAACATTTCAGCGTAAACGTATAGTCTGCACATGAAACCAACTAAAATCATTACTTGCATCGATTTAGACTTGCGCCTCGGTCGATTCAATTTTTTAGAATCTTTGAGCCGTCTCAACGCACTTATCCTTCGAGGCAACGCGACATTTCGCATCGATTCCCTCGATGCATTCTTTGGGACAAAACAACTCTTCGCATCGACTTAATTCGATGCATTGCTCGGGACAACTTAACACTTTGTATCGATTCGCATCGATACGTAATCGGGTCAACGCAACTCTTTGAGTCAACGACTCAGCATAATGCACCGTGCGGAGCGGGGCATTACAGTAGATGTAGATAGAACAGAGTTAATCAAGACGAAGAAGAATGATGGTAAGAATTTATTCTTGCTCATTCGGTCATAACAAAGTAAACCAAGTTGAGATATGATCTGATAACCATACACGTCTTCCTGAAATCATATTGCCAGAATTTTTGCCACACCAGTAAGCTTAGATGCAATAAACGATAGAGTCATAACTATGGTATACACCCTAAAATCATATTATCTAGAATCCTCGCCACGCCAACCGGTATGGCTGCGAGAAAATCTAAATTCTATAAATAGGATAGTATATCCAAAATCAGGCTCTATGTTTTTGTCATATCAGCTAATATGGCTGCGATAAATTCTAAACTCCATAAATAAAGCAGACGTTTACCTTATCAGGATATATCATAATTCGATCCACAAAATTTATCACGATGCAAGATCAAAGTCAACAACGAAAATCAGGAATTAAATTCAACAACGAATTTAGAGGAGAGCAAATAAAGTAGGTGAAAACAGATTTCGAGATAAGATTAGAGTAAGATCCTCAGGGGTCATCCCAAGGGTACTATCCTGGTCAAAATTATAACCCACTGAATTACAAACAAGAGACTAAATACAGTTAACGGTCCTATGCTGTGATGAGTTCTCCTATGTTGTAATCCTAGATATTCTCTAGGTGTTCTAAGCGTCATTCCTAATGTCATCAAGTTGTCCTAGATCCTAATTGCAGGCATGCTTGGTACAATAACGTAACCAAACAACTTAAGTCTGGACCTGCATGGGCCGCCAAAAAAATATGTCACGATCCGTTACCCAAATTGTTGGGCCGGGCCGAGCCATGTCCAGCCTACGCTTGTTAAAGCGTAGTAAGCTGTTCTAAGAATAGACAATAAAGGATCTAAGCTGCTAACAGTTCTAAAATCACATTTAAAGGTTCATCACAACACAGCATCTATAAGCGAAGGTAAACAAGTACAGATTTAATAATACATAACCAAAGTATCTAACTGGAGACAAAGTCCAGTATCCAAATATAAGTATAGACAAAGTCTAGTCTCAAAACACAAGAAAGATAACTAAGCAAGGTTCCCCGCTGGGGCCTCTTCTAGAGCTAAGGCCAGGTCCTCAAAATAAGTGCCATAACATGTAACACATAGCATTTCCTTCTCAAAAAGTGAACCTACAATGTTATCATGTCAGGACGGGAGCAAGTACAACCTCTACAACTAAAGTACTGAACATATAATGAAAGAGATGTACAACAAGAAACATGGTGTGATAAGTCTATAAAACAGAAAATACTGGAAAACATGGCCTCATGGTACAACTGGGATGACAGTATTATAGTAACATAGGAAACATGGCATATCTGGAATCATGGTATAACTCATAATCTATCATGGCAAGGATACATATGTCATAGAGACAGATGTATATGTAATGTTTAAAAGTTTAAAATCGTAATATGTACGTGAATCGGTCAATAGGTGAATAGGATGTACAACGGTACATATCAAGTTTTCGGGTATGTACATACATGCATGAACGGCATCGGTGTATATCCATACACAAACGCGAGATCAGAACATACGGCAAGGTCACATATAGAATGTCACCGAGCGCGGTAAGTACATACGGAGAAGGGGGTCATGTTCACGTACAATACTAACAGTTTTCCCTTAACCCGTTATTTAAACATGTGAGAGATACGAGAACAGTAAAAACATGTGGGAGATACTGGGAGCAGTATAAAACATGTGAATACTCGGAGCAGTATATAGTATAGTGAAACATATACTGAGAACCAGTAAGAAGCATGTGAAGATATAAGAACTGTCCTAAGCATGACAGGTACTAAAAGTAATACAACATGTGAAGAGTTAACTTGCTACCTCAAGGATCAGTATTTTAACATGGTTAATACATGTTCTAGCATTAAAAGACAGTAAATGAGTTTGTAGATGTACTTGCCTCGAGCAAAGCAAAAATACTAGTACGAAGATATAGATGTCCGGTGTCCTGTCAATAATGATATACAAACTCAGTTCTAAGCTATGTTCAATATTACACTAGTGGTGTGACACGACTCCTGACCGGATACTAGCCAAGTGGGGACCTAGCATAAAAGTCTAATATGGAGTGCCACTATATCCAAACTAATTTTCTAGGGTCTTTACACTAGTGCGGGGTGAGGTCCAATACGTCTATAACTCAAAACAACACAAAACTTGCAAGTCGTAACTACTCAATAAATAAATCAAATTGTACACTGAGTTCCAACAATTTTTGAGATAGACAAAAAGCTAAAATATACATAAAATAAAGTACCAAAATGATCCTTATTAATTATAGAAATTTATACTAATTTTTCTGGGATTTATAAACCTTCATAAATATTTATTAAAAATCAACAAACACATGTATCCTGAAAATGAGTTCTGTTTTCCTATTTTTATAAAATACCAAAAGTACTTATTAAATACTGGAAAAATTATAATAAATTATCTAAATTAACATAGTATTTAAATACAATTTTTTCTAGATTTTTACAGCAATTAAAATATATATAAAAAATCCAAAAACAGAAAGTAACAATTTCTGGAAAAATAATTAATTATAAATTAAGGATAATACATAAACAAAATCTACAGATGTCGTCGGATGATAAAATAAATATCACCAACGTGTCCAGAACGGTCAAATTAGCTAGGTTAGCCTACCCATAAGTCCAATTTAGACACAGGGGCAAAACGGTAATTTTTGGCCAAAATAATGTCCGCCGTTGGACACACTTTGCACCGAAAAACGTGTCGGGATAGAAGTCTACAAAACCTAGCAAATTATATGTCCACAAATCCAGAATGGCGATACGAACTCAACGGTATATCCAAAATAGAATTTCGATGTGCCGATCTCAAAACGATACGTTGACACGGACACTTGGAATCCGATTTGCACCGAAATGCGTGCCGGAGCAAATGTCTTCAAAACTCAGCAAATTATATGTCAACGAGACCAGAATGATGATACGAACTC
The DNA here is from genome assembly GCA_029216955.1 of Iris pallida. Lineage (NCBI taxonomy): Eukaryota > Viridiplantae > Streptophyta > Magnoliopsida > Asparagales > Iridaceae > Iris > Iris pallida. Next base: position 3,104,487 of record JANAVB010033219.1, read on the forward strand.
AACGGTATATCCAGAATTGGATTCCGATGAGCCGATCTCAAAGTGACCCGTTGACTCGAAAGTGGGACCCGCTTTGCACCGAAATGCGTGCCAGGGCCCACGTTCTCCAAATCAAGCAAATTTTATATGAAAACATGCCAGAACGATGCCACGAGTCTACTGATGGTGTCAGAAATTGAATCTGGAGTCCCGGGTTCAAAAATGAAATTTAACAAGTGCAAATTAAAGAATTCGGATGGCCAACTTTGGCGTCGAATTCGACCAACCGAACGTGCTTATAATGAAACGAAATATAAAGGAGATAGGAAGATGGTTATACCAGCTGCGCACAGGAACTGGTAGCGCGCCAACCGGAGCTGCGACGACGGAGTTACGAGCTGACGAAGTCGGCTCCACGAAACTGTCCAAAAATAGTTCAATTTAAAACGTCAACTTGGTGGCCAGTTTTGAGGTATCAAACGACAAAATTAACGGACGAAAATTGAGGTGAGTGAAGTGCTATATACCGAGATTGAGATGGAGCAAGGAGTTCGCCGATCCAATGGTCGGATCTCCCAGAAAACATGTGCGAAGTCGCTGTTTCGAAACACAATTTTTGAAACTTTCCTCCGCGCGCGTCGACAGGATTCCATTCAAAACCTACGAATAGGCTATTCGGCGCGTTGGAGAAGCGGGCGGTGGCTAGGAGGGGTTCGCCGGAGGCTCGCGCATGGCCGGGGGTCTCGCCGGCGGCGGCGGCCAGCCGCGGTGGCGCGCGCGGCGCGCGCGGCGCGCGCGGCTGCTGCATGTAGCTGCTGCCACTGTTGTTCTTGCCGCGCTGCTGTGGCTGCTCACGCACGCGGGGGCGGGCTAGGCCGACCACGGCGGTGGCACGGTCGTCGGTGGCGGCGGAGGCCGTGGCGGCGTGCGGCGGGTGGAAGTAGTGGCTAAGGGTGGTGGAGGTGTTTTTGATGGTGGTGGTGATGGTGTTTATGATGGTGGTGGTGATGGTGGGAAGAAGAAGGAGAGGGAGGAGGAGTTCGGGGAGGAGCAAGGTGGTTCGGCTGAAGCTTGGGAGGGGGGTGGTGGTGTACGTGAGGGTGGCTGTGGTGGTGGAGTAGGGGTGTGTGTGTTGTGTTGTGAGAGAGAGAGAGAAATTTGTGTGTGTGTATAAAGAGAGTGAGAGAGAGAGGGGGGCTTGTACTGTCGGCTGCAAGGGGGGGAGATGTGTGTGCGTAGGTATAAAGTGAGATTGAGAGAGAGAGAGATGTTTATATGTATGTATGGGTGTTGTGTATATATATATAAATAGAAAGAGAGAGAGGGAGAGAGAGAGTGTGTAAGAATAGAGAGAGAGAGAGGAGATATTATTTGAAAGGGGGAGAGAGTGAGGTCGGCCGCACAAGGAGGGGGTGTGAGCTGGTGTGTGGGGATGGGGGAGTGTTGTGTAGATGTAAAGTGAGGGAGAGATTTATATATATATATATATAAAATATATATATATATATATATATATATATATATATATATATATATATATATATATATATATATATATATATATATATATTTATATTTATATATATTTTTTTTTTTTTTTATATTTATATTTATATATATATATATATATATATATATATATATATATATATATATATATATATATATATATATAAAGAGAGATAGAGAGATATTTTTAAATAGGAAAAAAAGAGGAAAATTAAGTGGGGTACTTGGACAGTCATGAGAGGACAACGTGGAGCTTGGGTTCGGGGTCGGTCGAGCCGGGTCGGGTCAAAATCGAACAGGGTGCAATAATTGAATTAAAATAGGTATTTAAAATCATGGGCAAATAAATAACATACGGGGACTCAAATAAATGGGACACAAGTTTCATGTGGGTAGTAGGCTTCATATGGGCCACGTCCATACTTCGGATCGACTAGGTTGGATCGATGTCTGTAGCTCCCCTTCCCGAAAAATTTTGAAATTTTTTTTATCTTATTTATTTGATTTAACTGGGGATTTTTACGATTTTTATAAATGATTATTTAGTTAATTATTACGGTAGATGACTCTAGCCATAGTTGAGTTTTGAAGTACTAGACGACTAGGATTTGTGGCACGGGAGATGTAGCAGTGTGCCTTGACTAGTGTACTAGCCATATCCGGGGAAACCTAGCCATAGGGATGTCGTAACTAGAAAAACCAGGCCAAGTTGTGACATGACCATTATAAATAGTTAATTATTCATTATTAATATTATTTGACGTTTAAGTGACCCGGTCGTACCGAACTAGTCAAACTGGATCCGAACTGAATCCAAGCCCATGTAGGCATGTAGAAAGATCGAAGACGGCCATGCAGACATTTTAGGTGTGAACAAATATTTCTTATCTATTTTAAGACTTGACAAATATTTTCTAAATAGTTAATAGTTCAGTATTAATATTTAAATAGTGTTTTCGAATAACTGTACGAAATTCTAGGGCCAGATGGGGTATGATATGTTCACCAAAGACTATTAGTGGACGATTTAGTTGGTTACTATTATCTTATTATTATTATCATTATTGTTATTATTATTATTATTATTTTTCTTATTATTATTATTATCATTATTGTTATTATTATTATTATTCTTATTATTATTATCATTATTGTTATTATTATATTATTCTTATTATATTATTATTATTATATATTTTGTGTGTATATATATATAAATATTATATGTGTGTAAATATATGTATATATATACGTACGTGTGTGTATATGCATATATGTACTTATTGTATATATAAATAGAAATGAATGTAAAAGAAAAAGGAATAAAAGAAGAAGCAAAGCAGCAACATCAAGCCAAACCGAGCTAACAAAGCCCCCAGGCCCGGCCAGCCAGGCCTGAGCCCGAGCCCACGCACACTCTCAACTCAGTCTCACCCAAGGGAATAACCGGCCTGCCATGGACCCAACAGCAATACCCGATCCGATTTTTCCCCCCACAGCCCACAGGGTGATCAACAGAAGCAGCACCCCGACCCATGTTTTTGTGTACATATGCGATCGAGAGTAACGAGAACTCTCAAAACCCAAACACCAAAACCCTAATCGTGCCAACCCCTGACCTCGCCCCAGGCAACCTGCGCGTGTACCTCGGCCATCATCGCACCTCCAGAGATCGGCGGAGCGCCGTCCTGGGCCAGTCGTGCGCTCAACAGAGGACCACTCTGTTTTAGCTAACAGCAGGTACCCCTCCTTCTTTCTCGTTTCTCTTCAAACGTACTCGATGAAATTTCGATCTATAAATTCCTACTAGAAGATTACATGACCCTCTTCAAACCCTAGCAATTAGATTTAAGAATAGTTAACCAGGTTGCTCGTGAAATCGACATGAAGTCAAAAGAAATCTGTCTAAAAGCAGAGCAATAAAACAATCAACCTACCCGACTTGGAAGCCTGATTTCTCTTCGGTTAGTAGTTTTTCTACAAATCCATTAGAAGACAGTTTTAGACAACATATACATGATTACAACCCCTTTGGTATATTATGATTTTGTAAAGTGTGTGCTAAGTTATTTGTTTTCGAAAATCAAGAAAAATCTATTTTTTAAAACTAGAAATTTGTAAAAATTTCCCCGATACGGCATCCGTCCCGCCATTCCGGGCGACATGGTCGCGAACCGAAAGCATCGAAAGCTGCGTATCGGCTTCGTGGTCGTGTGGGCTTTGGCGGAATTCAAATTGGTCGCGTGTGCGCGACGAATTTGATGCGTATCCGTCAAAATTTATCGTATCGTGCACTTTGCAAATTCTCTAATTACTTTGTGCACGCTCGTCAGATCGAGACGAAACTTGTGCCAGCAGAACCGTATCATTTTTCTGGTCCTGTATGCCAAGTTTGGTCTAATTCTCAGACCGTTGACAAAATCACCGTTTTGCGGGCCCCACGGTCCGACTCAACGGGTGATTTTGTGCACGGCCCACAGAAATCCAACTTTGGGCATACGGGTGGGTAGTATCGGAAAACCGAATCCGTAGACATGTAGTTTGACGACTTTAGAAACCATTGACCCTGGCACGCTTTTCGGTGCAAAGCGGGTCCAACGGCGGATACCGTTTTTATCCGAAATTACCGTTTTGCCCCTGTGTCCAGAATTGGACTTAAGGACAGGCAATCCTAGCTAATTTGACTATTCTGAGACTGTTGGCGATGTTTATTTCAGCTTTCGAAGACAGTTGGGAGGACTTGGACTTCATGGCTTGGCAGTGGACTAGATTGTTATTGGATCTGCGTGCAACCTCCAGGCAAGTATACCTTGCCTTCCTCTACAGTTTTACTTACATGCATTTTCTTTCATTTTTCAGTCATTTGATTGTTTATGGACATGTGCTTTTTGTGTTATTTTTTGTGGAGTTGTTTTTATTGTTTATAGCCATGTTCATGTTTTGGCCTTGTGTTTCACATTTGGAGTTCTCGTCAGTACCTTGCTTGAGTCGTGTCATAGAACGAGTACGTGTAAGTGAACTACTAAATTCTTGACATTGTTTCCTTGGCACTAGAGAGTCCACACTCGGGACGAGGGTGTTTTCCTTGATATGTTTACATCCGTGAGTCCACGCTAGGGACTAGGATGTCGATTATTTGCACCAGAGAGTCCACGCTCGGGACGAGGGTGTAGAATTGACTTGACTTGACTTAACTTGCACCAGAGAGTCCACGCCCGGGACGAGGGTGTTTATATCAGAGAGTCCACACACGAGACGAGGATGTAGTATTTGCACCAGAGAGTCCACACTCGGGACGAGGGTGCCTTGCCGTGAACTAACCAGAGAGTCCACACTCGGGACGAGGGTTAGTACTAATCAGAGAGTCCACACTCGAGACGAGGGTTAGTGTTTAGTTCAAACCCGTGAGTCCACACTCGGGATGAGGGTTTGGTTTCTTCCATTGATCTCGTGATTATCGTTCATCCGGCAGTTCATTTATACGTAGTTGTTCTAGTGTTCGTATTCGTGTTCGTATTTGTGTTCGTAGTCATTTGTCTTATCCTTGTTGTTTCTTGTTTATTTCCTTGTGCATGATAAAACTGTTAGATAGGCATGTATATTATGTATCTTGCTATGTCCTCTGAGGACCTGATGATCTCCTCAGGTTTAGCGATTGCATGGAGTTAGCTAGTAGTTCTGGATGGCGAAGGATTTGCGGTTATTGCGGGATTCAGGTACCGTTATTGTGTTTATTATCCGCTCGTGCTTTTCATTCCTTATCATGAGATATCATGTTCCTTGTTTCAGTTGTAGACTCTTGTTATATTCTTTAGAGTCTTATCGGACATTTATGCTAGTGGGCTGCAGACCACGACCCATAGTGTTCATTCATGTTTCATATTCTTATTGTGGATTGAGATATAGATTGCATTGCCATGATTTGGCAGTAAACCATAGCCTTGACAGCGTTTACGTATTCGAGATGGACTGGAGTCCGTTCGATGCGTAGCTGGGCTTGGATACACTTCGTATCCGAAAAGCGGGTACGGGTCATGACAATGTCGGGTCCCGAAGTTAAATTAGAAAATAAATCTGGTTTTACGGTAGAAAATAAATCGGCCTAAATTAACCCGAAAGTTGTGCGAAGGAAATGAAGCACAAAATGGAGTGTCTGAGTGGGACACGAAGGTCATGGGTGAAGAGCGTCTCGAGTAGATCACTCATGAGAAGTTAGTTCTGAAAAAACGACTGGTCTGGTGCTCCTAAATTAAAAGTCACGGTGACGTGCAAACGAAGATCAAAAATAAAAGTGGGAATAATTATTCAATGATTAATTGGTCTAAGTTGAACCGAAGTTGTGCGATACAAAAAAAGCACAAGGGAACGAATTTAAGTGGGACAGGATATATCAAAATGAAGATAATCCTGTCTACTTCAAAACTCGTAAAGAGAGTTTTCTGAGAGTGGCATCCCTGACGCTCCTGAAGTCAAAGTTACGGAAAAGGACATTAATGATCTAAACAATTAAATAATAAAACATTTATCGAAAATAATTCATTAAGAAAAATAAAAATAAACTCTGAAATTCAGGGGGCTTACAGACGCGGTAGGCCGAATCAATCGAGTAGTTCAAAGGGATGGCTAAGTCCGAGAGTTAGCTATGCAACCAAGTTATGGAAATCGAGCCGCATCAACTCGGCAGAACGACAAGACGTATCGGCTTAAGGTGGACGGGTTCTTGACTCTCTCTCCCTACTCCTTCACGTCTAATAAAATATATCATCGTATGCGTAAGTTGTTGTCAAGTTAGCGAGCGTGACTCGAATGGATTAAGGATCTTATTATGTGTCGAACATTAAGAGAGAACATTAAACATTGAACAATTAAAGCGACGTTTATCAAGTGTACGGGTCGCGGTAAGATCATGATGGTAGAACATTGAAAGGCAATATCGAGATGTGCATCACGTGCATGGCTCCGAGAACATTGAACACTAAGTCTAGAACATTGATTATGGCGTTAAGCGTGCCCTCGTGCACGGAAGCTAGGAAATGTCTAAGTAACTACGAAATTAGGCTATACGAATAACTTAAGAATGGAACACGTTGAATATAAGTACGAGATGTCTAAGTCGTTGGGCGTCATGCATCAATACGGATATGTTGGGGCATAATGTCGACGGAGCTTGAGATAGGGATGGTGGATTATGTTTATGGAACGAGATTATGTTTATGGAACATGAGATTAGATGGAATGATATGACTTGTATGCTATAGTACGTATTGCATGGTCAATGGACTCGGATGGCCTGTGCACGGGTGCGGCTTCCCTCGGACGGTTATGACCGGGGCACTGGGACCGTTCGGCCTAGGAGGGAATTATGTATGGTATTTATGGTACACATCATTCGGACGGTTTGTGACCGGCCAGTATTGTGATAAGCTAGAATATCAGTAAGTTTGGAATCCTTCGGATATTGGACTAGCAACCCGTATCGAAGCGATCATAGGCTTACACATAAGAGATGCCAAGTCCATTACGGTGCGAAACACCGTGACCTTCATATAGATAGGGCCGGTGGGCTGAGATTAGAGTTGGGTGCAGGCACAGGGCCTGCTACCCTTATGTATATGGCTAAGTATGGTTGGTTGCGTGAATTGTATGCTTTCTTATGTAAAGTCTAACCATTGTAGGCTAAGCAAAATGGGACGGAGATGAGCACGCTTACTATGTTTATGTTCAGATTATGTCTAACTATGTCTGCTGCTGGAACACGATATGGGACACAATTATATTAAGTTGCTATGTCGAATATTGCCAGAAAACTGATCCTAAGGCTAAATAGAAAGATCACCAATAATATTGCATGTCCACTAAAATTACTTAGTGTTTGGTTTGGGTGTGAGCGGGTCTTGATCAGTGTAAAGCGAGGACGAAAGCACTAATCCCCCACTAGTTTGTGTGTAGGTTCAGGTTATGATCGGCTCGGGGCGGGGCTTGGCTTGGACGCACCGAGGCATGGAGTCCTTAGCGTTTCAAGAGGAGCTACCGCATAGGCATTCGGACTTACGACATGGAGATGTTTGGCCGAAGACTACTTGTTGGCTATAAAGATGCATATTGTATGGAACAATGTAATCCTTTGTGAGCTAGAGAGATTATGAGCGTTGTAGCCAATTGGCATGTTAAGTTGGGCTATTCAGGGCCTTTGTAACCTTCACTTCATTATGAATAAAAAGAGATTCTTAGTGTATACTCTGTTTCCTTCCGCTGCTTATGTTATCAATTTGAGATAAAATTATGTGAACATGTTATCTTGTCTTGTACGAGCGCAACTCCAGGCTCATGCGGCATCACGCCCCAGCGAGGATGATGATTCGGGTGAAATCTAGCGAGTACGAGCAATTTTCCGGATCGGAGCGTGACAATGATGATAGTTAAATCCATTCCCCCTACGTTTCTCCTCTGCACAGAGAATAGAGTTGCAATCTCCAATACAAAGCCATAGTTTTGTTGGCATATAGAAATGGTAGTTCCCAAAGACTCCCAAATATTGGGAACGAAGCGTGGAAATCGTTCCCCCAAACTAGAAAGTTCTGTAAGAGAACCGAACAAAAGCACACAAACCAAAAATGCCAAACACAATCGCAGACACAGATTTTTGACGTAGAAAATCCTTACGAAAAAACTACGGGACGATCGGAGTCCAACCCTGAAGAACCTCCACTAATGGAATAAAGAGAATACACCCTGTACAAGCTCCTTCCGATCCAACACGGATCACCACAACTCACTTGAAAGAAGAAATATTTTGATTGCGGACTCCGAAGAACAAGATATGCCAAAAAATTATTCGAAGCAATCTCTCCTTTACAATAGTCTTTAATCCTCTCTCTCTCTCTCTTTCTCTCTCAAAGATTGTAAAGCACTCTTGTTTTGAGATAAGTTTTCAACTAGCATGTATCACCCTTTTATAAGCCCTTGGTAATCTATACATGGAAGGTCAATATATATGAAAACTTCCAATATGCATCAATCATATATTTAATAAAAATACAATCATAATTGGCTTGCCATAATTGGAAGCCCAATTATATAGAAAGCTACTATATGAAGGGTCCAATCATAAATATATAATCAAAGTAAATATGAAAATCCAATCACATATTTCCTTACCATATATGTTCCAAAATAGGATCCATGCACTCCCCGAGCTTCTCCGACACACATATGGCGCTCGTCGTACTCCGGAGCATTCTCCATATAGGTTGGAAACCCCACCCACTCCAACATTTCTCCCCTTTCACAACTAGTTGGAGGAACTCGTCATTCCGACGTGTAGCGCCTGTAGCTCGTATTGCGTATTTTGGTATACGTATACGTAATCTCAGACTTATATTTAGACTTGTCCTGATTGGCTAGCCTTGGGTTCTGCATTGGCATGAGTTAGTTAGCATTTCATGGTTCTGGCATGCATCGATTTCGGTTGGGTTCAGTTTGGTTGGTTCAGTTTGGGTTGGAATACAAACCCCTACCTACCACCATCCCTCATTTATTAACCCACCAACCCATTCTCTCTCTTCATTCACTTCTTCATTTACTCTTCTCCTTCCTCCATTAACTCTCTCCACCGACCAGAGAGAGGCTTAGGCAAGTGCAACTTGCTTGGAGGAACTCAGATTTTGTTGTTCCATTGTCTTTCTCATGATATTCTAAGTCACTTTAGTATTTAGCATTTTCGAATTCCATGGCTCATTTCATGTAGATCTAAGTTTTAGTATTTTTGATCTTCATGGTTTTGATCTTCCAAAACTTGGTTGTTTTTGAAATGGAGAGTTCCATGTACTAGGGATTTCGATTTTACGCAAGTTTTACGCACACGTTCTAACGTGTTAGCGTAGTGTTTTAGCCTTTACGCCCACGTTTCACGTGACAGCGTATTATTCAGCCTTTTACGCACACGCATTTGCGTGCCAGCGTACTCCGTTCTACGCCGAGTTCATTCGAATTTTATGCTCGGGGCCCTCGCGCTCGCGTAAAATCGTGCTAGCGTAAAACCCTGACTCGAGCAGACTCTCGCGTGCATAAAGTCTTGCTCGAGTGTTTCCTCGCGTTGAGCTTGCTCGCGTAGAGTTTCACTAGCGTAGAGCCTCTCTTGCCTACGGCTTGCTAGCGTAAAACCCTGGCTCGCATAAAACCCCACCCGCATGCACCCTTGCTCGTGTAGAGCTATCTCACCTTGCTCTTGCTAGCGTAAGCCACTTTACGCTTGAGGCCCCTTGGCCTAGCGTAGTAGTACGTGCGTAGAGACTTGAGCCCCTATGGCGTACGCCTTTGCCCTTTTATATCCTTACGCCTTTTGTCATGAACTTGGTAATCATGAATTTATTTAATATGTTTGAAATGATAATTGTACACGGCATGGTATAAAGTTAACATGACATAGCATGATATGACAAGCAAGTCTGACGGAAACTATTGAAAGCTGTTGCGACGGCAAGCATGACATGACAAGAATGGCATGATAAAAATGAATGGCCTGGACACCGTGGACGATTGTGTTTGTACAAGTGAACTAGTATAGTCTTGCATCATGTCTAGGGCAGGGACCCCTGAGTACCACGGTCAGGGGTACCTACTTAAACTGAGTAAGACTAATAACTAGAATAATCTAGTAGCCATAAAGAGAATTCCCAGCTACAGGCAATCCCGTTATCTAGGCGCCCCATCATATGATCTGTAGCCTGCCGTTGAGTAGGGCACATTTCCAGCACACTATCATGTGTTGCACCCTTCAAGCTACTTAAGGGTATATTTGTTCTTGGGATAATGTACCCACATGAATTTAACTCCTAATTTGCGTCTGGAGAGCCTGAATGGTCTGCAGGGCTTGTGGCTGTGGAATAATCTCATTGTATCTTGTTAGTAATTAGGCATGTGATAACCCTAGTTAGTTAAAGTATCAAGCCGTACTCATTGCTTAGCCATGATTTGATTGGGTGGAGTCTAAACCAGTCTAGTCTTGTCCTGATCCTGTACAAGATTGTTACATGACCTGATTGCTTGTGACTTACTTTATCGATAAATGGTGGAAAACCAAGTTCCGTTCAGATGAAGGGTTATAACCCCGGTCCTTGTTTGGTTTAAGAATTGTAACTTGGTTATCTGAATAGTCCCATGGTTATCTTATCGTATATCATCATGATTGACCATATCTCCAGTTTTCTTTTATTATATTATTATGTTTTGTGCTAATTGCTGGTTTTAGTTCTTAAGTGAAGTCTCCTTTGTGGCACTTGCTCTTTCTGGGATCTGATCCAGCTGGTTTTGTATGGCTAGATACCGGAGTAGCTCCAGATGATCTTCCTACCTTCCAGCCAGATGGTGACTACCAGGCGTAACCCTGGCAATGAGTAGATTTTATTTTGCTCTCCCACTCTATTGTAAAAATATTCTTTTGAGGCGTTTAGCCGACGAGCACGTGTTAGCTCGATTACACTTTACTTACTGTCTGCCTACGGGCTGTAGCATGATAAACAAATCCTAGGGTTGATCATGTATGACTGAATAGTCTTCACATTTTGTATGACTAGCTTCATGATCATCCAAATATGTAATGTATGGGACGCCTTACTATTGTATATTTGGTGCTCTGACATCTTGTACTATTATTACTTGCTTGCGATTGAGACAATAGGCTTGTTCATGACCATAAAAGACTGATGGCTTGTAGTTAAACCCTCATGTATCTAGATAGCCATGACCGTATAGCGAGGTGGGTTGTACTTCAATATATGTAGCTGGCTATGTCCGCCCCCGCTCTCCAGTATTCTAGGTTCTGGGGTGTTATACGACGATCCGCCTGCAGTACTCAAACTTTTAACTTGGTAGAACCTTCGTGAGCATGTCCGCTCCATTGTCATCAGTATGAACCTTCTCAAGCGTCGTGTCCTTCTTCTCAACCACATCCTGTATCTAATGATATCGAGTCTCAATGTGCTTGGACCGACTATGAAATGTTTGGTGCTTCACAAGGTGAACGGCACTCTGGCTATCGCAAAGTAAAGTATACTGCTCTTGCTTTATTCCCACTTCCTGCTGCAACTTTTTTATCCACATCAACTCCTTACAAGACTGTTGCAGCAATGTACTCTGCCTCTGTCGTTGACAAGACAACACACTTCTGCAACCGCGACTGCCATGATACTGCTCCTCCAGCAAACATTATCATATAGCCCGAAGTCGATCGCCTCGTGTCTACATCTCCAGCCATATCAGCATCGGTATACCCTTCGGCTCGTCACCACCAAAAGAAAGTCTCCAATCAGCAGTGCCCTGAAGGTATCGTAGAATCCACTTGACCGCACTCCAATGTACCCTTCCAAGATTTGAAAGGTACCTGCTAAATATGCCAACTGCATGAGCGATGTCTGGCCTCATACACACCATAGCATACATAAGGCTTGCCACAGCTGAGGCATATGGAACCCGCCCCATATCTTTTTTTTCGTCCTCGATAGTTGGACACTGCTCCTCAGTGAACTTAAAGTGAGCCGCAAGGGGGCAACTCATTTTTTTCGACCCGTCCATCCCGAAATACTGAAGTACCCGGTGAATGTACTTCTTATGGGACAAGTATAGCAGCTTGGACTCTCTCTCGGCTGATCTCCATCCCAAGAATAGTCTTTGCTGCACCCAAATCCTTCATAGAGAAGGCCGCCCCCAGTTGGCTCTTCAACTCCGCTATCCTAGTGGTATTCCGACCCACTAATAGTATGTCATCAACATAGATCAATAAAATAATGAAATCATCCTCGGCAAAGTACCTCATAAATACGTAATGGTCCGACGTCGTCCATGCATAACCATGCTCCCCCATAAATGACTCGAACTTCCTGTACCACTGCCTTGGAGCCTGCTTCAGACCATACAAGCTCTTCCTCGACCGACAGACCAAATGTGACTTGCCCTTCTCACTGAATCCCTCTGGCTGCTCCATGTATAACTAATCCTCAATATCACCGTGGAGGAATGTCGTCTTTACGTCCATCTGTTCGACCTCTAAGTCCAAACTGGCTGCCAATGCTAGCACCACCGAATAGATGACTGTTTGACGACTAACGAAAAGATCTCATCATAATCCACGCCTTTTCACTGACCGTAGCCTTTAACTACCAGCCTCACTTTGTATCGAGGGCGAGTAGCATCATCCGTCTGCTTCACTCTAAACACCCATCGATTCTGCAAAGCCTTTTTGTCCTTTGGCAACTGTACCAGCTCATAAGTGGAATTGGCGTTTAAGGAACTTATTTTCTCCTGCATAGCCTGCATCCACTCCTGTATGTGTTCGTCTTCTATAGCCTCTGCAAAGCTTTCGAGCTCTTCTCCATCAGTTAGTAGCACATACTCACCCAGTGAGTATCTCGTAGATGGTCGACGATCTCTGTCTCTCCTTTCAGCGGAGCCACTGGTGCTGGCTGTATACAAACAGTCTCCTTCCCTTCAGGAACTGCCTCTCCGGCATGCTCATCCTTCCGAGGGACACCCTGACCACCACCAGCAGGCTGATGATCAAGGTTGGAAGCAACTCCATGTACTGGCTCCCCCATAACTAGATCCTCTGCGATGTCCTCTGAAAAGTGTTCGAAGCGAAATGACTATAACTCAGGCAATTCCTCAGCCTCAGAAGGCATCTCGGAATCCTGAGTGTTGGTCATGGTCTGATCCTCGACGAATACCCGTCCCTGCTTCTGTAGAGCTTTCTTTCCACTGGGTCGTAGAGTCTATAGCCAAACTCATTCCGACCGTAGCCGACAAAGACGCATCGCCTCGTCTTCGGCTCAAGTTTGGACCTTTTGTCATGCCCCGATTCGGGAAATCGTTAGCCTCCGCTTTGATTCACGCCGAATCGTTTGTCCTCGCTAAGACGTGATGCCGTACAAGTCTGGAATTGCACTTGTACAAGGCGTGCTCGTGTTCCTTTTATAAAAGAGACATTTTGAATAGAGACGATTGATAAAGAAGTTTGGGCAACACAGATATGATCTGAAATAAGTTCTTTATTGATATCTTTGAAATTACATTGCATAAAATATAAGGCTCCCAAACAGCCGAGATAAAATGCCAAACTTGGCTACAACTTGCAGAAATATTGAAATGAGATACAACTTGTTCCATACATCATATCCCTTTATTAATAATGCGGCAATAACCACCTTCAGCAAAATGCCTTCTTCTTGAAGTGGAAACTTCAAGATGTACGAAGCTTCTAAAGAGTCGGAGAGCAAGCCTTCAGCGTCTATGATTATCTACTTGGTTCCCGGCACCTGTGGAGACGAGGGTCAGTACATTGCCACATATGTACTGGTGAGCGACCGTAACCAATCTTACCATAAATCAACAGTAGTAAAATTACATGAATGATCACTATTGATTTGTATTCTTTCTATCTTGCCTTAGGGTCCATTAACAATTCATATATTTGATGAGAAATATAATACAGTAATGTTAGAAACATAAGCAATTCATGTTGTTCTAACATAAGCAATTCATATTGATCACCAATTTGGTGAATCTTACCCACGGTCGATAGCCATCCCTGTAAATATTTATGAATACCACTTACTCTGCCTGCATAAGACATTGTTAGCTATGCCACATGTCTATATGAAGGTCACTGACTACACGCCATCTGGGACATCTTGGTCGGACGGCTCCCCTTCAGCGGTGGGTAGCTAGCCCATCCGGAAGGCTCCTGAAAGACCGTGCTACTACTTCAGCACTGTGCTACTACTTCAGCACGGTGTTCCTCCTAGGCCGAATCGGTTCCGTGGCCTCGGAGTACCGTTCGAGGAACTACCTTGTATACAAGTTGTCCATGATCATGCATGCAATACAACTTAACTAATAAGGGATATGACATGCATGATAATAGCATCATCCACACATAGTCGTAGTTCTCATTTTATCTTTCCATTTTTCTATCTTTCCAACTTGCCATCTTACCATCTTACTTTGAGCCATAGGCTCGCATATTCGTTCATCCAACCAAGGGACTATTCATGTTTAACCCATTCTTTCGAACCGAAGTCCGATATACTTACCGCCCAATACTTGGGTCTTTGCATCACCTGTTAAACAATTCATATAGCATACGAGCATCATTCGATTTGCAACATAAGCCTAGCCATGTGAATATTTATCTTTTATTATCTTTCCCGTATTATTACTAGGCATCTTTTATTAAGCACCGAACGCAATAACAAGTCTACCATTGTTATGCGCGAAGATCAAGGATCGTCGAAGGATCAAAGCCACTCACATGTTGGTGAATTGCCGAGAGAAAGAGGTCTTTCACGCAACGTCAAGCTAGGTTCACTGCGTTAGCACCTGTATTGGCACCAACGTTTGGTCAGCATACTTTTTCCCTTTCTCTCAGTGATTCGATATAAAATGCGTAGACAGTGAAAGTAAATCCATGAAAACATTCATCGAAAACAATCACGAAAACGCACACAAAAGCCAACAGCAAAAGCGACATCGAAAACCAGCAGGACAACGGTCTCGGGACAAGCGACTCTTATATAGAACTCTTTCCCCAAGACGCGCGCCACTGCATCTTGGGCATCATTTCAAAAGAGTCCAATCCATAACGAGGAAAGGATCTCAATTCATTATCCCACGATCCTGGTAAATTTTCCCCAAGTAAGGTTCCTCAATTCTCATCCGACTCAGCCATTCGGCCGCTAGCCCGCTCCGTGCTCCGCAACGGATTCAGGGCATTACACCTCTCATCCTTCGGTACATGCACGAAGGCCTTACAATCAAACACTCGCAGGTGATTGTATGATGGCTCTTTGTCGTACCCCTCTGCCACGACTTCAGTGTTAGCTGAGTCTAAACCATTCTTGCATGTGTCTCGAACAGAAGCAAGGTACCCTTCGCAGCCAGAATGTAACATTCGTCGAGCCGTAGTAGCTGAAATTACCATCGAAGCCTTCGCCGACGAACTGGCCAGTAAGAGAATTCTGTTCCTCCAGGTAGTCAAAACACAACTCGCTTCTTCGCACAGTCAATCGTCATACAACATGCACTTAACCAATCCATTCCCAGAATGATATCATAATCTTTCATATCTAGCTCGACTACATCTAATGGTAGCTTTCTCTTTCCGATAGATATGTAACCATCCCTACATATCATGTTAGTAGGCATCTCCACTCCTGATGGAGTACTAACACTAAGATATACATCCAACATTGTCATTTTTATTTCATGTTCCTTAACAGTCTTTAGATATAAAACTATATGTAGCACCAGAATCAAATAAAGTACGTGCAGGAATGCCATTAAATAACAATATACCTGTCACGACAGTACCTGATGCAAAGGCTTCTTCCTGAGTCAATACAAAGACTCGGCCCAGGGCACCGGGCCTCTGATTCTGTGGTGGTTGATGGGGTCGTGGTGCCTGCCTACGATTCTGTTGATGCTGTTGGTGATGCTGTTGCCTTGGAGGGTTCTGGTGGCCCCTCCCTGAACAGTCTCTGAATTCGTGGCCCATGCGACCACATTTGAAGCATCCACCCTCTAGCACCTGACATTCGTTAGCGAAGTGCCCTTTGTTGCGGTACTTGTTGCAGAATGGTCCACCCTAGTTGGGTCGTTGAAAGCCACCGTAATTCTGACGCTTAGGTGCCTCATATCTACCCCAATTATTCGGTCTCTTGTTATGCAGATTCTGTACCGACGCTTGCACTGGCGCCGTTGCAGGATAGTGGGGTCCAATTCCTTTGCGTGCTCATAAGAATCCTGAAAAGTCTTATATTTCTGAACCACAACTTGAGCCTTCAGAGCAGGCCTTAAGCCCTGCTCAAACCGACGAGCCTTAGATGCTTCGTCAGTAAACTTCGTGATTGCATATTGAGACAGTCTCGAAAACTCTGCCTCATACTCCTTCACCGTCAAGTTTCCCTGCTCGAGCTTCTGGAATTCCAATTCCTTAGCTCGCTGCTCAGTCAAAGAGAAATACTGAGCCAGAAAGGCCTCGGGGAACATCTGCCAAGTAATTTTCGTTGTCCCATTCACTCCCGCAAGAATCCTTTTCTGACTTTGCCACCAGTAGTGTGCGTTAGAAACCAGCAGTAGTTTTACACACGATACCCTCTTGGATCCAATAATACCCAAAGCCTCCAGGTGATCCTCCACTTCAACTAGCCAATCCATAGCAATGGTGGCTTCTTCTGTCCCTTTGAATTCTTTGTTGCAGATCTTCTTAAACTTTGTAATATCGGCCACAACAGTGGTTTTCTTAGCCGTCGGGGGTTCCTCTGCCTCCACAAGTTTGCTCTCTCGTGAGACTGGAGTGTCTTGAGCCCCATTGTTCACCACTGATCGGACCAACTGTTGTAGGGTATCTAGCTGCTTCTGTTGGGCCTCGAATTGCTTTGCGTTCTGCCTCTGCTGGCTTTCCATCATAGCCAGCATCCTCTCCATCGGGTCGGTTGAGGCTACCACCCTTGAGCTACTCGCGTTATTCGTTGTACCCGCCTTTGTCATCTCTGCAAAAAAAACAGAGAAGCTTGTTAGTCTCATAAAATATTTATGGACTTATTGTATGGAACATCTCATTTCGGGACATTTAAAACCAAAGTTGTTCGAGAAGCGATAAAGCTTGTATCATTTTCGAAATCTTAAAACCAAGAAATTCCCAAGGAAGTAAAGCCGTGCTCTGATACCAAACTGTCACGCCCCGATTCGGGGAATCGTTCGCCTCCGCTTTGATTCACGCCGAATCGTTCGTCCTCGCTAAGACGTGATACCGTACAAGTCTGGTATTGCACTTGTACAAGACGTGCTCGTGTTCCTTTGATAAAAGAGACATTTTGAATAGAGATTCATAGCGATTGATAAAGAAGTTTGGGCAACACAGAAATGATCTGAAATAAGTTTTTTATTGATATCTTTGAAATTACATTGCATAAAACATAAGGCTTTCAAACAGCCGAGATAAAATGCCAAACTTGGCTACAACTTACAGAAATATTAAAATGAGATACAACTTGTTCCATACATCATATCCCTTTATTAATAATGCGGCAATAACCACCTTCAGCAAAATGCCTTCTTCTTCAAGTAGAAACTTCAAGATGTACGAAGCTTCTAAAGAGTCGAACAGCAAGCCTTCAGCGTCTATGATTATCCACTAGGTTCTCGGCACCTGTGGAGACGAGGGTCAGTACATTGCCACATATGTATTGGTGAGCGGCCGTAACCAATCTCACCATAAATCAACAGTAGTAAAATTACATGAAAGATCACTATTGATTTGTATTCTTTCTATCTTGCCTTAGGGTCCATTAACAATTCATATATTTCATGAGAAATATAATACAGTGATGTTAAAAACATAAGAAATTCATGTTGTTCTAACATAAGCAATTCATATTGATCACCAATTTGGTGAATCTTACCCACGGTCGATAGCCATCCCTGTAAATATTTATGAATACCACTTACTCTGCCTGCATAAGACATTGTTAGCTATGCCACCTGTCTATATGAAGATCACTGACTACACGCCATCTGGGACATCTTGGTCGGACGGCTCCCCTTCAGCGGTGGGTAGCTAGCCCATCCAGAAGGTTCCCGAAAGACCGTGCTACTACTTCAGCACTGTGCTACTACTTCAGCACGGTGTTCCTCCTAGGCCTAATCGGTTCCGTGGCCTCGGAGTACTGTTCGAGGAACTACCTTGTATACAAGTTGTCCATGACCATGCATGCAATTCAACTTAACTAATAAGGGACATGACATGCATGATAATAGCATCTTCCACACATAGTCATAGTTCTCATTTTATCTTGCCATTTTTCCATCTTTCCAACTTGCCATCTTACCATCTTACTTTGAGCCATAGGCTCGCATATTCGTTCATCCAACCAAGGGACTATTCATGTTTAACCCATTCTTTCGAACCGAAGTCCGATATACTTACCGTCCAATACTTGGGTCTTTGCATCACCTGTTAAACAATTCATATAGCATACGAGCATCATTCGATTTACAACATAAGCCTAGCCATGTGAATATTTATCTTTTATTATCTTTTTCGTATTATTACTAGGTATCTTTTATTAAGCACCGAACGCAATAACAAGTCTACCATTGTTATGCGCGAAGATCAAGGATCGTCGAAGGATCAAAGCCACTCACTTGTTGGTGAATTGCCGAGAGAAAGAGGTCTTCCACGCAACGTCAAGCTAGGTTCACTGCATTAGCGCCTGCATTGGCACCAATGTTTGGTCAGCATACTTCTTTCCTTTCTCTCAGTGATTCGATATGAAATGCGTAGACAGTGAAAGTAAATCCATGAAAACATTCATCGAAAACAATCACAAAAATGCACACAAAAGCCAACAGCAAAAGCGACACCGAAAACCAGCAGGGCAACGTTCTCGGGGCAAGCGACTCTTATATAGAACTCTTTCCCCAAGACGCGCGCCACTGCATCTTAGGCATCATTTCAAAAGAGTCCAATCCATAACGAGAAAAGGATCACAATTCATTATTCCGCGATCCTGGTAAAGTTTCCCCAAGTAAGGTTCCCCAATTCTCATCCGACTCAGCCATTCGACCGCTAGCCCGCTCCGTGCTCCGCAACGAATTCAGGGCATTACATCTCTCATCCTTCGGTACATGCACGAAGGCCTTACAATCAAACACTCGCAGGTGATTGTATGACGGCTCTTTGTCGTACCATACTTTGTCAGGCACATCACCCTGTAAATGAGAAATAGGAGATAAATTAACAATATAAGTAGTTGTGAGAAGAGCCTCACCCCAATAACTGTTTGGCAAATTTGTTCTGATAGTAAACACCGCACTCTTTCCATCAATGTCCTGTTCATGCGCTCCGCTACACCATTGAGCTGAGGGGTCTTGGACGGAGTCTTTTGGTGTCGTATCCCTTGCTCTCTGCAATATGCGTCAAAGGGACCAATGTATTCGCCGCCGTTGTCAGACTGAACACACAATAACTTCTTGTCCGTCTCTCTTTCAACAGAGGCCTAAAACTCTTTGAAAGTGGACAGCACCTGATCCTTGGTCTTTAAGGCATAGACCCAAACTTTTCTGAAACAGTCATCAATAAAAGTTACAAAGTAAGAAGCACCACCAATAAATTTTACCTTCTTAGGACCGCAGACATCCGAGTGAATCAACTCGAGCAACGCCGGCTTCCTGTGCCACAACTCGGTAAACGTATCACTGAATGCGTTCACCTCATGTGCACCCTGTACGCTTTCCTCCATATAATAGAGATCGGACTTCTTGCTTCCTCTGGCAATTACATCAAACCTCTGGAAAGCTTCCACTGACTATTCCCGAAGAGACTGAAGAATCCCTCGTCATCCAACCTTCCAACCGACACCAGGTTGAAACAGATATCAGGAACATGACAAACATCTTTGAGAACAAGAACTATACCCGTCTTCGTCCTCAAATGCACATCTCCAATGGCAACCACCTTCGACACATCTCCATTATCCATCTTCAACACTCCACAGTCGCCTGTCGTGTAAGTGGCAAATAATATCCTGTTATGAGATACGTGCGCTAAAGCACATGAGTCCACCAGCCAAGAATTGTCATCGCATGCGAGCTTTGTAATAACCTCATCCCCTACGACGATCACATCGCCTCCATGTATTGAGGTTGTCGCCATAGTGTTCTCATCTTGCTTCCCCTTGTCGCCCTTCTTCTCTCTCTTTCAAGCAAAACAATTCCGCTTGATGTGACCCTTTTTGCCACAATGGTAACACTCTGAGTCCTCGTACCGACCCTTGGATGAAGTGCCTCTGAGTGATGGGATGTGGATGAAGTATCTTGAGAACGTCTCTGCATCTCTTCATTCAATACCCCGCTCTTGGCAAACTCCAGACTGACCACGCCTTTCGGAGCAGAAGCGATCATAGATACTCGTACGGTCTCCCACGAGTCTGACAATGTACATAGCAACCAAAGTCCTTTAACTTTGTCGTCGAACTTGACTCCCATCGAGGATAGCTGGTCCAACTCACTCAAGTGATCCGTAATGGATGCACAATCTTTCTACCGTAGACCCATCATCATCCGGATCAGGAACAGTTTGTTTACCTCGTTCTTTTTTGCGTACAAAGATTCTATCTTCTCCCACAACATCTTCGCATGCTCATTATTGGCAACATGGTTGTACACGTTCTTGTCAACGAACTACCATATGTACTCGCACACCTGTATATGCTCGAAGTTCCAGTCCTCATCGGATTTGTCACTGGGATTCTCGGATGCAAATACTAGAAGATACAGCTTTTTGACGAACAACAAATCCTTTATCTTGCTCTGCCAATAATGGTAGTTGGTACCGTTCAGGTTCACCATGCGCACCGGCTTCACGTCCATCTCTGCTTCCTGGTTTGACTGTCAACTCCTGACACTTCTTTGAACCCAAAGCTCTGAGACCACTCTATTGGGAACGAAGTGCGAAAATCGTTCCCCCAAACCAGAAAGTCCTGCGAGAGAACCGAGCAAAAGCACACAAACCAAAAATGCCAAACACAATCGCAGACGCAAAAAATTTTGACGTGAAAAACCCTTGCGGAAAAAATCACGGGACGATCGGAGTCCAACCCTGAAGAACCTCCACTAATGGAATAAAGAGAATACACCCTCTACAAGCTCCTCCCGATCCAACACGGATCACCACAACTCACTTGAAAGAAGAAAATTTTTGATTGCAGACTCCGAAGAACAAGAGATGCCGAAAAATTATTCGAAACAATATCTCCTTTACAATAGTCCTTAATCCTCTTTCTCTCAAGGATTCACTACAACAAATGTGACTTTTTACGACGTTGAATTTAAGGCGTGCATAAAAAGTATGCCGTAAATAGTTAACTTACGACATACATTTCAATGAATGCCGTAAAAGGATAAAGAATATGAGAATTAGATTATTTATGGCGTGCATTGAAATGCCATATTTGACTATACAAAAAATAGGGCGCACAGTAAATGCCTTAAATTCTATAATAATAAAAAATCGCGCCTCTTTTTTGGTTTCCCGTGGATGTAGCCCTAAAAGCCAGAAAGAATCCGTGACTTTTCTCTCTCTCATTATTCTCTCCCTCTCTCTCTCGTTCGCTCTCGTGGATCTCACAGGTATTTTTTCTCTCTATCTAGCTTCTCTCTCTCCCGTAGTTTCTCTTCTCTCCTACAGGTTCTTCTTCATGTTAAGTTCTCTTTCTCTTCTCTTTCTATAGGCATCTCTAGTATTTTTCTTCCTTTTGTTTTTGTTTTTCTTCCCTCTTTTTCATTTTCTCAAATTTTTCCTTTTAATTTAGGGTTTCCTCCTTTTTATTTGTGTTCGATCTAATTTTTAGGGTTTTTTATGTACGAATTTTAGGACCACCAACAAGACCGACAACTGCCACTCAGACTCCGACTCCAGTGGGTATGATTTTATTTTTTCCCAATTTTTCATAAGAGATTTGATTTTAATTTGGGATATTTTTAGGATTTTGTTGGTAAGTATGTATTAGAAGTTAATTGGTGGTCCAAATAGTCAAGCTTAGACCCATTGGTTCATCCCTTCATGATTCTTGATACCCACCTTTTATTCATCCAAACTTCTGAATGAAAAAGGTGAAGCTGGGTCTTCCTTTTAGAAATCCTAGAAAGTATGAATCGAACAATATGAATAGAACAGGGACCCTTCGTCGTACATAGTATAAAAATTATGAATCGAACAATATGAATTGAACAGTTGGACGTTTAAAAAGTAGCCAACATGATGACATTTCTATAAAAAAAAAATTTACAGAAAATAAAGGATAATTTATAAAAGCTCAAAATAAAATAGAACCATTAAAGTTATTGTTAACCAACATGACATTATAATGACTTTCGCATTATTGAAATGTGTGTTTTGTGGAAGAATACAATATCAACTTGAGAAATAAATATTAGGGTTCGATGAAAATAGTAACAATTATATGCTTGTTAGAATATCCGCCTATCTCATGGTGACATATTTTGTAGGGAAGTAAAAGAAAATTTTCTGAAGGATTTGTTGGTTACAACATCAAGTTGTAAAGAGAGGTTATGAAATGTGATCTCCCTCATGCAGGATTGTGATTAATAAACCAAAGGAAACAGAAAGAGATGTTTTCCCTGGCAAATTTGAGAATGAGCATGGTAGAGGAAGGGATCACTTTAAAGATTTTCAATATCTTTACTACTACAGAAAAAACATGTACTCCATAATATATCACTGATATTGTACTTGAATTTGGCTCTTTATCTTATTCTGCCACATAGACTCTATCACATAACAAATGCTTGAATTTGGTTTTTTATTTTTACAAGTTATTAAAAAGTTTTGAAGAGAGTGCGTACATGTCATGTGCACCATTAGATGCAACTACAACTTGATCTGAATCATGATGGTGAAGGTTATGTAAGACTTGATTGTGAGAATGTGACTTCGGATGAGGTAAATGATTACTATTTCGATACTAATCATAAATATTATCAATTTTGTATATAAATATATTCCATTTTCTCTCTTACCTTATTAATTAATTTAAATGTTTTACTAAATAGATTGAAGAGTGTCACATGTGGAACTTGCTTAATCTTTTATTAAATGATTTTGTTGTGCTATTTATTCGAGCTATCATGTTTATGACACTTGCTAGTATTACTACTCTCCATGTTTTTAATTGGAAGTCAATCTGTTGTTTTCTACGTTCTTATAGATGTATTTGACCAAATTTTGGAAAATTCTATACTCACTGCTTTTACATGTTTGTAAATTCTTAGGCACTAGCATTCCTCATTCCTGGCGAACAGATTGTTATTAATAGTACAGAGGACTCATATATGAATAGGTGTGTTATATTTCATTGATGTACATTTGTTGCAGTTGTCATATTACTAGTGGGAGTAGGAATTCTTGAACTATTTTTAATTGCTTCCAGTAAATCAAAGGGACAATCAGGTAATTTGTCTTGTAGAATAAAGTCTATATACAAATTGCTTAAGCAATGAATTGCATTCTAAGTCAAGTTTCATGTATAAGAAGATAATGCCCAAAAAACCATATTCTAGTATTAACAATGGTTTATAATTACATGTTGATAAAGCATTCATGAAGAAACATACATGAAGTTTATGAGCAAATGCTTAGAGAATTAAGGGAGAGCCATATCCACAATAATATTTTAGCATTATGTTGCACTATATTTTAGCCTTATTATTCCCCAACCAAGATACATGGAACTGCTACACCAAGCTTAGTGGTATGTGGCCTAAGAAATTAACATCAGATACCTTCTTTTCTTGTCCATCTCTTCTTCTTTCACTCTTCTCCTTTTCTTCCTATTTTGATGCTCACAGAAAAGTTATTTAGTTACATATGCTGACTCTATGGGTAGTATACATTTATGACATTTGGAATATGTTACAACAATTGGCATTACTAGAATGGTTTATACTAGACAATTTATTCTTCAAAAATTGTTTGATTGATATAGTTTTTTGGTGGTATTAATGACAAGAATATTTTCTTTGATAACCAATGTTCTGATACATTCCTTTCCTTCCACTCCCTATTAATACAAAATGAAGAAGTGATATCTAAGATCCTAAGCTAATTACAAATGCAACCTTCCATTCCCTGATACATTAAGTAATGCTTACTTATACTAAGTGACAAATATAGTAACATGCTCAGTGAACCACTACTCTTGCTAGGGGATCACTAATGCTACTGCTACGGGACATGGGACTTGGAAACGGGATATGGGACTTGGAAATGGGACATGCTCTGATGATCTTGATCAAGATCTACAGCACCTCATGAAAGCAATTTTTTTTGGTCTCTAAAGAGGTCTGAAACGGGACATGGGACTTGGAAATGTGGATAATATAGATTGAATTTGCAGTTACTAGTAGGAGCGGCAGTAGGTCTTACTTTTCTTACATGAAGTAGTTTTATGATGTAGCACATCATTTTGTATGTAGTCGGAACGTTAACTGTCCCAAGAACTAGTTCTGCAACTGGTGCTGCAGTTAGTTTGGCCATACCAGATATGTAACAGATCAACCATTTTTGTAATTGCTTAACATATTATGAAATCTCAACTTGCAGCTATAACTTGTTCTTATGCATTCTACAACTTTTAAAAAAGAATCATGGACCGGAGAACATATATCAAAGGATGACGAAGAAAATGCTTGAATAATATTCTAGAGGGATGGAGATTTGTCGAGGAATATTCTAGGAAGACTTTAGGATACTATCACAGATAGGTTTTTTGACCTAACCCATTTACTACCAAGTTGAGAACTTGGTGGATCTGAACCTGTGTTTCCTCCAAAAACAGAAGAACCTGTGTTTCGTACCAAATAAAACCTTAGTCCTCTCTCTCATCATTAACGAGTTCCTTGCTGCTTCTGTAGTTTCATGAGAATAGAGCTAGGTTGGTAGCTACATCACTTTATTTTTGCATAAGATTTCTATATCATTGTACTCCTGTAATGATAATGTTTATACTACCACTAAATGAGACATTTCTACCTAGAATAATACAATTTCAATGTTTACCAAAGCTATTATCAACATATGTTTTAGAGGTTAAATTGGCATGCTTCTAGAATGTGTCATTGACTAGGAAGCATAGAAACTATAGAAATCCAGGTTGTGCTATGTAGTACATGTATCGGACACAATCGGTGTATGAGACAGAAGCGGACCAGTAAAAATACACTAGGACACAAAAATAGGTGCCACATCCATGTCACCAGAGCTATAGTGGGCATTGTTGTTTCTGTTTGCATATTGATACTGTTGTTGTTCGCCGTCCTCTGCATTTATTTGAGAAGAATAAATTCTAAGATAAATGGTAAGACAAATGAGCTCATATATTTTTACATTATGCTATATTGCACACACACACACACATATAGGAACAAAGTAAAGTAGTTTCCACACACTATATAGCATGATGATCATCCCTACAGATATTCTTCTTCTTCTTTTATGGCTTTCCCATACTCCATAGTCCAATATAGCTTTCCCATACTCCATAGTGGACCCATTTTGAAGGAAGAATGATGATTATGATGATGCCAGTCAACACAATATTATGTTCTATTCAAACTTCGAAGTTGGGTTTTTTGAAAGTTGTTCACCTTGTACAGATCATTGTTCATATTCAGTTTGTGTAATGATGCATCACACTAGTACAAATGTCTTTAACATATTTTTTGTGAACACAACTTCCCCCTTAATTGAGTTCTTAAGAAAGTTTTTCCTCGTTCATAGCTTGTAATGCTGACATGTATCTATTTGTTTAGAGATTGAGGACCTAGGACCTTACAACTCAAATTTCTTGGGAACTTGTGAAGGAGAGATATATTATAATATGGAAGAAGCCTTTGAACAATACATGCTATATGAATTGTGATCCTGGAGTCCAGCCTCCACTGTGTGATGCCCAGGATGACCCAGATAGTATTTGGCATGTAAAAACGTTATCCATATTGAACAGTCTTTATTATTTGTGTTCATTATATCATCTATCAAATTTTATTGATTTTTTTTTTTGAAAATGGCTTTTCAACTGTGATTTTCTTTCGCATTCGAAGCTGACTGACCCCATTTCCTCAATATATCATATATAGTAAGATAAATTAAGGAGCAATTGAATTATATTAAAATATAATCAATAGTAATCTTCTATTTTGTAGTACTGGATACTAGGCACATGAACCCTATATTGAAAATACATGGCAAAAGTTTTTTGGTTTTGGTTTTGAGGCTGGCAATTGAGAGATAAAACATTAGAATGATGAATCAAGCTATTCCATACAAACTACTTGGATTTCCAGAGAGGACCTACAGGTTAATACTTTCTTGGGAGTATTAGTTGCTATTAGTGAACTTATACGATTATATGCACTTTAGTTGGTCATTTCCATGAAAATAGTCAGGAAGCTTGTTAGTTACTACTGTTGATTTTTCTCCATTTATACCCTTTACATGCTTTGCTACCACCTAATGAACCAAAGATATATCTCATTTTTCAATCCCACTTGAACATTCACATGTCTGATCCACTGTAATGCCCCGCTCCACACGGTGCATTATGCTGAGTCGTTGACTCGAAGAGTTGCGTTGACCCGATTAAGTATTGATGCGAATCGATACGAGGGTTATGTTGTCCCGAGCAACGCATCGAACAAAGTCGATGCGAAGAGTTGCCTTGTCCCGAAAGAATGCATCGAGTGAATCGATGCGAAGCGTCGCGTTGCCCCGAAGGATGAGTGCGTTGAATCGGCTCGAAGATTCTAAGAAATCGAATCGACCAAGGCGCAAGTCCGAATCGATGCAAGTATTGATTTTAGTTGGTTTCGTGCGCAGGTTATACTTTGATGCGAAAATATTAGAGGTCGATCTTCGGCAATATTTAGTAAGGGGTCCGCGGAACCAAATCGACGCCTTGCGACGGGCTGAAACTTGGGCACGCTAAGGCAAATCGGACGTATGATTCAAAGAAGCACGAAGTGCTCGAATGGCTAAGTCAGGAGAGTGGCCGTGCAACAAAGTTAGGGAATCGAGCCGCATCGGCTCGGCGAAACGACAAAGGCAAATCGATTCAAGGTGGGAGGATTGACTTCTTTTTACTCCTTCATCCGATAAGTCAAATGTATCATTGTATGCTAAAAGTTAACCTATCGACGCCACGGGCGTGGTCCGATCGGAAGTAAATCATAACGTGTGTCGAACACTAAGTTAGTACAATTGAAATAAAACGTGCATCAAATGCACAAGTCGCTACGGAACATTGGATATCGCTAAGGCGAGCGCCTCGGTGCACAAGCCGCAATAACATGGGATAACTGTACTCGGCGAGTGCCTTAGTGCACGAACCATACCGTGCCTTCGCGCACGAGTTAGAACGGCTAGAACATTGAAAGACAATAGGCGAGCGTCCTAGCGCGCAAGCCCCGAACATTGAATGCTAAGTTATAGAATATTTGAAATACGGTAGAAACGTGCCTACGTGCGCGAGATCACAAAAGACGACAAATGTGCGCAGCTGCACAATACTTACAAAAGACGGCATCGTTGCGACGAGAAGAACAGTTGTGGCACGGATATGGCATAACTGTCGACGCGGCATGGTGCCTTCGAAATGTTCATGGCCTTTGGGCGTTCGACGTGAACATTGAGGCGTTGCGCCAATTGAAATAGAGATAAGCGAACTTGCTTGGTTGTATGAAAGATAAGATGCGTTGCATGGTCAAATGGACTTAAAGACTATTGCCCGTGCATGGGTGTTTGGTCCCTCGAACGTGATCACCAGGGCGCTGGGACCGTTCGGCCTAGGAGGGATTGTGATAATCGGTATTGTTGGTGCACTTCAACTAAACGGATAGCGCCTGTCTAGTGAATATGATAAGCCACTTACACGAGTACTTCGGGGGTCCTCGGATCGTATGTGGTTAGCAACCATAACTGGGTGACCGTCGTCTTACATATTCGATTCGATAAATATAAGTCCATTCTAGCTTGACAAGCTAGTGACCTTCATATAGTTAAGGGCGATGGGTTGGAAGTGCAAGATATACGTATATCCTGCATGGACGGATCCTGGGTCGAAAGCGCAAGGTATACTCATATCGTGCGTATGTAGATCCGCATAGAGAGCACTATAACATGACAGGGAAATCTGATAGGCGTATTCACCTTGCGTCGGTGCAAGGGCGAGTGCGTCGGCTTGGTAAGTTGCGCCACAAATCAAACACGGGATTGCTTGCTTGCCTATTCAATTTGATAACATGCTGCTATGATAACATGCTTTACGCTTTCGAATATGCCATGAAATTAACCCTAAGGAGAACATAGCAAGATCATAAGCTAAGTTGCATGATTCAACATAAATATTAAAATGTCGGTTTGGAAAGACGATCTTTGCTTCAGTACATGCGAGGACGAACGTACTGATCCCCCACCAGCTTCATGCAGGGTGCAGGGAATGGATTGCTCGCGGAGAAGCGTTGCTTGAACGTGTTAAGGCTTGGAATGCCGAAGCGCATTGAAGCGTGCTATCGCATTGACGCTCGGACTACGCAGCTGGATTGATGCGGCCGAGATATAGAAGGCATGATGTATGGAACGGTAAAATCCTTTGTGGGCAAGAGAGAACCTGAGTGTTGTAGCCAATCTGGCATGTATTGTTAGGCTATCGAAAGCCTTTGTAATCTCTGTTTTGGATATCAATAAAGAGAATTTGTTTCATATACTCTGTTTCCTTTCGTTGTTAAATATCGAATCAAAAGATAACCATTTGAGAACTTGTCATCTTGCCTCGCACGAGCACAACTCCAGGCTCGTGCGGCATCACTCCCCCTGCGAGGACGATGATTCGGGTGATTCCGGGTCGGGGCATGACAAATTGGTATCAGAGCTCTAGGCTCAATTTCCTCTGGACGCTTGTTTCATTTCAATTCCAAAACGTTGCCCACCACCAATCGAAATCACTCTTGACTCTACTCGATGCCGCACTGGATGTTCCATACAATAAGTCTAATACAAACCATGTAATTTTGCCGCGTGTTGTTTGGAAAATTACATGGTGTTCGTGGGAAAGTCAGAAAATGTTTGTTCCTGTAAGTGCAACAAGTTGCGAGATGTGAATTCAAAGATTTGTTGCCGCGGGATGCAACACGTCGTAAATTGTAATTCGAGATATTCGTTGGTTGCAACGAACGATACGAAAAATGTTGGTTGCATCAATATGATGATAGTCGTGGAATATTGCTGCAGCAATTGCCACGCGTTGATTGTAAATGATGCGTTGAAAAAAAAATAAAAGTTGATATTGAATGTGTCGAACGGATTCACATATCGATTTCAAATGTGCGTTGCAAGGAAAAGCGATAAGTCAATATCGAATGTGTTGAACGGATTTGAGCATTGACTTTGAATATCGGAAATAAAATGTTGCACGAGGTGCAATGCGTATCGAAAATGAAATTGTTGCACGGGGTACAATGCGTATCGAAAGTAAAACTTTGCACGATATGCAACAGAAGAAAATGAAAGTTATAAATCGAGAAACGAAATCGGTTCGGTTGCGCACCGAGCTTGTGTTGGCAAAGGAAAACATTCGCCGAGTTGTATCAGATTTGAATTAATCAAAGTTACGGTTGTGTTCAAGCACGATCACTGCAGAAATCGTGAGTCGGAAGAGATCGTTAGTTCGTAAAGAGTACGTTGCGACGGAAGTATCTTGATTTCTGGGTGGTATATGGCATACCACCGATGCAATGAATGGCTCGATTACGAGTGGTATATGTAATACCATTTGTGCGATGAATTGCATCGACGTATTGTGAGAATTGCGGAAGGTTTGTCCGCAACAGACGGGTGAGTACCGAGACTCGATTGAAAATTTGTGTGACGGCATGTTGATGCAAGTGTTCTTCGAAAAATCGGTTGGGACGATAAGGCGAGACACGTAGCAATGAATGATACGAAGGACGAAAGTTATAAGTTGGTCGGACGACCGAGACTAGCAAAGCGATTATGCCTCGAGGCAACATTCGGATCGACGGGGTATAAAACTTGAACCGTTGTAATCGAACCGCACAACTTGCGAGCTCGATGAAAATGTTCGACGATGCGAATTATAGTCGGATCGTATAACTTGCGATCTCAACGAAAATGTTAGAATACGCGAATGGTAATCGAATCGTACGACTTGTGCGATCTCGATAGAAACGTCGGGCGAGGCGAACTATAATTGGATCGCACGATATGCGACTTCGGTGAAGAGTTGGTTGATGCGAGTAGTCGTGCCTGAGAAATTGTTGGATACGTTACGGCGATACTCATTTGAGTTTGACTGAAAAACACGCGAAACTTAGAGGGCGAGATCCTATGACTCGAGGGTTCGATGTTGGATAATCGGTAACTCAGTTACGCGATCAAAGTATAGCGGGATGCGGTGTATCGGAGAACGAGTTGATGCGTATGGAAAAGTTCGTTGCGAACTTGGATGTATGCGATGCGAGCTAAGTTGACGTTGAAACGGATTCAAAGTTGACCCTTACGTTATCGAAATGGATATGGCGTATCGAGATCGATACATAAGGAAACGTAAACGATGTGAGAATACAAAATAGAGTGTGCCTCGTGCTATAAAATTTTGTAAGTAACGATACGAGAATGAACGAACTTGGTTGATCCTAAATTTTGTGATTTATCAGGGCGAGACTATAAGTCATCGACGATTGCTCGATGCGTATAGCACCTCGTGTGTCGACCGCAAAATAAGATAGACTCGAACTCATTGCGAGTAGATGCGTCGTGAATAGCAGAATCATCGACGGAGTGCATGACCTTACTCGGAGGATAGTTGCGCTAAGATTGCGCCGATAGAAATGGTTTTGTTCGGAAATTTGGATAGTCGCATAGAATCGTCGGAACGTGATTTGGCTCCGAAATAAGATATAGCATGGTTCATAGTACACTGTCCTTCGGTGATGATCCACAATTATCGAGCGTAGCTTCGGGGCAGCTGACCCTAGAAGACTTGACCGCCAAATCAAATTGAATGCTGCAGACCGTAAGATGACCCATGCGATATCGTATATGGGATTGCATCGATAACAAATTAACGCGATGCATGTTGATGATAAGTCTAGGCGATCGAGAATTGTTGGAACAACTTTCGATTGAGAATGATATAAATAGATTTTGAGTATTCGTCGGATGGATACTTGAATGGTTATGTTGGTCGACGATAGAACTTGAAATTCACCTGTGAACTTGGTGATTCGGATAGGCGATGGCGAGAATCATGCTATGTACGAGAGGGAACGGTAAGGAAATGACTTACGAGTCATGTCGTTAGATTCGGATTTACCTTGCAATTGAGCTTGCGTAAATCGAAACTTACATTCGATGTTGCGAGACGGATAAGTTGGAAATTTGGCTAGTGAATTCCTATTCGCTAGGAATCGAACGTAAGGCGTATCGTAAAGACTTTCGTATCAAGGCTATCTTTGTCTTGAGCACCGTCGCCTTGATGTAAACTTTGTGTCGGATAGATTGTGGCCTTTGTGCAATATCAATTTAAACTTGCATCGGAAGGATTTGGGCACGGTGTCTAGGTAAGTCACCTAGCGGACGTAGTCCGAATGTTGATGCTTTTGTAAGTCAACAAAAGAGAACCATGTCGAGATAGGATACGAAGTAAAATATCAGAAATCATTGGATAGTGACGTCGAACGCATGACGTTGCGGAGACTCGTTGTGATTGGATGCGCGACGGCTTTATGCGACGCGTAGAATTGATAGTCCTGATGAAACATACAAAGTGAGAAATGCGATTTTTGAATCGCATCATATGCCTTGATTTTGTTGGACGATCACGCATGTGCGCTAGAATTGCGTAAACAAGTAATAGAGCCAAGTCCGATTGAGAATACGAGATGGTAAGTGATTAAGAATGAGAAGTTACATGTTAGCGTTGTTCCGATATCTTACAACTGAGCTTGGCTGAAATACGTATATTGGTGGGACGCCTAAAATATGTGTATGATTCCAAACTAAGTTGTACGATCCAAACGATGGTGAGACGAGATCGTGGAACGATCTAATGAAACCCTTGGAAATTTAGTATTGGTTTCGGTTCGGGACGAACCTTGTTTTGAGTGGTATATTCTGTAATGCCCCGCTCCGCATGGTGCATTATGCTGAGTCGTTGACTCGAAGAGTTGCGTTGACCCGATTAAGTATTGATGCGAATGGATACGAGAGTTACGTTGTCCCGAGCAACGCATCAAACTAAGTCGATGCGAAGAGTTGCCTTGTCCCGAAAGAATGCATCGAGTGAATCGATGCGAAGCGCCGCGTTGCCCCGAAGGATGAGTGCGTTGAATCGGCTCGAAGATTCTAAGAAATCGAATCGACCAAGGCGCAAGTCCGAATCGATGCAAGTATTGATTTTAGTTGGTTTTGTGTGCAGGTTATACTTTGACGCGAAAATATTAGAGGTCGATCTTCGGTAATATTTAGTAAGGGGTCCGCGGAACCAAATCGACGCCTTGCGACGGGCTAAAACTTGGGCACGCTAAGGCAAATCGGACGTATGATTCAAAGAAGCACGAAGTGCTCGAATGGCTAAGTCAGGAGAGTGGCCGTGCAACAAAGTTAGGGAATCGAGCCGCATCGGCTCGGCGAAACGACAAAGGCAAATCAATTCAAGGTGGGAGAATTGACTTCTTTTTACTCCTTCATTCGATAAGTCAAATATATCATTGTATGCTAAAAGTTAACCTATTGACGCCACGGGCGTGGTCCGATCGGAAGTAAATCATAACGTGTGTCGAACACTAAGTTAGTACAATTGAAATGAAACGTGCATCAAATGCACAAGTCGCTACGGAACATTGGATATCGCTAAGGCGAGCGCCTCGGTGCGCAAGCCGCAATAACATGGGATAACTGTACTCGACAAGTGCCTTAGTGCACGAACCATACCATCCTTCGCGCACGAGTTAGAACGGCTAGAACATTGAAAGACAATAGGCGAGCGCCCTAGCGCGCAAGCCCCGAACATTGAATGCTAAGTTATAGAACATTTGAAATACGGTAGAAACGTGCCTACGTGCGCGAGATCACAAAAGACGGTAAATGTGCGCAGCTGCACAATACTTACAAAAGATGGCATCGTTGCGACGAGAAGAACAGTTACGGCACGGATATGGCATAACTGTCGACGCGACATGGTGCCTCCGAAATGTTCATGTCCTTTGGGCGTTCGACGTGAACATGAACATTGAGGCGTTGCGCCAATTGAAATAGAGATAAGCGAACTTGCTTGGTTGTATGAAAGATAAGATGCGTTGCATGGTCAAATGGACTTAAAGACTATTGCCCGTGCATGGGTGTTTGGTCCCTCGAACGTGATCACCAGGGCGCTGGGACCGTTCGGCCTAGGAGGGATTGTGATAATCGGTATTGTTGGTGCACTTCAACTAAACGGGTAGCGCCTGTCTAGTGAATGTGATAAGCCACTTACACGAGTACTTCGGGGGTCCTCGGATCGTATGTGGTTAGCAACCATAACTGGGTGACCGTCGTCTTACATATTCGATTCGATAAATATAAGTCCATTCCAGCTTGACAAGCTAGTGACCTTCATATAGTTAAGGGCGATGGGTTAGAAGTGCAAGGTATACGTATATCCTGCATGGATGGATCCTGGGTCGAAAGCGCAAGGTACACTCATATCGTGCGTGTGTAGATCCGCATAGAGAGCACTATAACATGACAGGGAAATCTGATAGGCGTATTCACCTTGCGTCGGTGCAAGGGCGAGTGCGTCGGCTTGGTAAGTTGCGCCACAAATCAAACACGGGATTGCTTGCTTGCCTATTCAATTCGATAACATGCTGCTATGATAATATGCTTTACGCTTTCGAATATGCCTTGAAATTGACCCTAAGGAGAACATAGCAAGATCATAAGCTAAGTTGCATGATTCAACATAAATATTAAAATGTCGGTTTGGAAAGACGATCTTTGCTTCAGTACATGCGAGGACGAACGTACTGATCCCCCACCAGCTTCATGCAGGGTGCAGGGAATAGATTGCTCGTGGCGAAGCGTTGCTTGAACGTGTTAAGGCTTGGAATGCCGAAGCGCATTGAAGCGTGCTATCGCATTGACGCTCGGACTACGCAGTTGGATTGATGCGGCCGAGATATAGAAGGCATGATGTATAGAACGGTGAAATCCTTTGTGGGCAAGAGAGAACCTGAGTGTTGTAGCCAATCTGGCATGTATTGTTAGGCTATCGAAAGCCTTTGTAATCTCTGTTTCGGATATCAATAAAGAGAATTTGTTTCATATACTCTGTTTTCTTTCGTTGTTAAATATCGAATCAAAAGATAACCATTTGAGAACTTGTCATCTTGCCTCGCACGAGCGCAACTCCAGGCTCGTGCAGCATCACGCCCCCTGCGAGGACGATGATTCGGGTGATTCCGGGTCGGGGCGTGACATCCACAGCCTTAAGAAGTCAGCTGCTACGATCCAAATTGGTCGTTCCAGGTCAGCCTTAAGAAGTCAGCTGCTATAATCCAAATTGGTCGTTCCAGGTCATGTTTGAGCATAACTAAGCTGAAACTAAGGGAAAATGAGTTCCACCAGAAATTTTTGGTATAAGCCTGGAATAGTAGTATTGGAGTTTTTTAATCTCAAGGAAGTGAGCACTTTTTTTTTTAGTTATGACTGCTAAGCATGCGAACATGTTTGATAATCACCTAAACTATGTTTATTCCACAACCAATTTTTTGTACTTTTATGAGTTAGCAATGTTTCATTCACAAGCAAAATTAGTGGATATTCACCTAAACTATATTTTATTATTTATGCATTTAGATTTTTGTAGTTGTATCTTATCATCTTGCTGCATTTTATTTACAAGAAAAATTGTGATATCTTACTAGAAAAATTTGTGAAGAAGGAACCGACAAAGACTACTACTAAGGAGGATAATTCAGTAGAGAAAGCAAAAGTTAAAAAGGAGAATGCAATAAAATTTGAGTCGAAGGCTAATGATGAGGATGTGGATGAAGATGATGATGAGGACGACGACGACGATGATTCTGAAGAAGGATATGAAGATGGGAGGTGGCTCTTATTAAAAAAGACATGAATTTTTTCATATTAAACTTGAAGAATAATGTTATTTTGATCATTTGAAATACCACATATTGTGTGAAGTCATAAGTCCTCTTCAGGATTTCAGATTTGCTTCTACTTGCAGAATAATGTTGACTCGTATATGTATATCAATAGTATTTATAACAATTGTTGTGTTCATTATAAAGTGATTTTGGATTTGGATTTGGATGATTTGATATTATTGTTTTAGCAAAAGTTATTATTTTTCATAATTATTGTGTATATTATATGTTTTGTGATTGAATGTCACTAAAATTGATTACACAAAAAGCATGATTTTTTTTTAAAAGTTGAAGAGAAATTAAGGCATGCAGAATATGCCCTAATTGATGTGTATATGATATTTTTCACGACATACAATGAATGTCATAATTAACTAATAAAGACATGCAAAAGTATGTCGTAAAATATTATTAACGACGTGCATGGGAATGCCATAATTTCGTTTACATGGCACGCAATGAATGTCGTGAATGAGTATAGACGATGTACAAATTGAGTTTAGACGGCATGCAAATTATGCCGTCTAAAGTACCATCACGGCGTTAGCATGTGTGTCGTCTAAAGTGTTTTACGGTGCACATTGCGTACCGTAAAAACACAATTTTCCTGTAGTGATTGTAAAGCACTCTTGTTTTGATATGAGTTTTCAACTAGCATGCATCACCCTTTTATAAGCCCTTGGTAATCTATACATGGAAGCAGGGGCGGACCCATCTTGGGTCAAGTGGGGTCACGTGACCCCACTCAGTTTAAAAAAAAAATTTAAGCAAATGAATGCACACAGCTAGCAAGGTTGCAGCAGAGCCAGCAGCTCTGGCGGTGACCCCACTCAATTCCATAAAAGAAAAAAAGAAGAAGAAAAGGAAATACTCTCAGCCACTCATGACTCAAGCAAGGTTGCAGCAGAGCCAACAGCTCTGGCCTGTGAGAAGTGAGAAGAAAAGAAGAAAAGGAAGAAAAGGAAGTCTTCCAAAGAAGAAGAAAAAAAGGAGAAAAAGAAGAAGAAAAACATCCGAAGAAGAAGAAGAAGAAGAGGTACATCTCTGACTCTCTTCCCTCTCTCTTTATCTTATTCTTTCACTCTCAAATTAAAATCCCTAAACTTAGTATTTTTAAGTTTTAGCAAAAATCAGGGTAAGAAACCACATTTTTTAAGGGATTTTAGGGCAAAAATTAGGGTAAGTTTTAGCAAAAATCATGACAAAAGTCAGTGCAAAAATTAGGGCACTTAGAAATTAGGTTATTGATTTTCAGTGTAAAAACTAGTGCAAAACATCGATTATTAATTTATTTACTCCAGGATGCAAAGATTATTGATTATCAGTGCAAAAAATCAGTATAAAAACCAGGGCAAAATATCGATTTTCAGTCCAAAAAATCAGTGCAAAAATCAGGGTTAGTGCATTTAGATGTGAGAATCAGTGCAAAAATTAGGGTTAGTGCCAAAAATCAGTGCAAAAATCATCTGAGATTAGTTATCTTGTGTTTTGTAAGACATTATTCAATAAACACATGTATGTGTTTTGAAAATTATCTTGTATTTTTTAGAATGTGATTTTATTTTTACACTCTTTATGTTTAAGACCGACCCCCCTCTCTTGAATTCCTGCGTCCGCCCCTGCATGGAAGGCCAATATATATGGAAACTTCTAATATGCATCAATCATATATTTAATGAAAATCCAATCATAATTGGCTTGCCATAATTGGAAGCCCAATTATATGGAAAACTACTATATGAAGGATCCAATCATAAATATATGATCAAAGTAAATATGGAAATCCAATCATATATTTTCTTATAATATATGTTCCAAAATATGATCCATGCACTTTTCGAGCTTCTCCGACACATGGATGGCGCTCGTCGCATTCCGAAATATTCTTCACATAGGTTGGGAACCCCACCCACTCCAACACCAAAAACTTTTTTTGTCACCAACATTTGGTGGTCCGTAGACACAGAATAGAAGCCATGCTGGTACAGAATCCTTCCGCTAAATGTAGATATGAATGTAGTTCGTAGAAGTAGAGATGACATCCAGCTTGATATCGGGT
Organism: Iris pallida; assembly: GCA_029216955.1. Taxonomy (NCBI): domain Eukaryota; kingdom Viridiplantae; phylum Streptophyta; class Magnoliopsida; order Asparagales; family Iridaceae; genus Iris; species Iris pallida. The sequence goes on from JANAVB010033219.1 coordinate 3,141,826, forward strand.
TTCCAGAACACTAGGAGACCTTGAGATCTTCTAACGGATGGGATTGCCACACTGTTATCAAATCCAAGAATGTGGATGAGAGATGTAAGCAGAAGTTGACTAGCACCTTGTTTTGGCGAGGGAGGTGATAGACGGTCTCGACTCTTGTCGACCGGAGAAATTGTTGCAAGGATCTAATTGTCGGATCATTTCTCAAATTTCGACAATTCTATGATAACATTATTTGAACCGTGGCGCTGTTTATAGCCAGCCACCGCCAATACTTAATCATGTGTGATAGAAGCTCTTTTAATGGGTCGTGTGATATCCTCATCAAGCACCCCATCCTCAAATACTACTGATGTACGTTTCAGGTTAGGGTTAACAATGATGTTTGAGTTTGTGTCAATGAGAGGGGGATGGTTAAGCTTCTTCTAAGTTTTAGGCAAATTAGCTTGTATTGACAACAAGTTATTGGTGGTAGAGGTATTAGAAGGTATTGGGTGTTAGATTGTATTTCGTTTCCGATTGAGCGCTTAAATGGGGAGTCACAATAAAGTTGGTAATTTAGTCTCACATCGGTTACGAGGTGGAATCATGTGGTGTAGATAATTGGGATTGGTTCAGGCCCTATATGAGAATTCTCTTTTAAGACATATGGGCCCAATTCAATATCGCATCTCATGGGCCAACTCCGGTTCGGATCACACCGCGTTCCCAACAAGTGGTATCAGAGCCCATGGTTATGAAGCTAGTTTGGACAGCTCTATTTGGTTCGAAACAGATGGTACAGAACGTTCATGTGTATAATCGAATTATATGGGCTCTTTTCAAGGTGGAGTATGAGAGCATTAACTACAAGAATTGGCTTCAAAGGTGGGTATTGTTGGGTACACACTGATACCGCTAATTGGGATGGAGATAGCTTACCCACTTAACGTGGGAGCTACAATGAGTTGAAGTTTAGCTTACCCGCTTAACGTGGGAGCTACAATGAGTTGAAGTTTAGCTTATCCTCTTAACACGGAGGCTAGAGAAAAGAAAAGAAAAACAAACATGCAAAAGACAAGAGAATTAACGAGGTTTGGCTATGTGCCTACGTCCTCGGACAACAATAGTTCTTTACTTTCTTCTTCCACTAAAAATAGTGGGATTACAGAGTTACAAACTCTCTCTTGGATACACTCAAGAGGATCTTTCTCATACACAAGTATGGAAGACACTTTGGTGAAGAAGCACCCGAGGTAGAAGTAAGCACCACTCTGAAGAACACCGCAAGCAAGGAGCACCAAGAGTGTCACGACCCGGTCCCAATTTATTGGGTCGAATCGGATCATGCCCAGCCTGCACCGTTGTTGAAACGGCGGCAGTAAGCTGTATTCAGTAGTGAAACATATGCAGATAAAATTCTAATAAATATAAAATCTTTTATTCAATTTAAAATTTCTGAAATACAACAACTATTAATTACAACAACTACATTTGATACATTGGTTACTAAATAAATTACTATCCAGCTCTACTGATCTTGGATTCCAGGTTCTGCGGGAACATGCATCAGATCTTCGATGACGCAATCACCTAAAAATGTTGTCTCCAGTCAGGAGGGAGCAAAGTACAATTCATGATAATCCAACAATTGAAATAATAATAGAATTATGCACTTTTAAACAATTTAAAATAAACAGTTCTCCAGCAGTTAAAACATTATGATGTGAATAGGCAATGAATATGACCGGATTGGGTTGTACAGTGAATGATATGGCTTATCTCCGTGTGTATGAGGGGTAAGCTAATACAGTTCTAAATTATTACTTTGGATGTGGTCATACTCATTACACTACTCCCCCAGTACCCAACAGTCAATCAGTCATTGCTCTCAGAGAGAGTTCCGTGTTGCATCGTGGTTTAAATTTGCAATAAAACGATTACTAAATAATTGTAAACTAACACAAAATGTACTTGCCTTTTGTTTATGACTGGAAACAATGTTGCTTCCGGGAAGATGCTAGGTTCGTCTCCGAGATCCTACAGTTGGAGAACTTGACTTAGAACCAATATTGGGACCATTCTAGGTGTGCTAGTTGCAATTTCTAGTAGCAGGTCCTAGTCAAGTTTTAAGTTTGTTTATTTAATCTACTGCTAACGGTTTACGACGCGTACTATGTTGGTTCTCATTCAGTTGGATAGCCAGTTTCTGGTTTTACTTGGAAAAATTGTCGTTACCGGTTAATTCGCAAAACTTTGTATTTTTAATATTATACGTATAAAACTACATTTTTTTTAAATGAGAAAAACGTGGATTTTGTTAACTATCAATATTTTATTCAAGTTATTATATCGTGAAAAATCCTTATTAATTTTTACAAAATATTTATTAGCCATTTTGTAACTAAGCGCCTAATTATGAAGAATAAAACCAACCAGAAAATAAAGGAAAAACCAACCAAGAAAATAAATGAAAAACCTAGACTACGCAATACAGGGGCACAGCTAATAAAATAGGAATATGGGCTTATGCCCTTACAAACTTTACATAAATGAAATAAGAGAAAATTAGTTAGCTCTGACTAATGTCCCGTATTTTAAATATCGAAAAAAACTAAAAATAAATTTAATTAAATATTAGGAATCTCAGACTTGGTCCAATCGTCACAGTTAGCTAATGCCTCAACGTCCGGGTAAAACCGGTTTCGTTTGCATTTCGCTAGGGCCCACGGACCGGTATGGTCGTCGACCAAAAATCCATTTAAATAAACAATTTCTGAAAACCGATTTGAAATCCATTTATATAATTTTATAAAAATTTCGGCAGCATTCCCTCTATTTTCGGGATAACCCAAAACTGGGAAAATGCTCCAACAATACACAAATAATATCCCAACCAGGGAATTAACCCATGAAATTATTTCCACCATAATATTAAAACCCGAAAAATATTATCGAACCCGAAAATACATCCACAGCCTATTTTCGGTATTCGGTAAACCGAAATTATCCAGAACCCAAAAAATACCATAAAACCAATTCACAGAAATGTTTCTGAAAATTATTCGAAAAACCTGAATTGGTAATCGGAAAACCCGAAACTCCTCGAAAATTCCAGAAGCACAAAAACACTCAAAAAAAAAATAATCCACAGAACCATTTCCGAAAGGAATTGGAAAACCAAACCATAGAAATATTCCGAGAACTCACAGAATGTTTCCGAAAAGATTTCGGAAAATCCAAAAATGTCTCGTTTACCGAATTCTCGGGGAATTCGTGGACCAAAATTCATCATAGACTATGAAAAATGGAAACGGGGCAACGAAAATATACCAGAAGTTGCTCGGCTAGAGCTCTCAGGTGAAAAATATAGAAAATAATTACGGACAACAACGGAATCGGAAGATCGGACAGTGCTGGACAGTGCTGTTTGGATCAGCGGGAAGCTTGCGGGAACCGGGACAGAGGGGAACGGCTAGGGCACAGCCGCGGGACAGCGCCGGAGAAGGGGCGGCGTCCAGAATAGGGGCCAGAAACTCGCGGGGTGGCGCCGGAGCTCGGGGTCCGGCGGGAGGCCGCTGGTTTGCCGGGCGCGCAGAGGCCGGAGGGGATCGGGTTGCTGGAGTGCGGGGCCGAGAGGGGGTGGCCGCGGGACGCGTCGATCGGGGAGAGGGGCGACCGAGGAAACTCGGGAGCGCGGGTGTCGGAGGGTCGCCGGAGGCGGGCGGCCCAGGGTTGGTCGCCGGTGGGGCATCGGCCTCGGGAGGGTGGCACCGAGCTCGGGATCGGCCTGGGCGCGGGTCGGCCGGGACTCGGGCAGAGGGCGCTGGAGAAGTACAGCGGCAGGGGCCGCGGCTCGCCGAAGGGCGGAGATGAGTTTGTCGAGAGATTCGACGGCGGGAGACGCTGCGTCGATGCGGCTGTGCTCAGCCCGGACAGCTAGGGTTTTAGGGATTAAGTTTTGGGTTGGAAAAAAATGGAGTGTGGGGATGATGAAGGGAATTAGAGGAGTTTAAATAGGGAAAAATTGGGAGTTTCGGAAACTTAGGAGTCTCCGTCGGTTTGCTCGGGGAGGCCGAGAGTTGGCCGAGCAATGTATGGGAGAGGAGGGGTTTTCCCTCAACTGATGGGTTAAAGAGAAAGTTTAATGAAACTTTTAATAAAAGAATTGTTTTATTATTTTTTATTTATTAAGAAAATGTAATATATAAATAAGAGATTTCTGAATTAGTTTTGGAAAACCGATCTTGGATTCGAGATGGGTTCGGGACGGGTCTGGATGGGTCAGAACGGTCAGGTCCAACAAACATCCATGATTATTTATTTTGATAATAATTATTTTTAATTTAACTATAAATAATAATTATTAACACTAAAATTTATCTAATTAAAATTACGGGTTTTTGTCTAAACTCCAAAAAAGAAAAATGCATTTTCTCAATTAATAAATGTTTTATATTTAGCTAATTTATTCAATTAATGAACTGAAAAAATTACGGGTTTCACAAAGAGCACCACCACTTCTAGCACCAAGATCACAAGGGAGGATTAACCCAAACATCTCCCAAACCATCTCCTTATATAGCCATAAGGGAATGAACATTCTCCTCCAAGATTCATTCATGCAAGATGAATGAACCTTGGGAACTCCACAAGTCTTTAGACTTTCTCCAAGGTGAATGAACCTTGGGAACTCCAAATCCTCTCTCCAATTAAGGAGGGACCACCCAACAATTTCCCCCTTTTCGACTTAAGTGGAAGGCTCCGTCATACCAGCTGCACTTCTGCAAAAGATGTGCTTGTCTTTAGGTAAAGATTTAGTCATCATGTCTGAGCCGTTGTCATTGGTATGGATCTTCTCAATCTGAAGTTGCTTGGATTCCACCACGTTACGAATCCAATGATATCTCACGTCAATATGCTTTGTCCTCGAGTGAAAATTCGAATTCTTACTCAAATGGATAGCACTCTGGCTATCACAATAAAGAACATATTCTCGTTGTTCTTGACCCAACTCCTGTAGGAATCTTTTCATCCACAGTAGTTGTCACGCCCCAGAACCAGAATACTGGAGAGCGGGGGCAGACATAGCCAGCTATGTATATTGGAATGGAAACCACCTCGATATACGGTCACGGCTGTCTAGAAATATGAGGGTTTACTACAAGCCAACAGTCTCTTAAGGTCAAGCCTATTGTCTCAATCTCAAGCAAGTAATATAATTACAAGATGTTTGACCACCAAATATACAATAAAAGGTGTCCCAAATATTACATATCAGCTGATCATGAAGCTAGTCGTACAAAATACGAGGACTAGCAAGAGTTTAAGTCATACATGTTCAACCCTAGGATTTGTTAATCATGTTTACAGTCCGTAGGAAGACAGTAAGTAAAAGTGCATCGAGCTAACAGGTGCTCGTCGGCTAAATGCCTCAAAAGAATAACTTTACAATAGAGTGAGCGAAACAAAATAGAAAACCCACTCGTAGCCCGGGTTCCTTCTAGTCGCCACCATTGGGCTGGAAGCTTGGTAGATCCTCGGGAGCTGCTCCGAAATCTGGCCACACAAAACCAGCTGGGTCAACCCCAGAAAGAGCAAGTGCCACAAGGGGGCCACGAAATAAGAACAAAAGCCAGCAATCAGCACAGAAAATCTAATATTTAAAACTAGAATTTACGAAAACATGTCAGGATGATATACGACGAGATAACCATGGAACTATTCCGATAGCCAGGTTACAACCCGTAAACCAAACAAGGACCGGGGTTGTAACCCTTCATCTGAACAGAGCTTGGTTTCCCACCATTTATCGGCAAGATAAGTAATGTAAGTAATCAAGACCGGAAGCAATCTTGCATGGGATCAAGACATGACTAGACTGGTTATACCTCATTCAATCAATCACGGCCAAGCAGATACTATGGCTTACTACTTTAACTAACTAGGGTTATCACAGGCCTAATTACTAACAAGATGCAGTAAGATTGTTCCATAGCCACAAGCCCTGCAGACCATCCAGGTTACCCAGGACGAAAGATTAGGGTTGAATTCAGGTGGGTACATCGTCCGGGGACAAATGTACCCTTAGGTGACTTAGAGGGTGCAACACGCGATGGTGTGCTGGAAATGTGCCCTACTCGACAACAGGCTACAGATCCCAAGAGCGCCCAGATAACGGGATTGTCTGTAACTGTGTCATCTCTTCATGACTACTGAGTTATTCTAGTTATTAACCTTAATCCATTTTAGTAGGTACTCCTGACCGTGGTACTCAGGAGTCCCCTCCTAGACATGATGCAAGACAGGACAAGTGGATTTAACAAGCAAGCAAGAAGAACCACCCACGGTGTCAAGGCAGGTCAAGTTAAATTATCAAGATAAATCATGTCAGGGTACTTGTCAGGAGTGCGCCACGACGGGCCACTATCATGTCAGGTTGGTCATGTCAGGAGTGCACCACTACGGGTCATTGTCGTGTTATGCTAGTTCCTTGCCATACCATGCCATGTACAATAGTCAGGGGAGCAGCGTACGAAAAAGTCACGCACGCTGAGAGAGCAGCGTAGGTGAAAGTGAATGCTCTTGCACATGGAAACATTAAAACCCATGAAAATCCAACCAAAATAGCTCAAACCATACAAAATCCGAAAATAGAAATAACTTAGATCTAGAGCAAAGGATACTTCAAATCATAAAACACCAAGTTCTAATGTTGGTCACCATGTCCTAATCTAGCAAATGTACCAAGAAAATAGGGCTCTCGTGAAGTGGCAAGGTGCACTTGCCTAGGGTTAGGAGAGTTGTGGAGGAAGGAGAAGAAGAAGAAGAAGGAAATTAATGGTGGAAGTTATGAGGAGAGAGAGTGATAGGTGGGGGTTATAAAGAGGGGGAGTTGTGGTGGGTTGAGGGGTAGCATAGTCTAAGGTGATCCAATACCTATAAACAAACCAACCGAACCAACCCAATCCAATAAAACCGAACCATGCCAAAACCCAAAATACGAGAGATACCAAAAATTCACAAGTTGAGAAAAATAAAAATACATGCCAAAAATCCAGATACGAGTATAAATACGAAATACAGGAAATACGAGAAATGAGGGTGACAGTAGTTCCTTGCATGCTTCTGTCGCTGCGATATATTCGGCTTCTGTAGTCGACAGAGCAACACACTTCTGTAACTTTGACTGCCAAGACACAGCTCCCCCTGAAAGAGTAACTAAATATCCTGAAGTAGATTTTCTGGAGTCAAAATCTCCAGCCATATATGCATCTGTGTACCCAATCAACACAGGCTTGTCATTTCCAAAGCACAATCTTATTTTTGAAGTACCTCTGAGGTATCTCAAAATCCACTTCACCGCTTTCCAATGCTCTTTTCCCGGATTGGATAAGAATCTGCTGACGACACCAACTGCATGTGCCATGTCAGGTCTGGTGCACACCATCATATGCATAAGACTGCCAACTGCTGAGGCATATGGCACCGATGCCATCTCTTCTTTCTCTTTGTTGCTTGTAGGACACTGTCTTGAGTTGAGCAAAAATTGATTAGCAAGTGGAGTTGTTACAGGCTTTGCCTTGTCCATGTTGAACTTCTTCAACACCTTCTCGATATAGCGCTCTTGTGATAACCACAGCTTCCTATTCCTTCGATTACGAGAGATATGCATACCAAAAATTTGCTTTGCTGGACATAAGTCCTTCATTGCAAAGGACTTGCTGAGTTCTTTCTTTAACTTGCTGATCTTGTCATTGTCACGACCTACGATCAACATATCATCAACATATAGAAGGAGTATAATTAGTTCACCATCAGAGTACCTTTTGACAAACACACAATGATCAGAAGTGGTCCTCAGGTATCCTTACTTAGTCATGAAGAGATCAAACTTCTTATACCATTGGCGTGGTGCCTGTTTCAGTCCATATAGGCTCTTCTTTAGTCGACAGACTAGATCTTCTTTTCCTTTGACTTTGAAACCCTCTGGCTGCTCCATGTAGATTTCTTCTTCAATCTCTCCGTGAAGGAATGCAGTCTTCACATCTAGTTGTTCCACTTTTAGATTTAGACTTGCAGCCAAGCTGAGCACTACTCTGATAGATGTCATCTTCACCACTAGTGGGAAAATCTCTTCATAGTCAATTCCTTGCTTCTGACTAAAACCTTTCACAACTAGCCTCGTCTTGTATCTTGGTTGTGATTTGTTTTCTTCTGTCTTCAGCTTATACACCCATTTGTCCTTGAGTGCCCTTCTTCTTTTTGGTAATTTTACCAAATCATAAGTGTGATTCTCATGCAAGGACTTCATCTCATCTTGCATGGCTTCCAGTCACTCCTATTTTTTCTCGTGTGTCACGGCTTCTTGATAGTTTTCAGGTTCTCCTGCATCTGTTTGCAATACATACTGTTGTGGACTGTAGAGGCTATTAGGCTTCAGTTGTCTGTTTGATCTTCTCAGATGTCCTTCGGGAGCTTGCTCTTCTTGAACATTTTCATGTACAATGTCATCATCATGATTGTCCTCGACATGATCATGGATTTTAGCTTCATTGTTCTCGACCGGATCTCCCCTTTGTTCCCGGGTCCGAGACACTGGATTTCGGTTGACAGGAAATTCCCTGGAGCTATCAACCTTTTCTCCTTTCTGACAATCTTCAATAGTTTGATCTTCAAAGAAGACCACATCTCTGCTTCTGACAATCTTCTTATTGACAGGATCCCAGAGTCTGTAGCCGAACTCTTCATCTCCATAGCCAAGAAAAATGTATTCTTTTGATTTGACATCAAGCTTGGACCTCTCGTCTTTGGGAATGTGCACAAATGCTCTACACCCAAACACCTTCAAGTATTGGTAGGACACATTTTTTCCTGTCCAGAACTTGTTCGGTACATCACCATTGAGTGGAGCTGATGGAGACAAGTTGATTAAGTGAACTGTTGTCATTAATGCTTCACCCCAGAAACCCTTTGGCAGCTTAGAGTGAGATAACATGGTTCTGATCCGCTCAACGATTGTTCTGTTCATCCTTTCCGCCAATCCGTTGTGCTGAGGGGTCTTTGGAACCGATCTTTCATGTCTGATCCCATTATTCTTGCAATAGATTCTGAAGTCTACTATGTACTCTCCACCATTATCAGTACGAGTGTGTTCTTGTCACACCCCAGAACCAGAATACTGGAGAGCGGGGGAATGACTCAGCCAGCTACGTATTACGGGTAGATGAATACCGTATAATACGATCAATGCTGTCTAAAAGACGAGGGGGTGCATACTACATGAAAGTCTCACTATGGTCACTTCACATCTATTGTCTCGATCATTCAAACAAGAAACAGTAATAGAGAACATGTAAGATAAAGCAGTAAGGCATCCCAAACGCTCTGTCAAAATGTTCTTGATATCTGGCTTTACAAAACATAGCCAGATTGATGTAGCAAAAGTATACACAATTGTTATCAGCTGCAGTCTGACTTTAATTACAATTATGAAAAAGTTAGTACAAGACAATCCGACTAACATGTCGGTGCCAAACGGCTAAGGTATAAAGTAGATAACAAAACGAGCGGGGAAGTAAGAAACCCACTCGAGTCCTCCTACGATCATCCTTCTAGTGTTGACCATCTTGGAGGTAGAAGTAAGCTGGATCCTCGGGGACCGGCTCTAAATCTGGCCATGCAAAACCAGAGAGGTTAGACCACTAATAGCAAGTACCACAAGAAAGCACGACATGAGAACTAAAACCAGTAATGTAAGAGAATAATACTAATAAATTTCTGCTTGCTACTAGGATTCACATCACATCACGACACTTCGAACCAACCTCCCAACCAAACAAGGACAAAAGTTGGCCCGTCATGTCCTGATATTCTGATAATCCCAGTTAGGTAACAGAGTAGTACAGTACACAAACAAATCATCTTGAACGGCCAATCAACTCCTACAGCTTGCTATTGTGAGTCCCAAGTTATCCTGGATTAATACAATTAGGGACTCCTCAGTTCTTACCATGTGCGAGCAAGGCTAGTCTATCCATTCAATCATGTGCGCCATGCATGAATTAGACGAGTCCTAGCAGGACGCCCATCAATATACAATATACAATGGTAATAAAAGCAGATATTGTTCCCTGCCCGTGTGGCAGTTTTACAGTATCTGTGGGAACCAGCCGGCCCGTCGGGTATTACTTATCCCAAGGGGGCTGCCATGTAAGAACTCGGGAATCTATTCTCTCCATGCCATCATTATTTTATTTAACTTAATAGTCCCTACGTTGAGTGAAATCCCATGCCGTGGATCATGGTCATTCAAATGAGTACTTTCGTACGGGGTACGATATGCACAACTCTACAACGATACCAGTGCGGTTAGGTTGCAGGTCTTACATAGCGTAATGCAACAATCAAATCTAACCACGGTAATCATGTCTTGACCATAAAGTACACATACTTCTTTTGTAGAAAATGAATAAGTAAATAAATAAATAACTAGATTGAAGCCTGCATGTGCATGTATGTCAATATTCGGGATCAGCCAGTCGATTACAATAGTTCATAACATGAACGTGTCTCATTCATTCAATTCAATAAGACGACTAGCCAGTCTCTTAGTTCCAACTAGGAACGCATGATTAATTTAGTCAAGATAACCATTATTATCAATGGTGACAAGGCATGAAAGTCAATTAGCATTAAACGGGGATCGAGTCTATAACTCTCATGGTCAAGTCCCAGTCATACTGGGTATCCCAAAAATCAATCGGGACACAAGGCACATTCCACATAACAATTGATATTAACAATATTATCATATCATGATTATATCGAGTCTATGCCAAAAAGGCGTAAGGATATAAAATGGACATTAAATATCTAATAAAATATCAATATACAGGACTATAGAAAATCCAGGATAAGTAGGCTACGCTCATGTCAGCCTACGCTCAAGGCAAAGAGGCAGCGTATGGGCTCCATACGACTCTTCACTATCCAAGTGAGCGTATGCAAGTCATACGCTCCCCAAAGGCAGCGTATGGACTCCATGCAACTCCTGACCATTCAAGTCAGCGTATGCAAGTCATACGCTCCCAAAAGGTAGCGTATGAACTCCATACGACTCCTGACCATTCAAGTCAGCGTATGCAAGTCATACGCTCCCAAAAGGTAGCGTATGAACTCCATACGACTCCTGACCATTCATGTCAGCGTATGTAAGTCATACGCTCCCAAAAGGTAGCGTATGAACTCCATACGACTCCTGACCATTCAAGTCAGCGTATGCAAGTCATACGCTCCCAAAAGGTAGCGTATGAACTCCATACGACATACGCTTCCAAAAGGTAGCGTATGCAAGACACACGCTTCCTAAAAAGGTAGCGTATGGACTCCATACTGCACTGCGCTAAAGAGCGCGCACAGCTCAGTGACGCAAGCTAAAAAAAGCTAGTGTACTCTGCTCACTGTCTTCTCCAAACAGCAAGAACTCCATGGTTGCACCCCAAAGCTTCAAAGGTCCATAACTTGGTCCAAACAAGTCCAAATCCAACTTTCCAAAGGTCAAAATTGGGTAGAATAAAACTCTCTACAACATAGAACCATCAAAACTTGAAAACAAAGAAGTTTGATAGATCAAAACTACCAAACTCCGAAAATAACTCATATCTAGATTCTACAAAGATTAAGACTACGAAATGAAAAATGTCAAGTTCTAAACTCTCTTAGGATCTTGCGAGGAAGATAAATGAACTACAAAAACATGGGTTCTCATGGAGAGCAAGTTGTACTTGCCTACGGTTGGTAGGTGGAGAGAGTAATGAAGAAGAAGAAGAGGAGTAAAGGTGAGAATGTGAGTTTATGAGGAGAGAGAAAGAGATGTAAGCTTTAAATAGAAAAGGGGGTGGTAGGTGGGAGTTGGGCCGGGTCCAACCCGAATCCAAAGCCTAGCTAAAGCAGAAAATAAAAGCAGGAAATAAAGTGCAGAAATAAAATTACAGAAAATAAATTAACATAAAAATTAAAGAGCAGATTAATTAATTAACATAAAATTAAAGGAATTTAAATACAGAATAATACATGATAAATATTAAATAAATACTCATGAGTTCTACATGTATAAATATATGTATTCTGGGAACGGGGAGTGACATCTCTACTCTCCTTAGAAAAATTCCGTCCTCGGAATTTCAAATCCAAGCAGGATAGAAACATCGGGGCTAAACTAATCTAAGTACAAGCAATTCAATGAAACAATCATTTTACAATGTCCATAGCAAGTAACATATCTATATTTAACAATCTACGACATCAAGCAATTCTACCCATAAGGTGATAAGCATGAGGAATCAAGACAATCAGGTACACAGAAAAAGATATACCTTGTGAGTCAAACAGATGTGGATACCGTGATCGGATATCATCCTCACGTTCCCATGTTGACTCTCCCAAAGAGTGATGACCCCAAGCAACCCGGACAAGGTTAATTGTTCGGTTCTTGAGTATCTTCTCTCTTCGGTCCAAGATGGACACAGGCTGCTCCTCGTAAGACAGGTTGGTACCAACAACCAGTTCTGAATGATCGAGGATATGGCTGGGGTCCGATACATACCTTCGCAATTGAGATACATGAAACACGTCATGCACCTCTCGTAATGAAGGTGGAAGGGACAAACGATAAGCAACATCGCCTACCCTATCAAGAATAACGAATGGCCCTACGTATCGCGGACTCAACTTCCCGCGAACGCCAAATCTAATAACCCCACGGGTAGGTGAGATCCGCAAGAACACGTGGTCCCCAACAGAAAACTCTAGCGGCCTACGATGCTGGTCCGCCCAATGACGATGCCGATCCTGCGCAACACGAAGTCGCTCTCTAATTCCCTTAATCACTTCAACCGTCTGGATAATCATTTCTGGGCCTAACATCTTCCTTTCCCCGATATCATCCCATGCTAGCGGCGATCTACACTTCTTACCATATAGTGCCTCAAATGGTGCCATCTGGATACTGGCTTGATAACTGTTGTTGTATGAGAACTCAACTAAGTGCAGGTGGCTTTCCCAAGATCCTCCAAAATCTAACGTGCAAGCTCGTAACATGTCTTCTAAGGTCTGAATCGTCCTTTCTGATTGCCCGTCCGTCTGCGGATGGTAAGCCGTGCTAAATCTTAACTTGGTACCCAGACTATGATACAAGCTCCTCCAGAAATGTGATGTAAAGCGGGTATCTCGGTCTGACACAATACTGACAGGGACTCTATGCTGCCTGACTATCTGTTGCATATACAACTCTGCTAACTTTTCTGTAGATTGCCCTACTCTGAAAGAAAGAAAATATGCTACCTTTGTAAGCCGATCTACTATCACCCAAATAGCATCTTTACCACTTGGTGATCTCGGTAAACCGGTCACAAAGTCCATTGTGATGTGTTCCCACTTCCATTCCGGGATAGGAAGCGGTTGCAATAATCCAGCTGGCCTCTGCTGTTCTGCCTTCACTTGCTGACATACCAAGCAACGGAAAACAAATCTAGCTATCTCTCTCTTCATCTCGTTCCACCAGAAGTGCTGCTTGATATCTTGGTACATCTTGGTCCCTCCAGGATGTATAGAATACTGGAAACTGTGAGCTTCTGCCATAACTTCCTGTCTGATATCTCCACTAGGCACACATAGACGTGATCCAAACCTAAGTGAACCATCTTCATGAATTTTCAACTCCTTTTTGAGTCCTGACTTACATTCTGCCCTAAGCTTCTGAATCCTTGGGTCCTGTGCCTGAGCTGCCTTGATCATATCTACCAAGTCAGATTGGACTTGTAGACTTGCCAGAACTCCTACATCGCTACGAAGTATAACCTCTATGCCCATCTCCTGAAGGTCTTCTAAGATATGCTTCTGTGTTGTCAACATAAATGTGCCGCCCCTTCTGCTGAGAGCGTCTGCTACCACATTAGCCTTGCCTGGATGATACTGAAGCTCCACGTCATAATCCTTGATCAACTCTAGCCATCTTCTCTGCCTCATGTTCAGCTCCTTCTGAGTAAAGATGTACTTCAAACTTTTGTGGTCTGTGTACATGTCTACTCGATCACCATATAAGTAATGCCTCCATAGCTTCAAAGCAAATACTACTGCCGCCAACTCCAAATCATGAGTTGGGTAATTCTTCTCGTGGTCCCGAAGCTGCCTAGATGTATATGCTATCACCTTCCCGTGCTGCATGAGGACACATCCAAGTCCTTTACCTGACGCATCACAATATACTGTAAAACCTCCGGGTCCAACTGGCAATGTAAGAATGGGTGCTGATATCAACTTCTGCTTCAAATTCTCAAATGATGCCTGACATTCTGCCGACCAAACAAATGGCACATCCTTCCGTGTCAAGCGAGTCATGGGTGCTGAAAGTCTTACAAAATCTGACACAAATCTTCTGTAATATTCTGCCAATCCCAAGAAACTCCGTACATCAGCTACGGTCTTGGGTACTGGCCAACTCTCTACTGCTTCTACCTTCTTGGGATCCACTGCTACTCCAGCTCCTGATACGATATGACCCAAAAATGAAATGTGGTCCATCCAGAATTCACACTTGCTGAGCTTGGCATACAACTGGTTCTCTCTCAGAACCTGCAACACTTTCCTGAGGTGGTCTTCATGCTCCTCTTCACTAGCAGAGTACACAAGAATGTCGTCGAGAAATACTACGACAAATTGATCTAAATACGGCATAAAGATGCGGTTCATCAAATCCATGAATATTGCTGGAGCATTGGTCAAACCAAACGACATTACCAAGAATTCATAATGCCCATACTTCGACCTGAATGCTGTCTTGGGAATGTCTTCCTTCCGAACCCTCACTTGGTGATACCCTGAACGAAGATCTATCTTGGAGAAAACTCTAGCCTTGCTCAACTGATCAAATAAGTCGTCGATCCTGGGTAATGGGTACTTGTTCTTTACTGTTGCCGCGTTAAGCTTCCTGTAATCGATGCACAATCTGGATGATCCATCCTTCTTCCCCACAAGTACCACTGGTGCTGCCTACGGCGATACGCTAGCTTGGATAAACTTCTTCTCCTTCAATTCCTCTATATGCTGATATACCTTGGCCTGCTCTGAATCCGCCATTCTGTAAACACGATCTGATATCGGTTTAGTTCCTGGTACCAATTCTATACTGAACTCAATATCTCTAACCGGTGGCAGACCGAGAAGTTCTTCGGGAAACACGTCTAAAAATTCTTCAACTACCTTCGGAACCTGAACTTCTTCTATTGCCGTTACTACTCCCTGCTCTTGCTGAGTTGCCTCTGATCTGACTAAGGTGAATCTCTTCATGCCTGGAATATCAAAAGATACACTCCCACTACGACAATCTATTGTCGCATGACTGTCTTTCAGCCAGTCCATGCCTAAGATAACGTCGAAATTTCCAACAGGAAATTCTATCAACTGGGCGGGTAAGGAATGCCCACAAACTACAACACTACACGCTAGAATAACTCTACTAACTCCTACGAGTCCATTACCGGTGAGTATATTCAACCTCCCTGGCAATGTCTCGAATCCATTCCTAGCCGTATCGTAAATCGTGCAGATATAAATGAATGGGATGCTCCCGAATCAAACAATGCTACTGCGGGATATGAGGCGACGAGAATGTTACCTGCCACAACATCTCCCGATGCTAATGCCTCTTCCAAGGACAGAGTGAATGCCTATCCTCGACCTCCTTGCTGGTTTCCATGTTGCGGCCTAGCCTGGTGCTGCTGCTGGCCCCTTCCTTGATGATGCTGGGGTGGTCTATGCTGGTGTTGCTGTATCGGCGGCCCCTGCTGCCGAAACATCTGAGCCTGCGGCATTAACGGGCACTGTGCCAACGGTCTCACTGCTACCGCTGGTCCTCGATACTGTCCTGCCCCTGGTGCTGGCAGAGCAGAAAACTGCTGTATTGGTCCTCCTAACCTCGAATTCATGGGACATGTGGTAACCCGATGGTCTGGATTTCCACATATCAGACATAGTTCATTCAATGTCCGACACACATCTCTAGTGTGTCCCATCTTCCTATAATAAGTACAGCCCGCTGGGGGTTGCTAGTTTTTCTTCTGTTGCTGCTGCTGCCTGGGTGGTGGTGCTGGCCCCCGTATCGCCACATCGTGGATACGAATGCCAGGGGATGGTGCTGTTGTTCGGGGCGCCGCTCCCCCTCCTCCTTTAATCTGACTGTGGGATCTCTTCTGACCCCCAGTCCTTACCGCAAGCCTCTGAATGGTGTTCTCATGCCTCCGGGTTGCCGTCAATATCTTATCAAAAGTCTGGTAATTGTGCCCTTCTATCAATTGCAAGAGCTCAAGATGAAACCCTTGCTGGAACCTCATCGCCCTCTGGCGCTCCGTTGCTACCATCTCTGGGGCAAACCTACTCAATCTACAGAACTCCGCTGCATAAGCATCTACGGTTTTGTCAGCCTGTCTGAGGTTGATAAACTTCTGTTGCAGCTCAAACTGCGCCATAACTCCATAGTACTTGGTCTTGAATCTTGCTGTAAAATTGTCCCAAGCCACAGGACGTCTGATGCCTACTTCCTCTGCTTCCCACCAATCACGTGCGAGATCCTGAAGTAACAACTTCACTAGATCCACACGTTCTTCTGTCGGTACCTTAGCGGCTGTCAAAATAGCCTCAATGTCCTTAAGCCATGCATCTGCTGAGATAGCATCCTCCGTGCCCTCGAAATGGCGGGGGTTGTACTTGCAAAACCTGGTTGACGCTCCTGAATCTGTCCTTGTCCCTCTTTCCAATGCCGTCTGTAATTCTTGGTTGAGTAGTACATTCTGCTCTTGTAACTGAGCGTGCATGCGCTGTTGGGCCAACATCTGATGTTGCTGAGTAGCCATCATTCCTCTCATGATTTTCAGAAGAGCCGGTGTGTCCATTTCTGCGGGGGTAGGTGGAACTATTGGTGGTGTTGGAACCTCCAGATACTGCGGTCCAACCGCTGGTTCTACTATCACCTCTTCTTTAATAGCCTCATGAAGTGGTTCTGACTCTTGTTACTGACCAACCTGGTCAGGTTGTCCATGCTGCTGTCCATGTTGTTGCTGTCCAGCTCTGACAGATACGGACGAGGTGCCCCTAAGAAAAGGGACAAGAGAACAATCAAATGACCGGACATGAAGGATCAATGAAGTCAAGGGATACTGGAATGTCAAGCTGGAGTTAAGAATCAACAAATCATGAGATCAAGGGGGAACATGGGTGATTGAGACATCCTATAAATCAAAACACCCCACAAGTCTGAAATCAGACCAGCATGGGCCACCACTAAAACCTTGTCACACCCCAGAACCAGAATACTGGAGAGCGGGGGAATGACTCAGCCAGCTACGTATTACGGGTAGATGAATACCGTATAATACGATCAATGCTGTCTAAAAGACGAGGGGGTGCATACTACATGAAAGTCTCACTATGGTCACTTCACATCTATTATCTCGATCATTCAAACAAGAAATAGTAATAGAGAACATGTAAGATAAAGCAGTAAGGCGTCCCAAATGCTCTATCAAAATGTTCTTGATATCTGGCTTTACAAAACATAGCCAGATTAATGTAGCAAAAGTATACACAATTGTTATCAGCTGCAGTCTGACTTTAATTACAATTATGTAAAAGTAAGTACAAGACAATCCGACTAACATGTCGGTGCCAAACGGCTAAGGTATAAAGTACATAACAAAACGAGCGGGAAAGTAAGAAACCCACTCGAGTCCTCCTGCAATCATCCTTCTAGTATTGACCACCTTGGAGGTAGAAGTAAGCTGGATCCTCGGGGACCGGCTCTAAATCTGGCCATGCAAAACCAGAGAGGTTAGACCTCTAATAGCAAGTACCACAAGAAAGCACGACATGAGAACTAAAACCAGTAATGTAAGAGAATAATACTAATAAATCTCTGCTTGCTACTAGGATTCACATCACATCACGACACTTCGAACCAACCTCCCAACCAAACAAGGACAGAAGCTGGCCCGTCATGTCCTGACATTCTGATAATCCCAGTTAGGTAACAGAGTAGTACAGTACACAAACAAATCATCTTGAACGGCCAATCAACTCCTACGGCTTGCTATTGTGAGTCCCAAGTTATCCTGGATTAATGCAATTAGGGACTCCTCAGTTCTTACCATGTGCGAGCAAGGCTAGTCTATCCAGTCAATCATGTGCGCCATGCATGAATTAGACGAGTCCTAGCAGGACGCCCGTCAATATACAATATACAATGGTAATAAAAGCAGATACTGTTCCCTGTCCGTGTGGCAGTTTTACAGTATCTGTGGGAACCAGCCGGCCCGTCGGGTATTACTTGTCCCAAGGGGGCTGCCATGTAAGAATCGGGAATCCATTCTCTCCATGCCATCATTATTTTATTTAACTTAATAGTCCCTACGTTGAGTGAAATCCCATGCCGTGGATCATGGTCATTCAAATGAGTACTTTCGTACGGGGTACGATATGCACAACTCTACAACGATACCAGTGCGGTTAGATTGCAGGTCTTACATAGCGTAATGCAACAATCAAATCTAACTACGGTAATCATGCCTTGACCATAAAGTACACATGCTTCTTTTATAGAAAATGAATAAGTAAATAAATAAATAACTAGATTGAAGCCTGCATGTGCATGTATGTCAATATTCAGGATCAGCCAGTCGATTACAATAGTTCATAACATGAACGTGTCTCATTCATTCAATTCAATAAGACGACTAGCCAGTCTCTTAGTTCCAACTAGGAACGCATGATTAATTTAGTCAAGATAACCATTATTATCAATGGTGACAAGGCATGAAAGTCAATTAGCATTAAACGGGGGTCGAGTCTATAACTCTCATGGTCAAGTCCCAGTCATACTGGGTATCCCAAAAATCAATCGGGACACAAGGCACATTCCACATAACAATTGATATTAACAATATTATCATATCATGATTATATCGAGTCTATGCCAAAAAGGCGTAAGGATATAAAATGGACGTTAAATATCTAATAAAATATCAATATACAGGACTATAGAAAATCCAGGATAAGTAGGCTACGCTCATGTCAGCCTACGCTCAAGGCAAAGAGGCAGCGTATGGGCTCCATACGACTCCTCACTATCCAAGTGAGCGTATGCAAGTCATACGCTCCCCAAAGGCAGCGTATGGACTCCATGCGACTCCTGACCATTCAAGTCAGCGTATGCAAGTCATACGCTCCCAAAAGGTAGCGTATGAACTCCATACGACTCCTGACCATTCAAGTCAGCGTATGCAAGTCATACGCTCCCAAAAGGTAGCGTACGAACTCCATACGACTCCTGACCATTCAAGTCAGCGTATGCAAGTCATACGCTCCCAAAAGGTAGCGTATGAACTCCATACGACTCCTGACCATTCAAGTCAGCGTATGCAAGTCATACGCTCCCAAAAGGTAGCGTATGAACTCCATACGACATACGCTTCCAAAAGGTAGCGTATGTAAGACACACGCTTCCTAAAAAGGTAGCGTATGGACTCCATACTGCACTGCGCTAAAGAGCGCGCACAGCTCAGTGACGCAAGCTAAAAAAAGCTTGTGTACACTGCTCACTGTCTTCTCCAAACAGCAAGAACTCCATGGTTGCACCCCAAAGCTTCAAAGGTCCATAACTTGGTCCAAACAAGTCCAAATCCAACTTTCCAAAGGTTAAAATTAGGTAGAATAAAACTCTTTACAACATATAACCATCAAAACTTAAAAACAAAGAAGTTTGATAGATCAAAACCACCAAACTCCAAAAATAACTCATATCTAGATTCTACAAAGATTAAGACTACGAAATAAAAAATGCCAAGTTCTAAACTCTCTTAGGATCTTGCGAGGAAGATAAATGAACTACAAAAACATGGGTTCTCATGGAGAGCAAGTTGTACTTGCCTACGGTTGGTAGGTGGAGAGAGTAATGAAGAAGAAGAAGAGGAGTAATGGTGAGAATGTGAGTTTATGAGGAGAGAGAAAGAGATGTAAGCTTTAAATAGAAAAGGGGGTGGTAGGTGGGAGTTGGACCGGGTCCAATGGGTCCAACCCGAACCCAAAGCCTAGCTAAAGCAGAAAATAAAAGCAAAAAATAAAGTGCAGAAATAAAATTACAGGAAATAAATTAACATGAAAATTAAAGAGCAGATTAATTAATTAACATGAAATTAAAGGAATTTAAATACAGAATAATACATGATAAATATTAAATAAATACTCATGAGTTCTACATATATAAAAATATGTATTCTGGGATCGGGGAGTGCCATCTCTACTCTCCTTAGAAAAATTCCGTCCTCGGAATTTCAAATTCAAGCAGGATAGAAACATCGGGGCTAAACTAATCTAAGTACAAGCAATTCAATGAAACAATCATTTTACAATGTCCATAGCAAGTAACATATCTATATTTAACAATCTACGACATCAAGCAATTCTACCCATAAGGTGATAAGCATGAGGAATCAAGACAATCAGGTACACAGAAAAAGATATACCTTGTGAGTCAAACAGATGTGGATACCGTGATCGGATACCATCCTCACGTTCCCACGTTGACTCTCCCAAAGAGTGATGACCCCAAGCAACCCGGACAAGGTTAATTGTTCGGTTCTTGAGTATCTTCTCTCTTCAGTCCAAGATGGACACAGGCTGCTCCTCGTAAGACAGGTTGGTACCAACAACCAGATCTGAATGATCGAGGATATGGCTGGGGTCCGATACATACCTTCGCAATTGAGATACATGAAACACGTCATGCACCTCTCGTAATGAAGGTGGAAGGGACAAACGATAAGCAACATCGCCTACCCTATCAAGAATAACGAATGGCCCTACGTATCGCGGACTCAACTTCCCGCGAACGCCAAATCTAATAACCCCACGGGTAGGTGAGATCCGCAAGAACATGTGGTCCCCAACAGAAAACTCTAGCGGCCTACGATGCTAGTCCGTCCAATGACGATGCCGATCCTGCGTAACACGAAGTCGCTCTCTAATTCCCTTAATCACTTCAACCGTCTGGATAATCATTTCTGGGCCTAACATCTTCCTTTCCCCGATATCATCCCATGCTAGCGGCGATCTACACTTCTTACCATATAGTGCCTCAAATGGCGCCATCTGGATACTGGCTTGATAACTGTTGTTGTATGAGAACTCAACTAAGTACAGGTGGCTTTCCCAAGATCCTCCAAAATCTAACGTGCAAGCTCGTAACATGTCTTCTAAGGTCTGAATCGTCCTTTCTGATTGCCCGTCCGTCTGCGGATGGTAAGCCGTGCTAAATCTTAACTTGGTACCCAGACTATGATGCAAGCTCCTCCAGAAATGTGATGTAAAGCGGATATCTCGGTCTGACACAATACTGACAGGGACTCCGTGCTGCCTGACTATCTGTTGCATATACAACTCTGCTAACTTTTCTGTAGATTGCCCTACTCTGAAAGGAAGAAAATGTGCTACCTTTGTAAGCCGATCTACTATCACCCAAATAGCATCTTTACCACTTGGTGATCTCGATAAACCGGTCACAAAGTCCATTGTGATGTGTTCCCACTTCCATTCCGGGATAGGAAGCGGTTGCAATAATCCAGCTGGCCTCTGCTGTTCTGCCTTCACTTGCTGACATACCAAGCAACGGGAAACAAATCTAGCTATCTCTCTCTTTATCCCGTTCCACCAGAAGTGCTGCTTGATATCTTGGTACATCTTGGTCCCTCCAGGGTGTATAGAATACTGGAAACTGTGAGCTTCTGCCATAACTTCCTGTCTGATATCTCCACTAGGCACACATAGACGTGATCCAAACCTAAGTGTACCATCTTCATGAATTTTCAACTCCTTTTTGAGTCCTGACTCACATTCTGTCCTAAGCTTCTGAATCCTTGGGTCCTGTGCCTGAGCTGCCTTGATCCTATCTGCCAAGTTAGATTGGACTTGTAGACTTGCCAGAACTCCTACATCGCTAGGAAGTATAACCTCTATGCCCATCTCCTGAAGGTCTTCTAAGATATGCTTCTGTGTTGTCAACATAAATGCGTCGCCCCTTCTGCTGAGAGCGTCTGCTACCACATTAGCCTTGCCTGGATGATACTGAAGCTCCATGTCATAATCCTTGATCAACTCTAGCCATCTTCTCTGCCTCATTTTCAGCTCCTTCTGAGTAAAGATGTACTTCAAACTTTTGTGGTCTGTGTACATGTCTACTCGGTCACCATATAAGTAATGCCTCCATAGCTTCAAAGCAAATACTACTGCCGCCAACTCCAAATCATGAGTTGGGTAATTCTTCTCGTGGTCCCGAAGCTGCCTAGATGTATATGCTATCACCTTTCCATGCTGTATGAGGACACATCCAAGTCCTTTACCTGACGCATCACAATATACTGTAAAACCTCCGGGTCCAACTGGCAATGTAAGAATGGGTGCTGATATCAACTTCTGCTTCAAATTCTCAAATGATGCCTGACATTCTGCCGACCAAACAAATGGCACATCCTTCCGTGTCAAGCGGGTCATGGGTACTGAAAGTCTTACAAAATCTGACACAAATCTTCTGTAATATCCTGCCAATCCCAAGAAACTCCGTACATCAGCTACGGTCTTGGGTACTGGCCAACTCTCTACTGCTTCTACCTTCTTGGGATCCACTGCTACTCCAGCTCCTGATACGATATGACCCAAAAATAAAATATGGTCCATCCAGAATTCACACTTGCTGAGCTTGGCATACAACTGGTTCTCTCTCAGAACCTGCAACACTTTTCTGAGGTGGTCTTCATGCTCCTCTTCACTAGCATAGTACACAAGAATGTCGTCGAGAAATACTACGACAAATTGATCTAAATACGGCATAAAGATGCGGTTCATCAAATCCATGAATATTGCTGGAGCATTGGTCAAACCAAACGGCATTACCAAGAATTCATAATGCCCATACTTCGACCTGAATGCTGTCTTGGGAATGTCTTCCTTCCGAACCCTCACTTGGTGATACCCTGAACGAAGATCTATCTTGGAGAAAACTCTAGCCTTGCTCAACTGATCAAATAAGTCGTCGATCCTGGGTAATGGGTACTTGTTCTTTACTGTTGCCGCGTTAAGCTTCCTGTAATCGATGCACAATCTGGATGATCCATCCTTCTTTCCCACAAGTACAACTGGTGCTGCCCACGGCGATACGCTAGCTTGGATAAACTTCTTCTCCTTCAATTCCTCTATATGCTGATATACCTTGGCCTGCTCTGAATCCACCATTCTGTAAACCCGATCTGATATCGGTTTAGTTCCTGGTGCCAATTCTATACTGAACTCAATATCTCTAACCGGTGGCAGACCGGAAAGTTCTTCGGGAAATACGTCTAAAAATTCTTCAACTACCTTCGGAACCTGAACTTCTTCCATTGCCGTTACTACTCCCTGCTCTTGCTGAGTTGCCTCTGATCTGACTAAGGTGAATCTCTTCATGCCTGGAATATCAAAAGATACACTCCCACTACGATAATCTATTGTCGCATGACTGTCTTTCAGCCAGTCCATGCCTAAGATAACGTCGAAATTTCCAACAGGAAATTCTATCAACTGGACGGGTAAGGAATGCCCGCAAACTACAACACTACACGCTAGAATAACTCTACTAACTCCTACGAGCCCATTACCGGTGAGTATATTCAACCTCCCTGGCAATGCCTCGAACTCCATTCCTAGCCGTGTCACAAATCGTGCAGATATAAATGAATGGGATACTCCCGAATCAAACAATGCTACTGCGGGATATGAGGCGACGAGAATGTTACCTGCCACAACATCTCCCGATGCTAATGCCTCTTCCAAGGACAGAGTGAATGCCTGTCCTCGACCTCCTTGCTGGTTCCCATGTTGCGGCCTAGCCTGGTGCTGCTGCTGGCCCCTTCCTTGATGATGCTGGGGTGGTCTATGCTGGTGTTGCTGTATCGGCGGCCCCTGCTGCCGAAACATCTAAGCCTGCGGCATTAACGGGCGCTGTGCCAACGGTCTCACTGCTACCGCTGGTCCTCGATACTGTCCTGCCCCTGGTGCTGGCAGAGCAGGAAACTGCTGCATTGGTCCTCCTGACCTCGAATTCATGGGACATGTGGTAACCCGTTGGTTTGGATTTCCACATATCAGACATAGTCCATTCAATGTCCGACACACATCTCTAGTGTGTCCCATCTTCCTATAATAAGTACAGCCCGCTGGGGGTTGCTAGTTCTTCTTCTGTTGCTGCTGCTGCCTGGGTGGTGGTGCTGGCCTCCGTATCGCCACATCGTGGATACGAATGCCAGGGGATGGTGCTGTTGTTCGGGGCGCCGCTCCCCCTCCTCCTTCAATCTGACTGTGGGATCTCTTCTGACCCCCAGTCCTTGCCGCAAGCCTCTGAATGGTGATCTCATGCCTCCGGGTTGCCGTCAATATCTCATCAAAAGTCTGGTAATTGTGCCCTTCTATCAATTGCAAGAGCTCAAGATGAAACCCTTGCTGGAACCTCATCGCCCTCTGGCGCTCCGTTGCTACCATCTCTGGGGCAAACCTACTCAATCTGCAGAACTCCGCTGCATAAGCATCTACAGTTTTGCCAGCCTGTCTGAGGTTGATAAACTTCTGTTGCAGCTCAAACTGTGCCACAACTCCATAGTACTTGGTCTTGAATCTTGCTGTAAAATCGTCCCAAGCCACAGGACGTCTGATGCCTACTTCCTCTGCTTCCCACCAATCACGTGCGAGATCCTGAAGTAACAACTTCACTAGATCCACACGTTCTTCTGCCGGTACCTTAGCGGCTGTCAAAATAGCCTCAATGTCCTTAAGCCATGCATCTGCTGAGATAGCATCCTCCGTGCCCTCGAAACGGCGGGGGTTGTACTTGCAAAACCTGGTTGACGCTCCTGAATCTGTCCTTGTCCCTCTTTCCAATGCCGTCTGTAATTCTTGGTTGAGTAGTACATTCTGCTCTTGTAACTGAGCGTGCATGTGTTGTTGGGCCAACATCTGATGTTGCTGAGTAGCCATCATTCCTCTCATGATTTCCAGAAGAGCCGGTGTGTCCATTTCTGCAGGGGTAGGTGGAACTATTGGTGGTGTTGGAACCTCCGGATACTGCGGTCCAACCGCTGGTTCTACTATCACCTCTTCTTGAATAGCCTCATGAAGTGGTTCTGACTCTTGTTGCTGACCAACCTGGTCAGGTTGTCCATGCTGCTGTCCATGTTGTTGCTGTCCAGCTCTGACAGATACGGACGAGGTGCCCCTAAGAAAAGGGACAAGAGAACAATCAAATGACCGGACATGAAGGATCAATGAAGTCAAGGGATACTGGAATGTCAAGCTGGAGTTGAGAATCAACAAATCATGAGATCAAGGGGGAACATGGGTGATTGAGACATCCTATAAATCAAAACACTCCACAAGTCTGAAATCAGACCTGCATGGGCCACCACTAAAACCTTGTCACACCCCAGAACCAGAATACTGGAGAGCGGGGGAATGACTCAGCCAGCTACGTATTACGGGTAGATGAATACCGTATAATACGATCAATGCTGTCTAAAAGACGAGGGGTGCATACTACATGAAAGTCTCACTATGGTCACTTCACATCTATTGTCTCGGTCATTCAAACAAGAAACAGTAATAGAGAACATGTAAGATAAAGCAGTAAGGCATCCCAAACGCTCTGTCAAAATGTTCTTGATATCTGGCTTTACAAAACATAGCCAGATTGATGTAGCAAAAGTATACACAATTGTTATCAGCTGCAGTCTGACTTTAATTACAATTATATAAAAGTAAGTACAAGACAATCCGACTAATATGTCGGTGCCAAACGGCTAAGGTATAAAGTAGATAACAAAATGAACGGGGAAGTAAGAAACCCACTCGAGTCCTCCTGCGATCATCCTTCTAGTGTTGACCATCTTGGAGGTAGAAGTAAGCTGGATCCTCGGGGACCGGCTCTAAATCTGGTCATGCAAAACCAGAGAGGTTAGACCTCTAATAGCAAGTACCACAAAAAAGCATGACATGAGAACTAAAACCAGTAATGTAAGAGAATAATACTAATAAATCTCTGCTTGCTACTAGGATTCACATTACATCACGACACTTCGAACCAACCTCCCAACCAAACAAGGACAGAAGTTGGCCCGTCATGTCCTGACATTCTGATAATCCCAGTTAGGTAACAGAGTAGTACAGTACACAAACAAATCATCTTGAACGGCCAATCAACTCCTACGGCTTGCTATTGTGAGTCCCAAGTTATCCTGGATTAATGCAATTAGGGACTCCTCAGTTCTTACCATGTGCGAGCAAGGCTAGTCTATCCAGTCAATCATGTGCGCCATGCATGAATTAGACGAGTCCTAGCAGGACGCCCGTCAATATACAATATACAATGGTAATAAAAGCAGATACTGTTCTCTGCCCGTGTGGCAGTTTTACAGTATCTGTGGGAACCAGCCGGCCCGTCGGGTATTACTTGTCCCAAGGGGGCTGCCATGTAAGAACTCGGGAATCCATTCTCTCCATGCCATCATTATTTTATTTAACTTAATAGTCCCTACGTTGAGTGAAATCCTATGCCGTGGATCATGGTCATTCAAATGAGTACTTTCGTACGGGGTACGATATGCACAACTCTACAACGATATCAGTGCGGTTAGGTTGCAGGTCTTACATAGCGTAATACAACAATCAAATCTAACCACGGTAATCATGCCTTGACCATAAAGTACACATGCTTCTTTTGTAGAAAATGAATAAGAAAATAAATAAATAACTAGATTGAAGCCTGCATGTGCATGTATGTCAATATTCGGGATCAGCCAGTCGATTACAATAGTTCATAACATGAACGTGTCTCATTCATTCAATTCAATAAGACGACTAGCCAGTCTCTTAGTTCCAACTAGGAACGCATGATTAATTTAGTCAAGATAACCATTATTATCAATGGTGACAAGGCATGAAAGTCAATTAGCATTAAACGGGGGTCGAGTCTATAACTCTTATGGTCAAGTCCAAGTCATACTGGGTATCCCAAAAATCAATCGGGACACAAGGCACATTCCACATAACAATTGATATTAACAATATTATCATATCATGATTATATCGAGTCTATGCCAAAAAGGCGTAAGGATATAAAATGGACGTTAAATATCTAATAAAATATCAATATACAGGGCTATAGAAAATCCAGGATAAGTAGGCTACGCTCATGTCAGCCTACGCTCAAGGCAAAGAGGCAGCGTATGGGCTCCATACGACTCCTCACTATCCAAGTGAGCGTATGCAAGTCATACGCTCCCCAAAGGCAGCGTATGGACTCCATGCGACTCCTGACCATTCAAGTCAGCGTATGCAAGTCATACGCTCCCAAAAGGTAGCGTATGAACTCCATACGACTCTTGACCATTCAAGTCAGCGTATGCAAGTCATACGCTCCCAAAAGGTAGCGTATGAACTCCATACGACATACGCTTCCAAAAGGTAGCGTATGCAAGACACACGCTTCCTAAAAAGATAGCGTATGGACTCCATACTGCACTGCGCTAAAGAGCGCGCACAGCTCAGTGACGTAAGCTAAAAAAAGCTAGTGTACACTGTCTTCTCCAAACAGCAAGAACTCTATGGTTGCACCCCAAAGCTTCAAAGGTCCATAACTTGGTCCAAACAAGTCCAAATCCAACTTTTCAAAGGTCAAAATTGGGTAGAATAAAACTCTCTACAACATAGAACCATCAAAACTTGAAAACAAAGAAGTTTGATAGATCAAAACCACCAAACTCCAAAAATAACTCATATCTAGATTCTACAAAGATTAAGACTACGAAATAAA
Organism: Iris pallida; assembly: GCA_029216955.1. NCBI lineage: Eukaryota > Viridiplantae > Streptophyta > Magnoliopsida > Asparagales > Iridaceae > Iris > Iris pallida. Next base: position 3,169,730 of record JANAVB010033219.1, read on the forward strand.
AAATGCCAAGTTCTAAACTCTCTTAGGATCTTGCGAGGAAGATAAATGAATTACAAAAATGTGGGTTCTCATGGAGAGCAAGTTGTACTTGCCTACGGTTGGTAGGTGGAGAGAGTAATGAAGAAGAAGAAGAGGAGTAATGGTGAGAATGTGAGTTTATGAGGAGAGAGAAAGAGATGTAAGCTTTAAATAGAAAAGGGGGTGGTAGGTGGGAGTTGGGCCGGGTCCAATGGGTCCAATGGGTCCAACCCGAACCCAAAGCCTAGCTAAAGCAGAAAATAAAAGCAAAAAATAAAGTGCAGAAATAAAATTACAGGAAATAAATTAACATGAAAATTAAAGAGCAGATTAATTAATTAACATGAAATTAAAGGAATTTAAATACAGAATAATACATGATAAATATTAAATAAATACTCATGAGTTGTACATGTATAAAAATATGTATTCTGGGAACGGGGAGTGACAGTTCTCCTTCTTTCCTCTAGCAAGCACTAGGGAGTTTTTGCTGAGTTTTCATTTGCCTCCACCAAACACATTGGTGTAGCCTTCATCATCTATTATGCCAGTGGATATCAAGTTGAGACGCATATCTGGAACATGTCTCACATTCTTGAGAATCAAGGGGCATCCAGTGTTGGTCTCAAGTGCTATTTCTCCTTTTTCTACAATCTTGGAAACTTTTTCATTTCCCATCCTCATATTTTCGAAATCTTCGCTTGTGTAGGTTGTAAAGAATTCCTTTCTGGAAGTAACATGGAATGATGCACCAGAGTCTACAATCCAGCATGAATCTTGAGAGGTTAGATTAACCAGACCATCATCATAAATGATGATTATCTCATCGCCTTTTGAAGCAGTGGCAGTTGTGTCTTTGGCTTCATTCTTCTCATTTGATTCATTTCTCTTTTCCTTTTTGAGTTTTCTGCATTCTCTTTTCATATGACCCATAAGGCCACAATGAATGTATTCTATCTCTTTTCTTGGTTTAAAAGTGCCTCTGGAATGATCTTTTGGTCTGCTTTTGGAGCGGTCACGGTTGTGGAATTTTCTTTGATGAGTTCTTCCACGATTCTCAGAAACAAGAGCATCTGACTCGGTTGTTATGCCTTGTTCTTTCCGTCTCGCTTCTTCATTCAATAAACTATCCTTCACTAAGGTTAAAGTGATGACGCCTTGAGGAGCGGAGTTGCTTAAGGAAACCACAAGTTTGTTCCAACTATCCGGCAACGAGCTGAGTAGCAAAAGTGCCAATAGCTCATCTTACAGCACCAGCTTCATGGTTGAAAGTTGATTTACCAACTCTTGGAAATCACTCAAGTGTTCAGAAATACTTCGTCTGTCTTTGTATTTCAGGTTCACCAAACGTCGAATGAGTAACGCTTTGTTTTGAGGAGTCTCTCGCTCGTATATCGATGCTAACTTCATCAACATTTGATGAGCATCGGTTTCTTTGGAAACATGGTGAAAAATGCTTTGGTCGATCCAAGGACGGATCTCTCCAATAGCTTTTCGATTTAGAATGGTCCAATCTTTTTCAGATTTGTCTTCTGGCTTCTGTCCATTGCAGAGTAACACTTCGTACAAATCCTTACAATAGAGGATATCTTCCATCCGCGGCCTCCATATGGAATAGTTTGAAGACATGAGCTTGATCATGGTTGAGGAGGTAGAAGACAATGATTCCGCCATCACGATCAATAAGCTTGTGTGGCTCTGATACCAATTGTTGGGTATACACTGATACCGCTAATTGGGATGGAGATAGCTTACCCACTTAACGTGGAAGCTACAATGAGTTAAAGTTTAGCTTACCCGCTTAACGTGGGAGCTACAATGAGTTGAAGTTTAGCTTATCCGCTTAACACGGAGGCTAGAGAAAAGAAAAGAAAAACAAACATACAAAAGAGAAGAGAATTAACGAGGTTCGGCTATGTGCCTACGTCCTCGGACAACAATAGTTCTTTTCTTTCTTCTTCCACTAAAAATAGTGGGATTACAGAGTTACAAACTCTCTCTTGGATACACTCAAGAGGATCTCTCTCATACACAAGTATGGAAGACACTTTGGTGAAGAAGCACCCGAGGTAGAAGCAAGCACCGCCCGAAAGAACACCGCAAGCAAGGAGCACCAAGAGCACCACCACTTCTAGCACCAAGATCACAAGGGAGGATTAACCCAAACATCTCCCAAACCATCTCCTTATATAGCCATAAGGGAATGAACATTCTCCTCCAAGATTTATTCATGCAAGATGAATGAACCTTGGGAACTCCATAAGTCTTTAGACTTTCTCCAAGGTGAATGAACCTTGGGAACACCAAATCCTCTCTCCAATTAAGGACAGACCACCCAACAATTTCCTCCTTCCCGACTTAAGTGGAAGGCTCCGTCATACCAGCTGTACTTCTACAAAAGATGTGCTTGTCTTTAGGTAAAGATTTAGTCATCATGTCTGAGCCGTTGTCATTGGTATGGATCTTCTCAATCTGAAGTTGCTTGGATTCCACCAAGTTACGAATCCAATGATATCTCACGTCAATATGCTTTGTCCTCGAGTGGAAACTCGAATTCTTACTCAAATGGATAGCACTCTGGCTATCACAATAAAGAACATATTCTCGTTGTTCTTGACCCAACTCCTATAGGAATCTTTTCATCCACAGTAGTTCCTTGCATGCTTCTGTCGCTGCGATATATTCGGCTTCTGTAGTCGACAGAGCAACACACTTCTGTAACTTTGACTGCCAAGACACAGCTCCCCCTGAAAGAGTAACTAAATATCCTGAAGTAGATTTTCTGGAGTCAAAATCTCCAGCCATATCTGCATCTGTGTACCCAATCAACACAGGCTTGTCATTTCCAAAGCACAATCTCATTTTGGAAGTACCTCTGAGGTATCTCAAAATCTACTTCACCTCTTTCCAATGCTCTTTTCTCGGATTGGATAAGAATCTGCTGACGACACCAACTGCATGTGCTATGTCAGGTCTGGTGCACACCATCATATGTATAAGACTGCCAACTGCTGAGGCATATGGCACCGATGCCATCTCTTCTTTCTCTTTGTTGCTTGTAGGACACTGTCTTGAGTTGAGCAAAAATTGATTAGCAAGTGGAGTTGTTACAGGCTTTGCCTTGTCCATGTTGAACTTCTTCAACACCTTCTCGATATAGCGCTCTTGTGATAACCACAGCTTCCCATTCCTTCGATCACGAGAGATATGTATACCGAGAATTTGCTTTGCTGGACCTAAGTCCTTCATTGCAAAGGACTTGCTGAGCTCTTTCTTTAACTTGCTGATCTTGTCATTGTCACGACCTACGATCAACATATCATCAACATATAGAATGAGTATAATCAGTTCACCATCAGAGTACCTTTTGACAAACACACAATGATCAGAAGTGGTCCTCAGGTATCCTTACTTGGTCATGAAGAGATCAAACTTCTTATACCATTGGCGTGGTGCCTATTTCAGTCCATACAGGCTCTTCTTTAGTCGACAGACTAGATCTTCTTTTCCTTTGACTTTGAAACCCTCTGGCTGCTCCATGTAGATTTCTTCTTCAATCTCTCCGTGAAGGAATGCAGTCTTCACATCTAGTTGTTCCACTTTTAGATTTAGACTTGCAGCCAAGCTGAGCACTACTCTGATAGATGTCATCTTCACCACTGGTGAGAAAATCTCTTCATAGTCAATTCCTTGCTTCTGACTAAAACCTTTCACAACTAGCCTCGCCTTGTATCTTGGTTGTGATTTGTTTTCTTCTGTCTTCAGCTTATACACCCATTTGTCCTTGAGTGCCCTTCTTCCTTTTGGTAATTTTACCAAATCATAAGTGTGATTCTCATGCAAGGACTTCATCTCATCTTGTATGGCTTCCAGTCACTCCCCCTTTTTCTCGTGTGTCACGGCTTCTTGATAGTTTTTAGGTTCTCCTGCATCTGTTTGCAATACATACTGTTGTGGACTGTAGAGGCTGTTAGGCTTTGGTTGTCTGTTTGATCTTCTCAGATGTCCTTTAGGAGCTTGCTCTTCTTGAACATTTTCATGTACAATATCATCATCATGATTGTCCTCGACATGATCATGGATTTCAGCTTCATTGTTCTCGACCGGATCTTCCCTTTGTTCCCGGGGCCGAGACACTGGATTTAGGTTGACAGGAAATTCCCTGGAGCTATCAACCTTTTCTCCCTTCTGACAATCTTCAATAGTTTGATCTTCAAAGAAGACCACATCTCTGCTTCTGACAATCTTCTTATTGACAGGATCCCAGAGTTTGTAGCCGAACTCTTCATCTCCATAGCCAAGAAAAATGCATTCTTTTGATTTGACATCAAGCTTGGACCTCTCGTCTTTGGGAATGTGCACAAACACTCTACATCCAAACACCTTCAAGTATTGGTAGGACACATTTTTTCCTGTCCAGAACTTGTTCGGTACATCACCATTGAGTGGAGCTGATGGAGACAAGTTGATTAAGTGAACTGTTGTCATTAATGCTTCACCCCAGAAACCCTTTGGCAGCTTGGAGTGAGATAACATGGTTCTGATTCGCTCAACGATTGTTCTGTTCATCCTCTCCGCCAATCCGTTGTGCTGAGGGGTCTTTGGAACCGATCTTTCATGTCTGATCCCATTATTCTTGCAATAGATTCTGAAGTCTCCTATGTACTCTCTACCATTATCAGTACGGATGCACTTCAGAGTCGTGCTAGTCTCACGTTCAACGCTGGCGTGAAACTGCTTGAACACATCAAAGACTTGATCTTTGGATTTGATTACATATGCCCATACCTTCCTGGAATGATCACCAATGAAGGTGACAAAGTATCTTGCACCACCAAGAGTGTTAGTAGTCATAGGCCCACAAACATCAGAGTAAACAACATCCAGTACATTGGGTTTTCTAGTTGCAGTCTTATAATGAAATGAAACTCTATGTTGTTTTCCAGCCAAACAATCAGTGCAAGGTTCAAGAGGTGTACCTTTCGATTTCAGCCTGGTCAATACCTCTCTTTTGGCTAGAATTTGCAATCCCTTCTCACTCATATGACCCAGTCGCTTGTGCCATAACCCAATCATTGATCCTGATTGGTCGATTGCTGCATTAACATGCTGATTGTTGATCTTAGCATATTTCGTATAGAGTGTGTTCTCCTTCTTCCCTCTAGCAAGCACTAGGAAGTTTTTGCTGAGTTTCCATTTGCCTCCACCAAACACATTGGTGTAGCCTTCATCATCCATTATGCCAGTGGATATCAAGTTGAGACGCATGTCTGGAACATGTCTCACATTCTTGAGAATCAAGGGGCATCCAGTGTTGGTCTCAAGAGCTATTTCTCCTTTTTCCACAATCTTGGAAACTTTTTCATTTCCCATCCTCACATTTCTGAAATCTTCGCTTGTGTAGGTTGTGAAGAATTCCTTTCTGGAAGTAACATGGAATGATGCACCAGAGTCTACAATCTAGCATGAATCTTGAGAGGTTAGATTAACCAGACCATCATCACAAATGATGATTATCTCATCGCCTTTTGAAGCAGTGGCAGTTGTGTCTTTGGCTTCATTCTTCTCATTTGATTCATTTCTCTTTTCCTTTTTGAGTTTTCTGCATTCTCTTTTCATATGACCCTTAAGGCCACAATGAATGTATTCTATCTCTTTTCTTGGTTTAAAAGTGCCTCTGGAATGATCTTTTGGTCTGCTTTTGGAGCGATCACGGTTGTGAAATTTTCTTTGATGAGTTCTTCCACGATTCTCAGAAACAAGAGCATCTGACTCGGTTGTTATGCCTTGTTCTTTCCGTCTCGCTTCTTCATTCAATAAACTATCCTTCACTAAGGTTAAAGTGATGACGCCTTGAGGAGCGGAGTTGCTTAAGGAAACCACAAGTTTGTTCCAACTATCCGGCAACGAGCTGAGTAGCAAAAGTGCCAATAGCTCATCTTACAGCACCAGCTTCATGGTTGAAAGTTGATTTACCAACTCTTGGAAATCACTCAAGTGTTCAGAAACACTTCGTCCGTCTTTGTATTTCAGGTTCACCAAACGTCGAATGAGTGACGCTTTGTTTTGAGGAGTCTCTCGCTCGTACATCGATGCTAACTTTATCAACATTTGATGAGCATCGGTTTTTTTGAAAACATGGTGAAAAACGCTTTGGTCGATCCAAGGACGGATCTCTCCAGTAGCTTTTCGATTTAGAATGGTCCAATCTTTTTCAGATTTGTCTTCTGGTTTCTGTCCATTGCAGAGTAACACTTCGTACAAATCCTTACAATAGAGGATATCTTCCATCCGCGGCCTCCATATGGAATAGTTTGAAGACGTGAGCTTGATCATGGTTGAGGAGGTAGAAGACAATGATTCCGCCATCACGATCAATAATCTTGTGTGGCTCTGATACCAATTGTTGGGTATATACTGATACCGCTAATTGGGATGGAGATAGCTTACCCACTTAACGTGGGAGCTACAATGAGTTGAAGTTTAGCTTACCCGCTTAACGTGGGAGCTACAATGAGTTGAAGTTTAGCTTATCCTCTTAACACGGAGGCTAGAGAAAAGAAAAGAAAAACAAACATACAAAAGAGAAGAGAATTAACGAGGTTCGGCTATGTGCCTACGTCCTCGGACAACAATAGTTCTTTTCTTTCTTCTTCCACTAAAAATAGTGGGATTACAGAGTTACAAACTCTCTCTTGGATACACTCAAGAGGATCTCTCTCATACACAAGTATGGAAGACACTTTGGTGAAGAAGCACCCGAGGTAGAAGCAAGCACCGCCCGGAAGAACACCGCAAGCAAGGAGCACCAAGAGCACCACCACTTCTAGCACCAAGATCACAAGGGAGGATTAACCCAAACATCTCCCAAACCATCTCCTTATATAGCCATAAGGGAATGAACATTCTCCTCCAAGATTCATTCATGCAAGATGAATGAACCTTGGGAACTCCACAAGTCTTTAGACTTTCTCCATGGTGAATGAACCTTGGGAACTCCAAATCCTCTCTCCAAGGTATGACGAGCCCAAAGGTGAAACAAGACTTTGTGGTTGGCACACAATTGTGGTGTGGATGAACGTGTCAGACTTAGTTCTGTGGTCGAACGGATCAAAATGACAATATGTTGGATCTCCTAGGTGCTCGGCTAGCGGGAACGAGAAAATGTTGCCGAAGTGTGCTAAGATTGTTCGGTTAGCGGGAACGATTAAAGGTAGCCGGAGTGTGCTAAAGGTGTTCGGCTAGCGGAAACGAACAAATAATAGTCGGGTGTGCTAGGTTGCTCGGTCAGCGAAAACGAACTAAGATGGAGATTGTTAGATTGTATGTCGTTTCCGGTTGAGCGCTCAATTGGGGGGTGACAATGAAGTTGGTAATTTAGTCCCACATCGATTAGGAGGTGAAATCATGTGGTGTAGATAATTGGAATTGGTTCAGACCTTACATGAGAATTCTCTTTTAAGGCATATAGGCACAATTCAATATCATATATTATGGGCCAACTCCGGTTCGGTTACACCGCTTTCCCAACATTGGAGATGGAAGGGAGCGATGCTCGAACACTGCGAGTTTCGAAAACTGTCGCTGATAATCTGGGGATTCATGTTGTAATTGGAGTAGTTAGGGAATGAGTTTCTAGTACAACAGAAAAAAAAGTAGTTTTTTTTTTTGAAAAAAAAAAAAAAAAAAGTAGTTAGGGAATGAGTTTCTAGTACAATAGAAAAAAAGACGTCATGAAGAATGTAGTCGAAGTAGAGTATGTGTAGCTTGTGGGAATGGAACACAAAGGCTCAGTAGTAGATGATGGTTGCAAAGTAGGAACATACGGTATCGTAGTTTGTGGTAGGGGAGTTGGAGTCGAAGGAATAGGAGTAGGGGATGAAGCGGTTGTAGAACGGGAAACACTTCCTGTGAATCGACAATAACTGTCGTCGGAATATTCTTCGTCAGTACTGATACAGACTCGATGGAGTCAGGATGACGATGTTTACCACTAGGGATACCAACCTTTGAGATTACAGTATCAACAGCCATTGCAGTTTCACCTGGATCAGTAGAAATCGACAAGTCTTGCTGTCGATTTAGAGTAGGGCCTTACGAGTCAGGAGCAAGTGATTTCGGTAAGCCATAGTTGCCATTGGATCCACCATTGTTAGCATGCAACTTAAAGCGATTTTTGAATTTACTGGCATGATTCACACACAGAGAGAAATCCAATCGATTATCTAGAAGAGCATCCTTCTGGGCCTTCGTCCAGCTCTCATGGATCATAGGAGCATGCATGTGATGAACCTCACATTGTGGCAGTCCATGACAGAGACGACCACAGAACAAACAGGATTTAGTGAGCCTCTCGTATTGCAGATCATTCACAGAACAGTCGTTGTCGTTTCCCATTGGAACCTTCAACTTTCTGCTGAGAGGACTCTCAATAATGCAAGAGAAAATTTGAATGGCATCCCACTTCTTTTACTCTAATTCAAGATGCACTCCACACGATTACAATAATGTAAGGTACTCTCCACTTCTGACGGAAATCGTCATTCACTGACGGTTAACTGTTTTGACCAAAATTTTTTGACGAACATACCCTCGTCTTCTTTTCCGTGTCCCCCCCCTTCCCCCTTGGCTGCCCCCCTCCCCACCGCCGGTGTGCCGCCGCTCCCCCACCCCTCTCCTCCCGCGTCCTCCCTTGGCTGCCCCCCTCCCCACCGCCGGCGTACCTCCGCTCCCCCCATCGCCGTCGGGAGCAGCATCCCGCAGCAGCAGCGGAGGAGGGGGGAGGGATGGGTGGTGGCGCTGGGGAGGGGGACCGCCGGCGACGACGAGGGGGCGGGAGCGGCGCCGGGGGGTAGGTGGGCAGTAGCGGCAGCCTGTAGCGGTGGGGGGCTGGGTGGGTGGTGGCGCTGGGGAGGGTACCTCCGACGACGAGGAGGGGGCGGGAGGCGGTGGGGAGGCGGCCTGCCAGCTGCGAGGGACGGAGATTTGATCGCGGGGGTAGAGAAAAGGGAAGAAGACAAGGATAATTTAGTCAAAAAAATTAGTTATATAGGTTGATCGTCGGTGGATGACGATTTCCGTCAAAAGTAGAGGATACCTTACATTTTTTTTTTTTTTGAATAAAGGCAATACTTCATTGAGAGGTTAAAGAGTTACAAGATTCAATATCCCGAAGGATATTAGCAGATATACAGTCAGGAGTTAGATCATGAAATATTGTAGAATTCACATTAGTTTGCATCATTGTATGCGATGCAAGCTGATGTGCACAGTGATTTCCATTTCTTTGTACATAAGAGAAAGTAATGTCTTGAGTCTTTTGCAGAAGTTTCCTGGCATCAAGAATGGTGTGTCTTGCTAACCATAGGGATGGCTCCAAGTTTGAATTGATAGAGTCGATGATAGCTTGGCAGTCCGCTTCCACAATGATTTTCTGTAGATCCTTCCTTTCTATCAAAACCAAGGCTAAATGTATTCCCATTGCCTCAGCCTCTACCAGGGATCCTCCAGCTTGAGATTTCGATATAGCACCCATAAAGTAGCCATGGTCATTACGAAGAATTGCTGAAGCTGACATTCTTCCGTCGAGATATGCTCCATCAGTATTGATTTTGAAGAAGTTATCATTGGGTGGACTCCATTTAACAGTGAATGTTGATGTTGCAGTAATGCTTGATGTCGGCGATATACCAATGCTCTGGGATTCATATGATTCCTTCAATGTGGATGCTTGGCGAATAATCCAACTTGTATTGATTGCTGAATTTTCGAAGATAAATTTATTCCTGGCCTTCCATATTTGCCACATTAGATAAAAGCAAACTGAAACATCCTCTCGAACACCAAATTTCAATATATTTGAGATCAGAGATGATATTGAAGTGTTTGGTAGAATGAGTCTATGAATAGAATCATAATTTCTCCAGACTGAGCCTGTCAAAGGACAATGTAAAAAAATATGGTTAGTATCTTCTTCACATACCTTGCACAAAGGACAGGTGGCATCCAGGTGATTGAGTCTTCTGTGAATATTAGCTTTTGTAGGGAGAGAGTTAGTGATAGCCCTCCAGACAAAGAGTAGAACTCTAGGATAAATGTGAGTGAAGGACCAAAACTTCTTCCATTCTTTGAAATCGGGTACAGGATTATAGGAGATATCCTTGTTGATGGTTGAATGAATGACTCTGTATGCTGATTTTGTGGATAATTGACCATCACGAGTATGTTTCCAGATCAGGATATCAGAAGTGCAATTTACCGATAGAGGGATCTTCAAAATCTCAATTGCTTCATGTAATTGTAATTGTTTGGGGTACACCTTGAAATAGAATAAAAAAAAGTGGAGTGGCACTCAAAATTTTTCTAATACCAAACTTTACCTTCATTCTTGTAAATAAACTCCAGTTGGAATCATCGTTTGTGCTAGGAGGGGCGCACCGATCCAATTCTTACAGTGTTAGGTCCCAATCCATGGCATGAACACAATGGAAATTGGACATCGATTCACAAGGAATTTGCAAAAATTTGATGAAGACGAAGACAGTAGAGGGAAATTGTAACCATGGATTTTGGGAAATTGTATTCAAAGACTTAGCGAAGAAAATACATGGAATGTAAACTACTGTAAGAAGAAAATGCAGCAAGAAAATGAATGTCGAAATCTCCTTTCTCTCTCTTCCCAAGAGTTGGATTCGCAGCTGCAAGTCGAAGGTCCTTTGGATATTGTATATGCACTACCTACTTGTGCTATACTTTTGTATCAGTAGATTTAGTAGCCATTAGAAGATAGGTTATATATAATAGTAGCTTATGACTCGGCTTCAATTTCCTGCAGTAATCATATGTTTATTAGAGAGGTTCAGGTTGGCCTGTGCGGACCCTCAGGGCCTCAACCAAAATCTAAGTAATATGAGTAGCACTCTTACTCTCCATCTAACACCAGAATAATCTTTATAATCTCACGAAAATCTAGTAGATGCCTGTTGAAAGTTAGTGCCAAAAATGTCTTAAATCTTCTAGGCACATCATTCTGCTCTATATTCCTCGGAACGACACAACACAGTAAAGATATGGTGACACGGATACGATACCTATTTTTGTATGTCCTAGTACATTTTAGAGTGTCCGGGTTGTGGCCCATACGTATCCTCAATACGATACGATCTGCTTTTTTTGAGTGTTCGAGATTCCTAGGTCCTGCCTTGTAACCAGACCATTTTAATGGGTCAAGGCTAGATAATGAAGATGGTATCGACCATCACATAATTGCAGTAGTGTTTTGTCCATGTGCATATGACACATTTCGTTGCTACAAATTTGAATTTTTGATGCCACAACCATAAATGCCAACAATTGCTTCTTTTCTCTTTAGATAATTTTCCATCATATTTACAAGATTGTATAACTCAGTTTGCTTAATGTTGATAGAGTCGAGAACAAGGAGAAAAGAGATAAGAGAGTGCAATTGCTTCAACACTATGCACGAGCTCAGAACCACATTTGGATGCCCTAGACAAATTAAGAAAAGGATACTCTTCCTCTTAAATAGCTAGGTCAATTAAATAATTAAGGATTTGAGATGATTGTTGTTTTCCTTAATCATAGGCCCCTAGGTCAATTAAATAATTAAGGAAGTGAGATGATTGTTGTTTTTCTTAAATCATGGACCCATATGTCAATTAAATAATTAAGGAGATATATGATCTATTTCATTTTTGTTCCATATAAGTTTGGCATGTGTATATATATATAGTACATATTGTATAAAAATATGGGGGCTCTTTAAATTATGGGGTCCTAGGCAGAAGCCTAAGTAGGTAACATGCTAGAGCCGGAGCTGCATCACTCATTTCCCTTCAATGAAGTACATGAAATATGATGTCCATGTTGAGGAGAAATATTCTATCTGCTGACTGTGCACCATTCGTCATCAATTGTTATATTACATAAAAATGTGTGCATGCACATTCTCCATGCAATCTAATGGTTGACTTGGACGGTGCATGGTAAGTCCGACACAGAAAAAATTTTATAGGTTGAGGACTACACTCTATCAAATGCAAATATAAAAAAGATCCACAAATGATTTAACATACTTCAGACTTCGATCTTCTATGTTGGTGTCAAAGTTCTAGATAAGAGCATGGAATGATACGTCATAAAATAAGTAAGTTGGCAGGTAGGTAGAATACAATCAGAGAAGGAAGACAAGTGGTGGGATTTTCTTTTATTACAATCCATACACACCTACATGTCCTTACGATTAAGGAAGTCGATCTCAGTCGGCTCCATCTGGTGTCCGCACTGCTTTCCACATGAGCTAAAAGTGCTGGACAAGTGGTGGCCTATCGTAGGGGCCTTTACCCACCTATTTTTTTTTTCAGTAAAACGTATCCTTCTAATTTCAGGTTGATTCCAATAAATGACGAGCCAAAAATAAAATATTTGAAGAAATGAACATTTTAGAAGAAGAAAAATATGGACCTGCATCTAGTTTAGCAAGATATTATGAAAGAATTACACTAATTCTATATCAGCTAAGAAATACTAATAATGGAAACTTTCTTTTGACCGCCGGAGAGCCTGCTTCGCAATCCTTTCTCCCCTCACTCCACTTGTGCCACTACACACACACACACACACACACACACACACAACCCCCCCCCCCCCCCAAAGCACGGGACCTGCCACAGCTAATGGATGACTACCACGTGGCATGCGGTCAGTGGCGATCACAAAATCTGCGGGCAACCTAGCATTGCCCACAGTTAGAGTAGTCAAGAATGGAATATTTCGAGAAAGATTTACAAGTCTTTATTCCAAAAATACATTTTTGGAAAGGAAATTGATAACATACAATGGCATACGTGCATGCATAGAAGCAAAGTATTAACGTAGCTATTGGTCGATGGACAATTGTAGCAAACGTACGTCATTGGCTGGTCCGAGTGTTAGCATGGCATTAAAGTGCGAGGAGGAGGAGGCCAACTAAACGAGCAGCGAATTTCAAACGCGTACGACTTTTGTTGCATATTTGCCATAATGAAGCCAGCAAGCTCCACGTCACTCTGTCTAAATGCATCCATCCATCCTACGCAGCGAATAGAGAATGATAACGAAGTCGTGAGCTCTCAACCAACCACATTAAAATCCCACTCATCACTGTCAAGCTAGCTATTACCACTTTGATTACGTTGTTTCGTTCTCAAATTCTGTGGATCTCAGCAGTGGATTGATTCGCTGGGTCCGTTCGATCCAACCACCTACATTAAATTCTAGTCCTATAAGTAAACCGAGCAGCTCCGAAGCTAATGGCAGCTTAATCACAAGTAAGGGCTGCGATGGGGAGGTCTAGTGTGAAGCGTTCAGGAGTTATGGTGCTCGTCGTGGTGGTGTCTTTGGCCATAGTTATGGCCATTGCTGATGGTCGGAAGCTCGAGAAGGACGGGTTTCTTGGTGGTGGTGGTGGAGGGTTCGGAGGAGGTGGTGGAGGTGGTGGAGGCGGCGGTGGCATAGGAGGAGGTCATGGAGGTGGAGTAGGAGGTGGCTTTGGAGGTGGCAAGGGTGGAGGTGGTGGTATTGGCGGTGGAGCTGGTGGAGGCGGTGGAGCTGGCGGAGGCGGTGGTGCTGGTGGTGGTGCAGGAGGTGGTCATGGTGGAGGTATCGGCGGTGGTGCCGGCGGAGGAGTTGGTGGAGGTGGCGGTGCCGGTGGTGGCATTGGAGGTGGACATGGTGGAGGTATCGGTGGTGGTGCCGGCGGAGGAGTTGGTGGAGGCGGTGGTGCCGGAGGTGGACATGGTGGAGGCATTGGCGGTGGTGCCGGCGGAGGAATAGGCGGAGGCGGTGGTGCCGGAGGTGGACATGGTGGAGGCATTGGCGGTGGTGCCGGTGGAGGAATAGGCGGAGGCGGTGGTGCCGGAGGTGGACATGGAGGTGGACATGGTGGAGGCATTGGTGGTGGTGCTGGCGGAGGAGTTGGTGGTGGTGGTGGTTCCGGAGGTGGCATTGGAGGTGGACATGGTGGAGGCGTTGGTGGTGGTGCCGGCGGGGGTGGTGGTGCTGGTGGAGGAATAGGCGGAGGCGGTGGTGCCGGAGGTGGGCACGGTGGCGGCATTGGCGGTGGTGCTGGCGGAGGAGCAGGTGGTGGCTTTGGAGGTGGTAAAGGAGGAGGTGGAGGAATTGGTGGTGGTTCTGGTGGAGGATTCGGCGGTGGTGTCGGCGGAGGAGGTGGTGTAGGCGGAGGAGCCGGTGGGGGCTTCGGTGGCGGTGCTGGTGGTGGCGGTGGTGCTGGAGGCGGGGGAGGGGGTGGAGAAGGCAGGGTGTAAGAGACTTTAAGCGCAGTATATGTATGATTTGGATTCAGATGGTACAAGAGATGATATATTGTACTCGTATTATATAATTTACATAAAAAATGTATGACTGCGCTATAATGAATAATTGAATATCATATTTCTTCAATTTGGTGATGTATCGAGGATCGGACAGTTATGCATTACGGACATCCACGAATCAGCTAGATGGTAGGTCAAGTTGTGAATCGGGCCGGGCCGGGCCGGCCCGCAGCCCACATTGGGCGGTTCGAACCGGACTCGGGCCAAGCCCGGACCGGACCGGAGCTGACAGCGGGCCGGGCCTGGCCCGGCCCGGTCGGGAAAATCCAAGCCCAGCCCGGCCCACAGGACCGGCGGAGGAGGGGCTGGGCCGGGCCGGTTCGGGCCAGCGGGCCGGGCCGGGTCCGGGCTTCGGTCGGGCCGGTCCGGGCTTGGGTTGGGTTTTGAATGTTTTTTTTTTTTTTTTGAAAAATTTGATAAAAAGTTTATGTTAAAAATTCATAGTAAATAATTGATGTTAAAATATATTGTAAGTGTATTAAGTGTTAAAATTTCATTATAAATTATTTATCCTAATATATTATTTTAGTTTACATTTATGTATAAATATATTGTAAGTGTATTAAGTGTTTTAAAGTTTACAAATTTATTTTACATTTTTTTAAAGTATAAATTTATAAAGTTTAAATTTATAAAGTTTATTAAATTTTATATAAAATTTATAAAGTATATAAAATTATTTATAAAGTTTATTCTAAGTGTATAAAGTTTTTTTAAAGTTTAAATTTAGTAATATTTGTATAAATTTTAAACATTTTTTCCTCCTTCTTTTCCGGGCTTGGGACCGGCATAGGCGAAGTTAAAAAATATTTTTTTATATTTTTAATTTATTTAGTTTGTTTTAGTTGTTAATTTAAATTATTTATATTTTACTTACTTTCTTTTAAGTAATAAAATTTATAATTTATTTTAGTTGTTAATTTAAATTATTTATATTTTACTTACTTTCTTTTAATTAATATGATTTATAATTTATTTAGTTTTTTAAATTATTTATATTTTACTTACTTTCTTGTAAATTATTTACTTTCTTTGTTTGTTTTTTTTGAAAGTATAATTTTTTAAAGTATAAATTATTTACTTTTAAAAATTATTTACTTACTTTCTTTGTTTGTTAAAATATACATTGAAAGTATAAATTAGAAAATTTTAAAGTATACATTGAAAGTATAAATTTTTAAAGTACAAATTCCGAAAGTGTAAATATCAAAGTTTTTTTTTTTTTTTTTTTTTTTTTTTTTGGAGAAAAAATATCAAAGTTAGTATTCATACCTTTGCCTCATTCATCTTGCACCGCTCTAGATGATTCACCAATTCTAAGCGATTCGAAGTCTAGCTCGTTGATGTCGGCACTTTCATCTACTTTGTCTTGAGTTCTTTTCTCGGCATGGACCCAGTCTTGGACACATACACATGCTTCCAAGATATCTGGCAGCAACCGGCTTCTCTTCTTGCTCAAAATTCTTGAACCTGAACTAAAACATGACTCCGATGCTACCGTGGACACCGGAACCATTAGTAGATCACGTGCTATCATAGAAAGTACAGGATATCTTTTCTCGTGTTTTTTCCACCATTCTAAAATGATGAAGTGAGTGGAAGAATCGTCTTCTTCCTCATAAGAACTAAGGTATAAAGACAACTCTTGGGTCGGTTGGGAAGATTGTCTTTGATTTCTTCTTTCTTTTTGGCACATTCTGATTGGAACTCGCAATTTCTGGAGGGGATCCTACTAAATCTTCAGGAATATCATCAGGAATAGGATTTTGCTCAAAATAAGTATTAAAATATTCATAAGAATTTCCGGCATCACCGGTAGGTGGGTTAGAACCTTCTCCGGCCATTATAAAAAATTAATATAAAAGAGAGGGAGAGAAGAAAAATACACCGGAAAAAAAATTCCCGAAAAAAAAAGAGCAAGTAAAAGAGAGGGAGAGAGAGTAAGAAAAATACAAACAAATTTTGTTCAAACAATATAAAAATTTTTTGAATTTTTAAGAGAGAAAGAGAAGAAAAAATATTAAATCGGACGCCGGATTTCGGAGTTGAGCCTTGAGCGGGGTTGGGAGCTTCTTCGCAAATTGATGGAAATTTAATGAAAATTGTATGAAGATTGAATGAGTGAGTTGTGTTAGAAATATGGATTTTATGGGCTATTTATAGAATTTTTTTCATGCCAAATGACCCCCTCTACCCTCAAAATATAGTTGTTGGAGTGGTTTTTTTTGGTCATTTTCTTGAAAAATGACCAAAATACCCCTCTAACGTTATTATAACAGCTATATTATGGGGGTATTTTGGTAAAATACCCCCCTGAAATTCAAAAAAAAAAAAAAATCAGTCAGCCGGTTCAGACCGGGCCAGACCGGGCCGGGCCGGTTCGGGCCAACCGGGCCGACCGTTTAAAAAAAAAAAACAAAAAAAATTTCCAGCCGGGCCGGGCTTGGGCTCGAAGGGGGGGGCCCGACCCGGACCACTTGGCTCTTCGGGCTGGGCCGGTCCGGGTTTTTGGGCGGGCCGGGCCGGGCTAACAGGAGGTCGGGCCGGGCGGGCTCGGGCCGGGCACCGGGCCGCCCGGCCCATTTAACACCTTGAATGGTAGGTAATGCAACTGACAATATTTATTCACGAGAGAAAAATTCCTAGTCAAACTACTAGAAATATTAATGAGAGAGAGAGAGAGAGAGAGAGAGAGAGAGGAGGAGTCTCTCACATTCATTGCTACTCAAATTCTAAATAAACCAGCACACTGCATAATAATATTCTTAATTCCCTCACCGTGCGTGTTTACTTAGTTCAAACTTTCAAGGAACCTTCAAATTGCAAGAGAATTTATTTTGGTGTTATGAAAATTTCAGTAAATTAAAATTAAAGAATAGATAAACACAAAGATCAAAATCTTAAAATTCAGACAATATATATATATATATATATATATATATATATATATATATATATATATATATATATATATATATATATATATATATTTTTTGAAAGAAGGTAATTGTGGCGAACACTCCCATCGGGAATCGATCTCCTGACCACTCGGGCCGCATGCATCTCTCCTAACCACTAGGCTAGAGGTCATATATATATATATGACCTCTAGCCTAGTGGTTAGGAGAGATGCATGCGGCCCAAGTGGTCAGGAGTTCGAGCCCTAGTGGAGGCGAGTTCGCCACATTTACCCAATGTTTCAAAAAAAAAAAAAAATATATATATATATATATATATATATATATATATATATATATATATATATATATATATATATATTGAAAGAAGGTAATTGTGGCGAACGTTTCCACCGGAAATCGATTTTCTGACCACTCGAACAACATACATCTCTATTAACCACTAGACTAGACTAGACGTCATTAATACGGAGCAATCAGTCTCCAACAATGTTTTAAAAACCGGACCGATGGTCGAACCGAAATTTTTTGGTATAGGTCGGACCGGGGTTCAACCGTGGTTCAACCGGGTTCAATTAGAGTTCAATAGACTTGGTTTAGTTTGGTTCAAATAGGTAAAATATCCATATTTACTTCTTGGTTTAGTTTGATTTGATCATAAATATGTTAGTTCGGTTTAATTGTACAACTATAAGGTCGATTAAAACCAAATAAAGAATCAAATGGTCCAAATTTTTCATAATAATTTATTTTGAATTTTTTTACAATGAAAAAATAACCAAAATTGGCCGGTTCAATTGTGAACCGGTTCGGCCGGTTCACCGGTTGAACCCGGTTTTGACAAAAAACCGACGGTTCTTTAAAAGATCCAATTTTAGTCGAATCGGACCGATTTTTTGGCTTAAACCGGTTGGACCCGGTCCAACCGTTGGTCCGGTCCGGTTTTTACAACATTGGTCTCCAAGTACTTTATCATAATACCACGTTGGTCGTACTGTAGACATAGATGTTGCTACAACGTTCAACAATAATAAATGGATGGGTCCAATCATGACTTATTTCCAGTCTCCACGTATATCAATCTTCAGATTTTTGTAGGGAACATGTTATTGAATAAAGGGTATTGGTCCACATGAAGAAGAAGATTAGAACCTCAGACACATTTAAGACCATCTCTCCCAGAGAAATTAGAACCTCAGACACATGAAACTTGAGCCAATGCTCGACTCTCCTCCGGCTTGGGACCACGCTCCCAAGACGAGATTCGAACCCCAGCCTCCATCACGGGAGGGGGCCGTGCTACCACTAGGCCACGCTCCACGGACAAACTATATATATATATGTGTGTGATAGGGATCATGTAATACATACAATTTAACAACTAAAAAAAATGCAATGTTAGCCTCACGTTAATAAAAGCTAATGATTCAGATTTGACTAATTATGTGGTCACTAACTTTGTTAAAACTTTAGTATTTAATTTTTATCTCACCTATTAATTACCTAAAATATTTTATACAAAAATTTCATACATGGTTATCAAATCTGAAACATTAATTTATATTGACGTGCGGTTGAAATTGCATGTTTTTATTTGCTGATATATGTGTGTGTGAAGTTAATGAATCACACTTCTCTATCTCCTCATATGAATCACTCCCCACTTGACCAGATGATAGTAAAACCATTACAAATCTGCTATTTGGCACCCGCGGGTGCACCCGCGGGGCCGAGAACGCCTCCGCCGTCGCGACAAGGGGAAGATGGCAGAGCAGTAGAGGGAGGGGGGACTCCGCGGAGGAGGAGGGGGCGGCGGCGACGACACCGACGTCGAGGACGGCGGAGCAGCAGGAGGGGACAAAGGGGTCGTCGTCGTTGTAGTCGGAAGGGGAGGCGGCGGCAGTGGAGCAAGGGAGGTGGGGAAGGCGGCAGCGGAACAATAGGGACGGTGGTCGTGACAGCGGAGACGTTCTCGGCTCCGCGGGTGCACCGGCTGTGCACCCGCGGATGCCAAATAGTATTTTCGAACCATTATCGACACTTTCCTCGTTATCTTATTATCTTGTTGATGACCCAACCAGACATCTCATAGTAGCTAGGCTAGGTGCCAAATAGTATTTTCGAACCATTATCGACACTTTCCTCGTTATCTTATTATCTTGTTGATGACCCAACCAGACATCTCATAGTAGCTAGGCTAGGTAAAAGTACCAAGTTAGTGAGGATAAGTTGTTCAGCCATGAAGAGGAGCTTGCTCTTTCATTCTTGCAATCATTTTTCAACCTTCTCTATCACAATCCATATCGCCTAGTCACAGCTTCTCTCTTATAAATAGTATACGCATGAAGAGAATGGTAAATTTTGAATCGTATTATTTTTAATGAAAAATAATAACAATCAATCACTCAAATTAAAATTTTCATAAAAAATTCAAAATTCCTAGTAAAATAATTTCGTTGAATTAATTTATCTTTCATATATATATATTTTTCACCTTGCAGTCAAACGCACCACGAGGTTACAACACACTCCTAATCTGTAAGGTTAATCATCTTACTCTTGTCACTGTTGATCTCTAGTGCAGACCATACCTCAAAAGGATAAAGAATCCATTTGATGACCCCTATTTGGTAATGTAGCTTATCCTAATTAGTAGTATGTCATCTGAAATATTTCTCATAATAGTTGAATTAATTATCAATTATTGACAATAATCCCCCTTCTCTTGCCATTTACAGCATTCTATTTAGACCATCAGCCACCAGAAAAAAAAATTAAGGGTGATAATGGTTCTCTTCATGTATTCCCCTCTTGGAGTTGATTTCTTTCCCCTCCTTACTATTCACAATAAATATGGATTTAGCTGCTCTGGGTTTGATGTTATATATAATAGGTGTTTCTTCACCATAAAACATATCTAAAAAAAGTGAGGAGCAACAGTGCTTTACAACTTTCGAGGGAGAGAAATGATTGAAGACTATTGTAAAGGAGAGATTGTTTCGAATAATTTTTCGACATCTCTTGTTCTTCGGAGTCTACAATTAAATTTTCTTCTTTCAATTGAGTTGTGATGATCCGTTTGGATCGGGAGAAATTTGTAGAGGACATATTCCCTTTATTCCATTAGTGGAGGTTAATGCTGATAGAGTCGAGAACAAGGAGAAAATAGATAAGAGTGCAATTGCTTCAACAGTATGCACGCGCTCAGAGCCGTCTCATCAAGACATTTGGATGCCCTAGACAAATTAAGAAAAGGGCCACTTTTCCTCTTAAATCATGACCTTAAATAATTAAGGATTTGAGATGATTGTTGTTTTTCTTAAATCATGGGCCACTATGTCAATTAAATAATTAAGGAAGTGAGATGATTGTTGTTTTTCTTAAATCATGGGCCCATATGTCAATTAAATAATTAAGGAGATAGATTTATTTTCTTTTGTTCCATATATGTTTGGTATATATATATATATATATATATATATATATATATATATATATATATATATTTTTTTTTTTTTTTTTTTTTTTTTTTTTTTTTTGGTATGTGTATATATATAGAGTACATATTGTATAAAAATATTGGTCCTTCTTAAATTATGGGATTCTAGACACAAGCCTAAGTTGGTAGCATGATAGAGCCGGCTCTGCAGGGGCTCATTTTCCTTCAATGAAGTACATGAAATACGATGTCCATGTTGAGAAAAATATTCTATGTGCCGGCCGTGCACCATTCTTCATCAATAGTATACTGCATGAAAATGTACGCATGTACATTCTCCATGCAATGTAATGGTTTACTTGGAATGTGCATATATATGTTGAGTCCGACACAGAAAAATTTCTCTAGGTTGAGGACTACACACTATCAAATGCAAATATATAAAAAAATCCATAATTAAGTGGTCTAACATACTTCTGACTTCAATCTAATCTTCTATGTCAGTGTCAAAGTTCTAAACAACAGCATGAAATGATCGTGTGATAAAATTTTGATGGCAATTTGGCAGGTAGGTAGAACACAACCAGAGACAGAAGGACAAGTGGTGGGGGTTCTTTAATACAACCCTACACACCTACACGTCATTACAATTACGGGGGTCGATTCCTGCCGCCCCACCTTACCCTATCTAGTGTCCGTTCTGCTTTCTACATGAACTACAAGTACTGGACAAGTGGCGGTACCTATTGAAGGGGCCTTTACCCACCTAATTTCTTTTCTGTAAAACATATCCTTCGGATTTCAGGTTGATTCCATTATATGACCGAGCCAAAAATAATTTATTTGGAGAAATAACCGGCTTGGCCCCTCCTAAATTTTAGAAGAAGAAAAATATGTATCTGCTGACCTGCATCTAGTTCAGCAATATATTATGAAAGATTTACACTAATTGTATATCAGCTAGGAAATACTAATAATTGAAACTCCTTTTTGACCGCCGGAGAGCCTGCTTCGCAATCCTTCCTCCCCGCACTCTAGAGCGCCCCACCCCCCACCCCCCACCCCACCCAAAGCACGGGACTTGCCACAGCTAATGGATGGCTGCCACGTGGCCTGCGGATCAGTGGCGATCACAAAATCTGCGGACAACCTGTTACCTAGCATTGCCCTTAGTTATAATAGTCAAGAATGGAATATTTGGATAAAATTTTTCCAAGTCTTTATTCCAAAAATACATTTTTCGAAAGGAAATTTATAACATACAATGGCATACGTGCATGCATAGAAGCAAAGTATTAACGTACCTATTGGCTGGTGGAGTGTTAGCATTAGCATGGCATTAAAGTGCGAGGAGGAGGTGGCCAACTAAACGAGCAGCGAATTTCAAACGCGTACGACTTTTGTTGCATAATTGCCATAATGAAGCCAGCAAATTATAGAGAATGATAACGAAATCGTGAGCTCTCAACCAACCACATTAAAATCCCACTCATCACTCTCAAGCAAGCTATTACTACTTTGATTTCGTTGTTTCGTTCTCAAATTCTGTGGATCTCAACAGTGGATTGATTCGCTGGGTCCGTTCCATCCAACCACCTACATTAAATTCTAGTCCTATAAATAAACCGAGCAGCTCAGAAGCTAATGACAGCTTAATCACAAGTAACAGCTGAGATGGGGAGATCTAGTGTGAAGCGTTCAGGAGTTATGGTGCTCGTCATGGTGGTATCTTTGTCCATAGTTATGGCCATTGGCGATGGTCGGAAGCTCGAGAAGGATGGGTTTCTTGGTGGTGGAGGAGGGTTCGGAGGAGGCGGTGGAGGCGGCGGTGGCATAGAAGGAGGTCATGGAGGTGGAGTAGGAGGTGGTTTTGGAGGTGGAAAGGGTGGAGGAGGTGGTATTGGCGGTGGAGCTGGTGGTGGTGGAGGAGGTGGTGCTGGTGGAGGTTTTGGAGGTGGTGGAGCTGGCGGAGGCAGTGGTGGTGGTGGTGGTGCAGGAGGTGGGCATGGTGGAGGTATCGGTGGTGGTGCCGGTGGAGGAGTTGGTGGAGGTGGTGGTGCCGGAGGTGGTGGTGCCGGAGGTGGCATTGGAGGTGGACATGGTGGAGGTATCGGCGGTGGTGCCGGCGGAGGAGTTGGTGGAGGTGGTGGTGCCGGAGGTGGCGTTGGAGGTGGACATGGTGGAGGTATCGGCGGTGGTGCCGGCGGAGGAGTTGGTGGAGGTGGTGGTGCCGGAGGTGGACATGGTGGAGGCATTGGCGGTGGTGCCGGTGGAGGAATAGGCGGAGGTGGTGGTGCCGGAGGTGGCATTGGAGGTGGACATGGTGGAGGCGTTGGCGGTGGTGCTGGCGGAGGAATTGGTGGAGGTGGTGGTGCCGGAGGCGGCATTGGAGGTGGACAAGGTGGAGGTATCGGCGGTGGTGCCGGTGGAGGAGTTGGTGGAGGTGGTGGTGCCGGAGGTGGCATTGGAGGTGGACATGGTGGAGGTATCGGCGGTGGTGCCGGCGGAGGAGTTGGTGGAGGTGGTGGTGCCGGTAGTGGCATTGGACATGGTGGAGGCATTGGCGGTGGTGCCGGTGGAGGAATAGGCGGAGGTGGTGGTGCCGGAGGTGGCATTGGAGGTGGACATGGTGGAGGCGTTGGCGGTGGTGCTGGCGGAGGAGTTGGTGGAGGTGGTGGTGCCGGAGGCGGCATTGGAGGTGGACATGGTGGAGGCGTTGGTGGTGGTGCCGGCGGAGGTGGTGGTGCTGGTGGAGGAATAGGCGGAGGCGGCGGTGCCGGAGGTGGGCATGGTGGCAGCATTGGCGGTGGTGCTGGCGGAGGAGTAGGTGGTGGCTTTGGAGGTGGTAAAGGAGGAGGAGGAGGAATTGGTGGTGGTTCTGGTGGAGGATTTGGCGGTGGTGCCGGTGGAGGAGGTGGTGTAGGCGGAGGAACCGGTGGGGGCTTCGGTGGCGGTGCCGGTGGAGGTGGTGGTGGAGGATTTGGAGGAGGGGGTGGAGAAGGCAGGGTTTAAGAGACTTTAAGAGCGGAGTATATGTATGGTTTGGATTCAAATGTTAAGTGGTTTGTATTTGACAAGAGGAGATCTATGTTATCTTGTACTCATATTATATAACTTACATGAAAATGTATTAGTGCGCTGTAATGAATAATCGAATTATCTATATTTCTTCAATTTGGTGATGTATCAATATCGAGGATTGGGCAGTTTTGCATTAGGGACCTCCACGAATCAGCTAGCTGGCATGTAATGCAACTGACAAATGACAATATTTATTCAGGAGAGCAAAATTTCTAGTAGAACAGAGAAAGAGAACGAGTCTCTCACTTTCGTTCATACTCAAATCGTAAATAAACCAGCACACTGCATAATAATATTCTTAATTTCCTCACAATGCGGATCAACCTAGTTCAAACTTCCAAGGGAACTTCAAATTGCAAGAAAATGTATTTTGGTGTCGTGAAAATTTCAGTAAATTAAAATTAAAGAATAATGAACAGAAGGATCAAAATTTTCGAATTCAGGCAAAATGAAACACACACACGCACATATATATATGAAAGAGAGATTGTGTTATGAATGCGGAGCAATCAATCTCCAACTACTTTGTCATACCACGTTGGTCGTACTATAGATATAGATGTACTACTACATTCAACAATAATAAATGGATGGGTCCAATCATGACAAAATTTCCCCACGTATCTCTATCTTCAGATTTTTGTAGGGAACATGTTATTGAATATAGGATTGGTCCACATGAAGAAGAAGAAGAAAAAGCTAACAGAGGATATTTATGGTCGGATGCTAATTGCGATGTTAATACTCTCTCTCGTTAATGTTCTCCCTCTACCCATCAATGCTCTCGATATTAAAGGTTGACAACAATAGTAGCTAGGCTGGCAACCACTCCTTGCATGCCATTGATGGAGTCTTTGCTCAAAGCACGGAGCTACTGATTCTTCCCTGATGTGACTACCAGCAGAAATTTGAACTCGAATGGACTAAAAGTAGGTTAGGATGGATTAGATATGGGTGGCTTATGTCCAATCCGATTTCTAAAGGAAAATACTAACTTGACCGTGTCCCCCCTATTTGCATGAGTCTCATGCCGGTTAACCTGTCAATGGAGACGCCACATGCCGGCGAACTGGCCCGCCAAATGTCAAGGTAGCAGCTCTCGTTTCTAAAACACTGCCGATTATCATTATGTAATAACATTACTTTCTAGTCTTCATACAACTCACGTTTTTAATCCAGTGAGCCAAGTTTCAAGAACAAAAACTTAACATTACTTTCTAGTCTTCATACAACTCACGTTTTTAATCCAGTGAGCCAAGTTTCAAGAACAAAAACCAATTTCTGCATCAATAAGAGAGGACTGACTGATCAAAAATTAATAGGTTCGCTTAATTGTACTTGAGATTAGTAGACAACTAATCTATCATTGGACACATATATATATATATATATATATATATGACTCTTGTCATAATCCAAAACCAGCTGGTTGTTGATCAAGCCACCCGTCGTTGATATACGATATGTCAGCAAGCTGGCTCACTTGCTTGTTGCTAAGCTTCTTCATCCATGGAACCCTGCGTGAAGTATCCGAACCTGGTCCTGAGCAACCGTGTTCTGCAAAAGTTGTATATTTCCTGCATTCGCACAGTACATTTTTATATAGTTACGTACCACACGTTGTTAATTAGCAAAAGCTTATAAGCGCTTAATTAATTAGGGTTTTGTGAGATCCAATCCATAAAACTGAGCATGCAAATCAAGAGCAGTAATAAAACACAAAACGAAGTGGGTACTAGTGGTTAGTGGGAGAAGTTTTCATAATAATAAAAAGAAAAAAAAAGAAAAAAAAGAAAAGAAAAGAGCAGTAATAAAACGATAATAGGGTAGTTATTATAATAATTGTTGCACAAAGAAATATTTAAAACATTGAACCACTGCCTATAGCCTAGGCTAATGGGGATCCGACGTTTTTTGGCATCTTAATTAATTTTTTTACTATTCGATTTTGACATTCCAACTTTATAAAATGTCCTTTTAAAATATTTTTCGTCAATTGTAAAATACATCGAGTCCACTTTAAATATATATTATACAGTATAAAAATGCAATTTAAATATTTTTATGGTCAGATGTTCTTTTGAAGTGATGCGCTTCGTTTTTCAAAAAAGCGATTTATGAAACTGGGACGCGAAAAACTAATAGTAAAAAGTTAAGGTGTCAAAAATGTCTGAATGCTATCATTAGAGTGTCATTAGAATAATTTAGCATATATATATATATATATATATATATATATATATATATATTTTTTTTTTTTTTTTTTTTTTTTTTTTTTTTTTTTTTTGCTATATATATGCGTACCCGCCACTGGCGGCATTCCAGCTCTGCCAACCCTCCGGGGAAACGATGTCCTGCATGTAAGTCTGGTAGAAGAGGACCCTCGAGTAGGTTCTCCATCCTCTCCCTAGATATGTGGTGCCAGACCCCGTCACTCTGCAGTTCTTGAACACGAAGCCGGACTTATCGTTCACGCCGCTCGCTCCCTGTGCCGTCACATAGCCTACGCCTTGCGACGTCGGAACAGTTGATAGCTCGCAACCCTACTCATTAATAATTATGTAAACGATACCTAATTAGAATTGCTGAGTTGTGAGCAAGAGGCATGCAGTTAGAATATTTAAATTTTCTAGGGTTATCTTAGCTAGGAGAATATTCAATGCCTCAGGTCAAGAAAATCTCTACTACTGTGAAACTGTTTACAATGAGTCGTCTAAATCGTATGTATATTTTTGTAGTAAAATATTTTAAAATAGGGAGGATTTATGAAATGCCCAAAAACTAAAAATTTTTTATGTAAAATCCACCGCTAAAAAAACTTTCATCGCGTGCCCAGAATTAGAGAAACTTATCCAAAGCGGGTTCCAAATGACCATTTTGCCCTTCCTTTTAATTTATTGAAAACACCCACGAAACTGCTCTTAAAAAAACGTTTCGATACTTCATCTTCTTCCATACGCTGCTCACTTTTGAATCTAGGTTTTCTCCTCAAAAATCTTCAAAAACTCGTCGGAAAATTTCGGAAAGACCGGGACAAACTGCAAAAGTGCTAAAACGGAGGTCCAAACATCATTTTTTTGCGATTCTAAAATTTCGGAAGGCCGTCTAACAGTAAAACGATTACTTTCAGTCTCCTCGACGATACGCTCATTTTGCGACAAACGGGACCTCGTTTCGACTTCCCAGTCAAAAGTTATGGCTCTCCGAAGTTTCAGCTGACCATAAAATGCAGGAGAATGGTCATTCTCCGTCTTAGAACACGAAAAATGTTAATTTCGCATGAGGGTGGTCATTCTCCGTGTTAGTAACACGGAGAATGTCATTCTCCGTCTTAATTTACACGGAGAATGACATTCTCCGTGTTACTAACACGGAGAATGGCATTCTCCGTCTTAATTTACACGGAGAATGACCACCATTCTCCGTGCTAAATTACACGGAGAATGACTATTCTCCGTCTTAATTTACACGGAGAATGCCATTCTCCGTGTAGTTTATCACGAAGAATGGTCATTCCAGTGTTAAAACACAGGAGAATGACCATTCTCCGTGTTAGAAACACGGAGAATGCCATTCTCCATGTTAAATAAAACGGAGAATGTTATTCTCCGTGTTAAATAAAACGAAGAATAGCATTCTCCGTGTAATTTAGCACGGAGAATGGTTATTTCAGTGTTAAAACGCAGGAGAATGGCATTCTCCGTTTTAAATAAAACGGAGAATGACGTTCTCCGTGTTAAATAAAATGGAGAATGGTCATTCTCCGTGTAATTTAGCACGGAGAATGGTCATTTCAGTGTTAAAACGCAGGAGAATGGCCATTCTCCGTGTTAGAAACACGGAGAATGTCATTCTCCGTTTTAAGTAAAACGGAGAATGGCATTCTCCGTGTTAATTTACACGGAGAATGGTCATTCTCCGTGTTAAATAAAACGGAGAATGGTCATTCTCCGTGTAATTTAGCACGAAGAATGGTCATTTCAGTGTTAAAACGCAGGAGAATGGCCATTCTCCGTTTTAAATAAAACGGAGAATGGCATTCTCCGTGTTAATTTACACGGAGAATGGTCATTTCCAGTGTTAAAACGTAGGAGAATGGCCATTCTCCGTGTAATTTAGTTTTTTCAGGAATAAAGAGTTTCGTTCTTCTTTCAAAGCGATGATAATTCTTATG
The DNA here is from genome assembly GCA_029216955.1 of Iris pallida. Classification (NCBI taxonomy): domain Eukaryota; kingdom Viridiplantae; phylum Streptophyta; class Magnoliopsida; order Asparagales; family Iridaceae; genus Iris; species Iris pallida. The sequence continues at coordinate 3,197,753 of JANAVB010033219.1, forward strand.
GAAAAGAAGAAGAAAGATCTTCTCTCCACAATTGACGTCGATGAAGATGATGATGATGGTGATGATGATGACGAGCGATGATCTGAGTTCGACCGAAGAAAAGCACACCGAACTACGAACGATCTTTGCGATCTCTGCTGAAGATGAGAGCAATGAAATTCAGATTTTCCGTGAAGAAGAAGAAGACGAAAATCGCAATCCAGATCTGAGTTTTTTGAATTCAAATTCATATAGATGACCAATTAGCGCGGAGGGGTAGTTTCGGTATTATAAAAATAGCAGTTTCCAGCGGGTGGCATCTAAAAGGGAATCTTGGAATATTTAACGTGAAAATACTTAATTCTGGGCATTTCATAAAACTCTTCCAGCGGGTGGGCATTTCATAAAAGTCCATCCCGAAATTGGGTTTCTCAGCAATTTCCAGTTTAAAATATTACCCTTATGTATCTTCTCATGTAGTTAATAAAAAATATTAAAATCGTTCTAGCTAACTGAACCTATACCAAATCCTAAAATATATTCAAATCATTGAATATTCAAATTCTAAAAGTATATTATAACAAATCCTAAATGAAATATACTAAAATTATATTTAGAATATTTTAATATTAATTTAAACTTCTACTTCATTTTTCATAAATTATAGATATTTTTCTCTACGTGGAACGTACAACGTACGTCAACATGACTATTTCTATATAATTTTTTTTCTAAAATATTAATGAGGGACGATGATGAGCAAACTTTTAAAAGTTCTTAATAACTTTACTAACAAGTTAATAGAAAGAAAGAAAATTAAGCAACATGCAGAAAACTGACAGTTAATGATTTCAAAATATACTAATTAGCCATATAATATAAACCAAAATTCCTATAGGAACTCACGGGTTCTTATATTTTCCAAACTCATCACAAACAGTCAGGGGCGGATCCAAAAATTGAAGCTGGAATGAATTAGGGTAGACTAGAAGTGGACTAGTCCATAGAAAAAAAACAAAAACAAAAACAAAATTATAAGAAAAAAAAAAAAGAATGAATTTTTTTTTGGGATGGGCCACCCCACCTCCCTATGGATCCGCCCCCTGCAAACAGTTGGATTACATGAGTGCATCTCATTTCTTGACCTTTTTTAAGGACATAAAAAGTTGAGGGCCTAAATTCAAAAAATTGTCTACTTGTCATAATTATATTGCAAATTCCTATTTTTGAGTTTGTGTAGTTGAATTGTATATAATCTTATGGAGTTTTTGCTTAAACATATAATGTGTGATCACCTCGTAAATGGACTGTCCAAAGCCGAAAATGAAGTCCAAGGCGCCCTCAACGTAGCAGTCCTTGAAGTAGTGTCGGCCTGCTTGATCAGCCAAGGTGTCTTGGACCCCGATGAAGCTGCAGCTGTACACGGAAGTCATATCCCCTCCTATCAGACCTGCTACTCCTATCTGCACGTTGCTCCTGCTCAAGTACGTGTTCTGCATGCATGCATGCACAAATTATTAACATTTCCAATTAGTTCATCATCACAATTTTGTGTGTCCGTGTGATTTCCAAACAATTTTCGAGCTCTCTAGTCTAGTAGTATTAGAAAGAACATTTGGAGGGGCCGGCAAGCTTCGAGCCTCCCAATTCCGTGTGTGTGTGATTTCAAAATAAAAATATAAATATAAATATAAATATAAAATAAGTTCTTCATCACACGCATAACTTGATCATTTCTAATTATTATATAGTGAACTATATTCTCGTTAATGAAACAGATTGAATAATCTTCACTTTTGCTTAAAAATAAAACTACCAGCAACAAAAATATAATGTATTTCATTGAATTATAGCACAATTCCCAAACAATTTCATAATAAAAGAAAACCTATATAAATACAATTTTAACGTATTTGAAGCTCTAATATAACTCTTAATTATATAACGAGTAACACATTTATTGAGATCATATTATGATCGGAAAATTATATATGGCTCGCGGTCCACGTGTCGCAATCTCATTGTCCTTCTTTATTGTTTGTTTGGACCCATCACCGAAATCTCAATAAATGGAACGTTGACACGTGGGTTGCAAGACAACGTAGCAACCTCAATTATGATCTATAAGAATTTGATAATAAATTTAAACATTTCACATGTATATTTTTCTTTGTTTTTTTTTCTCTACTTAATTCATCAACTCATGGTTCTTTTTAAAAAATATCATCTCCACTCTTAATAATAGCACTTCCTCTTTTTTTTCTCTACGTAACCCTAACCTAAACGCTTGGTAATTCCAATACTCGCAAACAGGAAACATGGATTTTATATAAATACCCAAAAGAAAGGTCACGAATTAAACTCTTATATGAGTGTCAATTGAATATTAGGTGTGTGTGGAGAGGATGTCCGAACTTACACAGTCAAGAACGCAAAAAATAAGTACACACTTTTTTTTTTCTTTCCTTTTTTTTTTTTTTGAAAAAAAAATTACGCACCTTCTAGATTAAAAAAGACTGGATAATATATATAGAATTAAACCTTGAAAGTTATCCCGCTTAGAATGACATTGTGCGCTTGCGAGACGAAGGTTGCGGTCTGCCACGTGGGATCGACTTGTTGGTCGTCGGTCGTCCACCCCTCCACCGCGGGACTAGGGATGTGATCGCCCCACTGGATGATAGTATTCTGAGATCCCTCACCCTCCATTATAATGAACCCTTTATTCCCTCCAATATTAATTTTTTCCCTGCAATGCATTAGAAATAAATATATACGTAAAGACATTACTGGCATTATATATATATATATATATATATATACACGTTACAAGTGACAAAAAGGATTATTAGATACAAGTTATTTATATACTTAAATCATTACTAGTGTTACTTCAAATGGGACGTTAAAACACACTAATTAAAGATTAATTCTTCATTTCTTACTTTCTTCTTCTTTTATTTTTCTCTACTCTTTGTCATTTTGCTATTTTCTTTTCTTTTTTTGGTATTTTATCCTTTTTTATTTAATTTTTGGTTTTGGGTTCTTTAAGACTTTTTTTTGGTCTTTTTTCATTTATTTGTTTAATCTTTAAGAATGGTTTTTGTTTTTGTATTTTCAGTATTTTCTTCTTCTTTTTCTTTAAGAAATATTTTGTTTTTGTTTTTCAGTTTCTCTTTCCTTTTTTTCTCCTAAAATATTTATATATTCACTTGTGAATATAAATTTCTAGCACATTTAATTACTGAAAATTTAATTTTCGAAAATATAAAATTTTCGATTATATAGTATTCTGAATACCAAAGATCACCTTCGTCTCATGAATCCTTGTTTTTAATACATAGTTTGACCTTGAGTAGCCGGATTTTGTAAAGTCAACAGGGTCGGTCTAGAGTTTTTCGGATACAGGACAAAATTTAAAAATGTTGTCCCTTTTAAAGAAAATGAAACCATTAAAAGAAATAGTTTCCACCGGGCCGTGAACCTATAACTTTACCATAGTAGACAAAAGTGAAAACCAACTACACTAAACAAAAAAAAAAACTACACTAAACAAATTATTATATTATTTTGTACGAACATTAATATTTAACATATTACAAATGTTATATATGTAAAAAAATGTTGTTTTTGAGGTATTCCTAGTTCGTGGATCATGGGCGGTCGTTTCTAGACATTTATATCATCATCGTTTGTATTTTACTGATCAAATCGAATAATCAATTAGCCAGACAGAACATTTACGTGAAAAATAAATGAACTAAAACTACAAACATAAGGAAAAATGGCCATAAGATATTTATAATTACTCGAAAACCCCGGTGCTTATGTGAATCTTGATCCATTGCTGGTTGAAGTCCGGGACGGAGTTGATCGCCTCTTGAATCTTCCTGAAATTGCCGTGTCCGTTCGGATCGACGGTGATCGTCTTCGCGATTTCCTGAGACCCATTGGAGATCTCCATGATGGAGAGGAAGAGGAAGAGAAGGAGGAAAGAACTAGAAAGGTTCAACATTCTGAACAACTGCAACTACAAACACAAGTTCTCTTGTAGTCTGTCAATATACATATTTTTTTTTATACATGGTAGAATCTTAAAGATGTGCTTAATTAGAGGGCCTCTTGGTGTCAGTTTTATGAAGCAGACAAGTTCTTTCCAAACTTTTCTTGATCAGAGAATGAATATGAGTGAGAGAATTAATTAACAGTGGTTGGGACCTTATACTTCCATACATAAATATTATATTAATGTTTTGAAACAACTATTATATGTAGTCTTTTAGAATCTTGTACAATTAGGGTTATATTGAAAAATATACTTCCATACATAAATATTCAATTAATGGTTTGAAATAAGAGTAATGCTATATGTACCTCCAAGATGTACCTCCTCCAATCTCCATGTCCTTCCGCCACATGGCACCGCCTTATTGACCCAAACAAATAGGGGAGGAGTTAGGGGGAAGACATGAGTCTATGGAAGAGGACCACGTGACGAGGGACATGGAAGAGGTACATTTTGGAAGTACATAAAGCATTAATATCAGATTTAGTCTTTTATAATCTTTTACAATACTTCCCTAAATAAATATTCTACGAATTGTGTGAAACAAATATCAGCTTTAGAATCTTTACAATTTAGAGTTATACCTAAAACGAAAAGCTTATACTTCTATCCATAAATATTATACGAATGGTAGGAAACAAATATCAGCCTTGATGTTTAGAATCTTTACAATTAGGGTAGTATTTAAAACTTACTTTGTTTGTATATATTGTTAACAATAATATTTTGTGCACATCTATTGTGTGAGCATGAGGTGTGCCTTTTGTTGAAGATTAACCATATGTGGCAATCGCTCGAGATTAAAGGTGATGTATGTTAAGAGTAATAAAGACCCTCCAAATTATCCTTCAAAAACATCCCTCTTATGTAAAAAGTTGACGTGGCATGTAAATTATAATATTATGTGCAAGGGCGGAGCCAGAATTTTGATTTACCCTAGGCTGAACTTAAAGCATCTTGAAATATTTTTATTCAATATTGTGTTAATATCGTCCTGTCCATTTGTCATCGTGTCCATATCGTATATGTCTGGCCAACACATTAAAAAATGAAAACCTGATAAAAAAAATTGATTTTACCAGTTGAACTCTTTGGGGCATAAATTCGAACATTAAAAGAGCCTTTGATATTTTCTTATACCATCAAGTTACAACACCTAAGAGGTCAGAATAAATAAATAAAATTAAAAAAACTACTGGAATAACAATGGTCTAGAAAGTATTAATTAGGACTGAAAAATGAATCAAAATGCTCTAGAAGAAAAAATTATTAGCGTGCAAAAGAAAGTATCACTGAAGAATGACATTCACCGAGGGATCCTCTTCTTTCTCGACACATTCGAACTCCGGCCGAACGGCCCTCTCTCTCTACCTCTCCCAGTGCTCACTAGCAGCCATGGAATGGAAATGGCGAAATTTTTTTCCCCTCTTTTGTTTCTCTCTTCAAGAAGAAGAATGAAGAGATTTGGTAAGTTGGCTCCGCGAAGAGTGTTCGTACTAACAACATTAATGGAGGTGCAACTGGCCTAAGTGTCGTGGGGTGGGGGTGACACTGTGTGATAGTAGTGTGGGATGAGTATGGATGGGACCCAGTAGCTACTAGGTATTAGCTACTATTTCCGTGGGCTAAAGTATGGATAGGGTTATAGTGTGAACCCATATATATACAAAAGAAAAGATAGATTGGCTGGTGGGCTGGAGCCCACCCCAGCCCACCAGTAGATCCGCATATGATTATGTGTCATCTAACATGGCAGTTTACATAGCAAATTTTAACCCAAGAAATTTTGCTCAAATTTTTTAATATTAATATTGATATTAATGTTAATATTAATGTCGATTTTAATTTTAATTTTAATTTTAATTTTAATTTTAATTTTAATTTTAATTTTAATTTTAATTTTAAAAAGACCATGTCAACTGCCACATCAACATATCACGTCAACTGCATCATAAGGAGGAATGGTTTGGAGTGATAATTTCGAAAGACGAATATCATATTCTTATGTTAATAAGTTTGTAGAATAGTAAACTTGCTGATTATGGGCCCTATTTGGTTCAAGTTTTGTTTATCTGTGTTTTCTCTGTTTTTTAAAACTTTTTGTTTACAAAAATTGAGGTTTTCATCTCTACTCTTTGTAAAAAGGCTTGAGAAAGGCTCAAAATGAGTCGTTTAAGCCATATGTATATCCTCACGTAATTAAAAATAAATAAATTCTAACTAATTATTTAATTATCTAATATTATCTAACTATAACTAAATATTTCTAACTCATGTGGGTAAGGTAGGAGATATTCTCCTTGATTGGGTGGGTTCAATCCCACATAACATCATTATCAATAACAAATTTTAATTTTAATTATATTTTAACATTTTTTACATGCGTGAATACACGTGAACGTCACTGGTAAACAATAAACATGTTTAACATATCTAGCTGTTATTTGTTTATAAAACATAATTTTTTAACCAGAGAAATAAAGTAAAAGTAAATTGCATCCAGAGAAAGAATTTTGCCAAAATAAGACTCAAATGAAAACGTCCATAGTAAAGACATTGTAGTTTATTTCACATTACACTGCACCTAATCAAACTAAACATCATTTAAGAACAAAAACACCACTATGGACGTATATAACCTGCTCAATGCAAAAAAGGTACTTAGTAAGGACGTTTTCTTCCCGGTCAAAAATGTTTTTCGTAAGAAAAAGAACCTTTACTACGGACGGTTTGGTTACAAACAGACCCAAAAACCACCTTGACAATTGCATTTTTTGGGTTTTTTTTTTTGTTTTAATTTTTTTTTTAAATTTATCTAAAAAGCACAAGAACGTACGTTATAAATATAAGTTTATTTTTTTTAAGAAAGGTCCATTATACGCCCTTACTAAGGACGTATATCTCTCTTTTTTATTTTATTTATTATTATTTTATTTTTTGCTGTTAGATAGTGCTAAATAAAATATGGGAGAAAATGAGTTAAAAACGTCTTACTATGTGGGAGTTTGGTTTACTACAATTTTTTTTTTTCCCTTATGCAACTTCTTATAACGACAATATTTTAGCTGAAATTTTCCTTTTATAAAAGCAAAAATATGATTGATAAACAACAAAAGTACATATCTATTTATTTCTTCGTAAGGATATGTACCATTACCATATCATCTACCTCCCAATTTTATTTATTGTTCTTTCATGTATTTTGTTTATGAAAACATGATAAATAGTCCTTTTTCTTTCATTTTCAATATTTAAAAAAAAAATTGTTTCCACAAAAAATAAAAAATATGATAACCAAACATATTTTTCTTTTGATTTTTTGTTTTCGTTTTTTAAACAATAAACAGAAGTAATACCAAAGGATCCCTAGATAGGTGGCATTAGTCTTGTATCAGGCTTGACCCAGTTTTTTTTTTTTACATCTAAGAGAGCATTAAGATTGAGAGTTGCAGGACATGAGTAGCTTTCCTTGTTAGCACGAAGACTAGTCCTGCCACAAGGCCAATCTTAACATTTATAAAATCCAAAAAAATTGTTAAAATTAAAAACTAAAAATAATAAAATAATAAAATACAATATTTAAAGTGTTAAATATATTTTAAAGCAAACAAATAAATAATAAACTAAAAATAAAACTTAAGCTTAAAACGGTAAAATATTAAATAATATAAAGAAAAAAATTTATCTTTTAAGAAACTTTAAAAAATAATATAATAAATAATATAAATATTTATTAAGAAAGAATTTTGTAAGTTGTAAATTGTAATGTAATTGAGAATACATGAAATTTATAATAGAATTGATTTTAATAGAAAGTGATATAATGTAATCAAATTTGCTAATTTTTATTTACCTAACCAAATATTTGAATTAAATTTATAATATAATGTCAATTATATTACATTATCAAATCATGTAAGGCAGATACGTACATCCTAACTACTTTTAAGCACACATACTAACTAATTTTAAGCTGGAATGGTCGATCCAATCTTAAAAAAAAACAAAGAAAAAAAAAAAGAACAGAGTTGGCATGAGAAAGATTTCATTGTGTGCACGACAGACAATTGATGGAGTCTTGTTAGGACTTGGGGGGATGATCAAATCAAAACTTCGAAAAGTCCGAAAGAAGAACCGAATCAACCTCCTAATTTGTTATTCTTGGTTATGGGACTAATTAGATTTATAGTTCGACAAAAAGGTTGACTCCAAGTTGCTTTAGCCTTTTTCTACGTCCTAATTTGCTTTCATGGGTCTAAAGGAAGCAACAATCTCAAATAAGGGTATTCCAAATGCTAAGGCCTCGTTCGGTTAGGGGTTGGAAAAGAAAATTCATTAACTTTTTTTTATGTTTGGGTGTCAAAAAAATTGAATAAGAAAATAAAGTAATTGTCAATAGAAAGAAAATTAAAGAGGAAAAATGGTTCCATACATGAATGAAAGAATTCACTTTTAAACGTATTTATTTATTTATTTTTCAAAAAATTTTGGCATTTACAAACACTGAAAAGAAAATTCTATAAAAATTATAATTTTCGAAAGAAAAAAATACCGAAAAATTAATTTACTTTCTTTTTCTTTCGTCAGAAATGAATGGGGACTCGCAAGCTTGGATTCTTGGATCTGTGATTTGAAAGAGAGGAGGAGGTTGCTTTCATATCGGATTGGTTTTGCAACAACAACGTCAATGAAACCATCCAGTCTTAAACATCCTCTACCAAATGTTATTTGACCACAACACATTTAATCTGCAGAGGACTGCACAACCACAACATTATTGCCAGCAACTCTCCTTACTATTTTAAAAGGAAAGCACATCAATTTGGTTTTTTTTTTTTTTGAGAAACTACATTTCTTATAAAAAAAAAATATCCTTGCTGTGGAAATTGAAAGAAAAGTGAATTGTTTGGAATGGAAAAGTGAATCTTAGGGGTTATTTTGTTTGTTAAGAACGCGGTGTGATCTGAACCGGAGTTGGTCCATGAGGTGCGATATTGAATTGGGTACATATGTCTTAAACGATAATTCTCACATAAGGCATGAGCCAATCCCAATTACCTACACCACATGATCCCATCGCCTATCCGATGTGGGACTAAATTACCAACTCCATTGTCATCTCTTATTTGAGCGCTCAACAGGAAACGAGATACAACATAACAATCGTTCCCACTAGCCGAACAACCTTAGCACTCATACTACATTTTCTTCGTTTCCGTCAGCCAAACAACCTTAATACTCCTTACTACCTTTAACCTTGTCACTCCTTAATACCTTTTTATTCGTTCCTGCCAGCCGAGCACCTAGGAGATCCAACATATTGTCATCTCGTCATCTCAATCCGTTCAACCACAGAACCAAACCGACACGTTCATCCACAGCACCATTGTGTGCTAACCACAACGCCTTGCTCCACCTTGGACTCATCAAACCCACATTTGATGCCAATCCGTCTAGTTGCATATGCTCCTAACTTCACCTTGAGAAGAGAGCATGTATATCTGTGTATATGCATCAACGTTCAGCACCATCTGTCTCAAACCAATTAGAGGCGCTCAAACCAGTCCCGTAACTATGGGCTCTGATACCACTTGTTAGAAATGCGGTGTCACTACTAAAATTTGCTAGAATAGCGACGTATATTAGCGACGGCGGAAAAATCCGTCGCCGAAAATTGATTATAGCGACTCCTAGTGTTACACGTCGCTGTCCGTCGCTGTGTAGCGACGTAGCGTGTATTACGTCGCTGCATGGTGACGTTCTGTGTAACACCCATATTCTGAATACGTATTTTGTCAAGCTTGCATGTATTTCAGACCTGTATTTATTTTCTCAGATTTTGGCATGTACTTGTAATTGGCTTGACTTGCAGATTTTGGTTCTCGTAATTGGGTTTTACATGGCTTGGTTTTATTTTGTGGAGGAGGATTGGTTTGGTTTGGTTCAACATGCATTTGGAACACCTTAGCCTATGCTCCACCCCCAACACAACACAACCACCCTCATTAAAACCCTACCAACCTTTTCTCTCTCCTCATAACTCTTTCATTTATTTTCTCCATCTCCTTCTTCTTCCTTCCTCTACACAACACACCATCACCCATAGGCAAGTGCACCTTGCCATCACATGAGAATCTTATTTTATTTGTCCATTAGCTAGATTAGGCCATGGAGATGAACATTAAACTTGACATTTTATGATTTGGAGTCTCCTTTGTTCTAGATCTAAGTTTTCTCTATTTTCGGATTTACATGGTTTTGATCTATTTTAGTTGGATTTTTGTGGGTTTTGATGATTCCATGTGGAAGAGAATTCAATTTTACTCAAGTTAGAACTTTGAAAATCTAGATTTGGCTTTGATTTGACCAAGATATGAAGAATGGAATTTCTGGTGTTCTTGAGCTTCCTCTCGGCCTGGAGAAGAAGACTGCAGCCTGCGCTCTTTAGCGCAGTGCTGGACTGCGCATCCCCTCTCGGCCTGCGCTCTTTAGCGCAGCGCCGACCGCGCTGCTTGTCCCTTGGCGAACTGCGCTCAACTCTATGCGCCATCCATCAATGCGCAGTCTGCTCCTGCGCAGTCTGCTCATGCGCAGTCTGCTCCAGCGCAGTCTGCTCATGCGTAGTCTGCTCATGCGCCACCTATACCCCTGCGCAGCTCACCCCTGCGCAGTTGGCTCCCCGCGCACTTGACTCCTGCGCACTTGACCCATGCGCCATCTGCCCCTGCGCCCTGTGCCCCTGCGCACTTGGCACCCTGCGCAGCTGACACCCTGCGCAATCCAACCCCCTGACCCCTTGCGCAATCTATTGGCTCTTGGAGTTTTGGTTTTATTTCTTTAAGCTTGGCTCTTTTGTAGCCCTGTATATTAATATTTTATTAGATATATTTGGAATGACTATTGTACATGGCATGGTATGACAAGGAACTAGCATAACACGACAGTGACCCGTAGTGGTGCACTCCTGACATGACCAACCTGACATGATAGTGGCCCGTCGTGGCGCACTCCTGACAAGTACCCTGACATGATTTATCTTGATGCTGTTGCGACGGCTAACTTGACTCGTATAATCAACTTGACACCGTGGGCGTTCCTGCTTGCTTGCTTGTGCAATCCACTTGTCTTGTCTTGCATCATGTCTAGGACGTGACTCCCTGGTTTCCCACGGTCAGGGATTCGCATTGAACATGGATTAGGCTAATGACTAGATCTAACTATAGTTCATGAAGAATTTTCAGTCACAGACAATCTTGTTATTTGGGCGCTCTTAATTGGACTTGTAGCTTGCCGACGAGTAGAGCACATTTCCAGTGCACTGCCATGTGTTGCACCCTCTAAGTCACCTAAGGGTATATCGTCTCCGGAGCGATGTACCCAACCATACTCTCAACCCGCGGAAGGATAACTGGATGGTCTGCAGGGCTTGGGATTGGAAAATTCTCATTGCATCTTGTTAGTAATTAAGGCTTGTGATAACCCTAGTTAGTTAAGTAGTAAGCCGTAGTAATTGCTTGGCCGCTTGTGAATGGATGGAGTCCAGCCTTGTCTAAGTCTTGTCTAGTTCCTGTACCTGGCTACTCTTGTACATGCTTGTTTTACTTATCTCTAACAATAAATGGGTAGAGACAGAGTGCTGTTCAGGCGAATGGTTACAACCTCAGTCCTTGTCTGGTTTAAGGGTTGTAACCTGGCTCCCGGAATGGTCCTACGTCACTAGTCGTTTATTGTCCTGTTGCACTCTTTATTACTTGTACCTTCTTCCATTTCTTTTCTTATGTTCTGATATGCTGGCTTTTGTTCTTATTTCGTGGCCTCCTTTGTGGCACTTGCTCTTTCTGGGGTTTGATCCAGCTGGTTTTGTGTGGCCAGATTTTGGAGCAGCTCCCGAGGATCTTCCGAACCTCCAGCCCGATGGTGGCGACTAGAAGGAACCCGGGCTACGAGTGAGTTTTCTATTTTGTTTCGCTCACTCTATTGTAAAGTTATTCTTTTGAGGCGTTTAGCCGACGAGCACCTGTTAGCTCGATGCACTTTACTTATTGTCTGCCTACGGGCTGTAAACATGATTGGCAAATCCTAGGGTTGATCATGTATGACTTAACTCTTGCTAGTCCTAGCATTTTGTACGACTAGCTTCATGATCAGCTGATATGTAATATTTGGGACGCCTTTTATTGTATATTTGGTGGTCAAACATCTTGTGATCATATTACTTGCTTGAGATTGAGATAATAGGCTTGACCATAAGAGACCGTTGGCTTGTAGTAAACCCTCATATCCAGACAGCCGTGACCGTATAGTTGAGATGTATTCTATTTTAATATACGTAGCTAGCTATATACGCCCCCGCTCTCCAGTATTCTGGTCTCCGGGGCGTGACATTCTGCGACGGATATTTTTTTACGTCGCTGTATTGCGACGTAACATTTATATGTCGCTGACGTATTTCATATAGGGTTACTGGCCCGATCGAAATCACAATTTTTCACCAAAATTTTTTTTGTTCCCGCTCGATCCCCCTCTCCCCTCTCCCCCCGACGAGCCCTCCCCTCCGGCGACCCCTCCCTCTGGCGACACCCTCCCCTTCTCCCCTCGGCGACCCCGTTCGCCCGCTGACCCCTCCCTCCGGCGACCAGCCTCCCTTCTCCGACGAAGTCTCCTTCCTCGTCGCCTTCCTCCTCCGAGGAAACCACCATCCTCGCCACCTCCCTCCTCCGACGAAGCCACCCTCCTCGCCACCTCCATCCTCCGACCGAGCCGCCCTCTTCAGGTAAACCCTAACCCTAGCCCTAGCTATCTAGACACAGACACAGACACGGACACAGAGATATTTTGATGGTTGGTTGTGAGTGAAATTTATTGTTGAGAGTGTGTTAGAGAGAGTGAGGCCGGAGAGATAGCTGCTGCCTGTGGCAGCAGCATGTAATCCCTCGACAGCAGCAGCAGTCCCCACAGGGGACTGCATATAATGCAGCAGCAGTAGCTGTAGAATGCAGCACCTGCATTCTATGAATGCAGCAGCAGTAGCAGGGCACTTGTTGCCCTGTTCTGTTTGCAGAGCAGTGAGCTATCAGCCCCTCCCCCGATCACTTTCCATATTATTTCATTCAACCATTCCCCCATACTATATCAGTCCACATATATATAAACTCCATAACAGTCCATACAGTTCATATAAATTCAGTCCAACATTAAATACCTCAATGCCCATTTCCATGCAATAGGACAGTTTGTTTCAAGTTTACTCAGGTAAACATGAAAGCAAAGATTATTAAATACCTATGAAGCTATTGTGTACCATCAAGTGATACTAAATCTGAGAAGTCATCAACTGTAGCAAAATTAGCATCGCGGTAAGAGGATCATCAAGCCTAGCACTTATGATCCAATTCTATAGCACTGATGTTGAGAATATGGTAAGTACTTATTGTAGTGCCCCGTCCCTACATCGTGCCCCGTACTCTGTCCACGGGGTGTACGAGAAAGGAACACTGTCGCTATCGATTCGGTCGGGACCGATAAGTCGGGATCGACCGAGTCAATCGAACGGGAACGGTTGAATTAAGATCCATTCCTCGTTATGGAATGTTTTCTTCGGAACCAAGTCCCATATTCAGCGGGCTGCGCCTCGAGGATTGACTCTGCGGCTGAGTCATGAGAGACCTCCCGTTGCTCTGCTTTTCACGCCGCTTGTATTGGTTTTGGCCTTGTTTTCTGAATGCACTTTCGTGAATATTTTCAATGTTTTTCATGGCTTGCATTTTGAACTAGCATTTTCTATCGAACTCCTTGAATAATGCAGTGTTCTAATCGGTTGCTTGTGCGATTTCAGGTAATCGCATAGGCGACGTCTAGCGCGACCAACAAGTTCTCTCGCCGAAGTAAACTCAAGGTGAGTGGCTGACCCTTCTCTTCTCGACCCCTTCTTAAGTAAATCGATAGTGTTGTTGCGGAAGAAAGAATGAATGTAAGGGCACGAGCACGGTAAAATGATTAAGTTTCAAAGAGAACGAAGGCTACACCTTAATAACTGAATAATGTCTTAACTCGGTCATTGGACAACTTGTCGACAAGGAGAAAGTTTCCTCGAGCGACAACCCGGGGCCACGGGACCGACTCGGCCTAGGAGGAAACACGGTATAGCTGTGCTGGATGATAGCATGGGTTAGACGGGGACTTTCAGCGGGGCTCGCTACTTGCGTTGAAAGGGCCCCGACTAACAAAGCTATAAGTCCAGGATGGCTTGTGGTGTCAGTGACCAAACACACGTAATGTAGCACATGGAATGTAAATGATAACAATTGACAGGGAAGAACATGGTAAGTTTCAAAAGGCACGGTGCGGTCCGCCGGGGGTAAGTTCCGACGTAAATTATATTATGCTTGTCATTGCTTGCTTGAAATTCATTAGGATGGTTAGAAACATTCATGAACTAAGTCATATAAACTCATTCAACCAAATGAGAGCTTGGAACTTAACTTGCCACGCACCAGTACAAAGTGTAATGTACTGATCCTCGCTCTCCACGCAGGTACCCCGAACCACGAAGGGCGTGCCACTTAAATCTCAAGGCGGCGTGGACACTTTTGAAGCCTCGTCCGTGTAAAGGCTTGTCCTGGTTTCCTTTTGAAGAAGACCCGCACTCAGTCCAAAATAATAGATGGCGGCTCGGCTACCCTCAATCCCAGGTGGAAAGCGTAATAGTTTTTGCTTGTAAAAAGGGATGTAATGTATGGAACGACTATCTCATCGGCGTTCATTTTGTAAGTCGAGTCATGTTGTAGCCCGTGCGGCAATGATTGTAAAAAGGTCCATGTAAAGTTTGATTATTATCAATAAAAAAGTCTATTTCTATTTCAAATGTGTCATTCAATTTCTCTGCGTACATTCAATTTCTCTGCGTACTCTAACTTGATGTTGTGTTTCGGATAACCTTATGACTATGCCTTGTGCGTTCGCAACTTAGGTTCGCACGGCATCACGCCCGGGGGACGACTATCGATTCTACGGAATCGGGGCGTGACATAATGGTATCAGAGCACGGCTTTACATCCTTTGACCTCGCATCGATGAGATAAGTTGTTCCATACAATGAGTCCGTAATATTTTGTGACTGATGCATTTGCCTTCGTATCGCAGAAGCGACAGAACCCACGACCGAGCGAGAGCAGAGCGCTTCTCGCGGCTCTAGTAGTTCTCGTCGTTCGCGGGACGGACCTTCCAACGATACCATCGAAAGGATGCTGCGCATGATGGAGGCACAGCGAAACCAGTCCGAGAACCGGCATCAACAGGTAGAGGAACGACAGGCCCAGTTCGAAGCTCGCTTTGACACACATGCCAAACTTCAACAAAAGCAGTTAGATACCCTGCAGCAGATCGTCCAGACAATGGCGGCCAATAGAAATTCTGCGACTGCGCCTACCGTCACCGTACCTGCTACCACCGGGCCGACGATCCAATCCATTGAAGTCGACACGGCGGAGCCCGAGCGTCAACCAGCAATACTGAAAAAGTACAACTTTGAAGTGTAAGAATTCAAGAAGGCATGCCGCACTTCCTTCAGCGGCACCGAGGGTCCTTCCATAGCGATCGACTGGTTGGAAGAGCTGGAAGATCACTTCGAGCTTCTCGGCATTGAAGAGTCGAAGCAAGTCGCCTGCGCATAACTTCAACTACGGTTGAACGCGCACGACTGGTGGGCCGTGCGCAAGCGAGCGATCCGACCGGACAACACCACCGCGCCAATCTCTTGGGCCACGTTCCGCAAAGCTTTCGAAGTCCAGTACCTTCCGTCAGCCGTTCTTCAAGCGAAGGAGAATGAATTCATGCAGTTGAAGCAAGGAAGCAGGACAGTGGAACAGTATGCCGCAGAATTCAACAAGTTGTCTAAGTTTGCTGGCCAGTTTCTGCCTACTGAAGAGTGCCGTGTGCGACGGTTCGAAGTGGGTCTGCGACACTCTATCGGTGCGCATGTCGGGGTCCCAGAGTACAAGACCATGGGCGAGGCTCTGAACCACGCTCTTCGCCTTGAGAGCCTGCATCCTTCCGGTGCTGCCGACGTTGTGCGTCACTCCAATCACAAACGTCCTAGCTATACGGGAGGCAACAATTACGCGTCAAAGCGTCCAAACAACGGCGGCTGTAAAGGACAGAACCCATCTCCTTCCTGCGCCAAGTGCAACCGCCACGGGCACACTGAAAGGGACTGTGCTGTCTTAGACGGGGGATGTTTCTTTTGCGAAAAAAGGGGGCACCAAATGGCGGATTGCTGGGCTCGGAGAAAAAATTACAACGCACCACCATAACAACACCGTCAAGAGAATCGAGGACAGGCACCTCGACCTCCTCCGCCCACACAACCCGTACCGCAAAATGGTTGAGACCGTCGCCCCAACACTCAGGGCCGCGTCTACGCCATGACTTGAGACGAAGCGCTGGCATCAGATACAGTAGTGTCAGGTATACTAAAATTCAATAATGTGTCTGCTCGTGTGTTATTTGATTCAGGTGCTTCACATAGTTTTATATCGACGAACTTTGCCGCCGAGCACAAATTCCCTGTAATATTATTAGATCTCGACCTTAGCATAAGCACGCCTTCGGGCACACCAATTCTCATAAACTTAGCTTGCGCTGACGGGATTATCTGTATCATCGGTCAAAAGATCGGTCTGGATGTGATAGTTATAGACATGAAGGACTTTCACATCATTCTGGGAATGGATTGGCTCGGGCCGTACAACATAACCATAGACTGCACTGAAAAGAAGGTCATATTCCGCATACCTGGAGTGCCTGAATTCTGCTACTCGTGTGGTGAGGCGTCGCCGACCTGCATGGTGATCTCTGTAATATCGGCTCGACGGATGCTGCATTCCGGGTGCGAAGGCTATCTAGCTTCCGTTCGAGACATGCGACAGGATGGTGCAAACGCGGGTCAGACCGACATTGTGACAGAATTCCCAGACGTGTTCCCGGACGAGCTACCCGGCATGCCGCCCGATCGAGAAATAGAGTTCACCATCGACACATTCCCCGACACCCGTCCGATCTCGAAGGCTTCGTACAGAATGGCCCCTGCAGAATTGAAAGAATTGAAGGCACAACTTCAGGAATTGCTCGACAGAGGGTTTATCCGTCCGAGTGTCTCACCGTGGGGTACGCCCGTGCTATTCGTAAAGAAGAAGGATGGATCGATGCGACTCTGCATCGACTATCGGGAATTGAATAAAGCCACCTTCCGAAACAAATACCCCCTGTCCCATATCGACGACTTGTTCGACCAGCTCCAAGGTGCAGCCGTGTTTTCGAAGATTGATCTGCGATCGGGTTATCACCAACTAAAAGTCAAGCCAGATGACGTGATGAAGTCTGCCTTCCGCACTCGTTATGGCCACTACGAGTTCTTGGAAATACTGTTCGGTCTGACAAATGCCCCTGCCGTCTTTATGGATCTAATGAATCGGGTGTTCCGTCCGTTCGTTGACAAGTTCGTAGTAGTCTTCATCGACGACATCTTCGTCTACTCGAAGGATCGAGCGCAACATGCAGAGCATCTGCGGACGGTACTCCAAACCCTTCGAGAGAATCAGTTGTATGCAAAGATGAGCAAGTACGAGTTCTGGCTGGACAGCGTCTCATTCCTTGGGCACATCATCTCCGCCGCGGGCATCGCAGTCGATCTGAAGAAAGTCGAGGCAGTTGCTGATTGGAAATGGCCCGCATCATTTAGCAAAATTTGAAGCTTCCTAGGCTTGGCGGGATACTACCGACGCTTCGTGAAGGACTTCGCGAAGATCGCATCGCCGTTGACTCGCCTCACCCAGAAAGGAGTCGCATTCAAGTGGTCAGACGACTGTGAAGCTTCCTTCCAGGAGCTCAAACAACGGCTCGTTTCGGCCCCGATACTTGCTCTTCCTGAAGGGACAGAGGGATTTCAAATCTTCAGCGATGCTTCTGGCCAGGGCTTGGGGTGTGTGCTCATGCAGCAGGATAATGTGATATCTTTTGCTTCCCGGCAGTTGAAGTCCCACGAGAAGAACTACCCCACGCACGACCTAGAACTAGCGGCAATTATGTTCGCGTTGAAGCTGTGGCGTCACTATCTCTATGGCATGGCGTACAGGATTTATATGGACCACAAAAGCCTCAAGTATCTCTTTACCCAGAAAGAACTGAATTTGCGGCAGAGGCGATGGCTCGAACTAATCAAAGACTATGACTTATCAATCGACTATGCGTCGGACAAGGGAAATGTGGTAGCGGATGCGCTGAGCCGGAAGTACTTAGCTTCGTTATGCATCAACGATCGACTGCTCCGTGACTTGGAAGGAATGGGCATCGACCTCCGAGTTCGTTTCAGAGACGTGAAGCTGGCACAACTACGGGTGGAACCGAGCCTACTGGAGAGGATCAAGTCTGCACAGAAAGACGACCCCTTCCTGGAGAAGATGCGAAAGCTGATATCGACAGGGAAAGCGTCCGACTTTGCAGAGGACGAGTCGGGAGTGTTGCGCGTGAAGGGACGGCTATGCGTACCGGACGACGTAGAACTTAGAACGAAGATAATGACGGAGGCGCACTATGCAAAATATTCCTTGCATCCTGGCAGCACCAAGATGTATAAGGACCTCCGCGTTGTCTTTTGGTGGCACGACATGAAGAGGGACGTAGCGCTCTTTGTGTCAAAATGTATGGCCTGTCAGCAAGTCAAAGCCGAACACCAGCGACCGAGCGAGGAGATGCAGAACCTTGCCATTCCAGATTAGAAGTGGGATCACATCACTATGGACTTCATTGTTGGCTTGCCAAGGACGCCGCGGGGAAACGACGCCATCTGGGTCATCGTCGATCGAATAACCAAGTCAGCACACTTTATCGCCATCAAAGTTACTTGGAGCGTCGACTGTCTTGCTCAGATATATCTTGATAAAATAGTTCGGCTGCACGGGATCCCAGTTTCTATCGTCTCGGATTGGGATGGACGGTTCGTAGCGCGCTTCTGGAGTAGTCTACATTCAGCACTAGGGACCAAGTTGAAGTTCAGCTCAGCTTATCATCCTCAGACTGACGGCCAAACAGAGCGGGTGAACCAAATTCTTGAAGACATGTTGCGACTCTGTGCGATCGACTTGAAGTCAAGTTGGGACGTCCATCTACTACTGGCCGAGTTTGCATACAACAACAGCTATCAGTCCAGCATCCAAATGGCGCCGTATGAAGCTTTGTACGGCCGGAAGTGTAGATCACCCATTTGCTGGAATGAAGTCGGGGAACGACAGATACTTGGTCCGGAGCTGGTGGAGCAGACTGTGCAGAAGGTCAAGTTGATACGAGAGAGATTGAAGATAGCACAAAGCCGGCAGAAAAGCTATGTCGACACGCACCGACGCCCCCTCGAGTTCTCGGAAGGCGACCATGTATTCCTGAAGGTAATGCCTATGCGTGGAGTTTTCCGGTTCGGTGCGAAAGGAAAGTTGAGCCCAAGATTTGTTGGCCCATTCGAAATATTGAAGCGAGTCAGCCCAGTAGCTTACCAACTCGCCTTGCCGCCTGCATTGTCAGAGGTACATGACGTCTTCTACGTCTTGCAATTGCGGAAGTACGTACACGATCCGGGGCATGTGGTAGAATTGGGTAAGCTGGACCTGAAGGCGGACTTATCATATGTCGAAGAGCCGGTACAAATCTTGGAGCGCAAGGATAAACTTCTCTGCAACCGTGCTATTCCTCTAGTCCGCGTCCTCTGGAGAAACCATTCGGTCGAGGAGTCGACGTGGGAGCTTGAGTCAGAAATGAAGGAGAAATTCCCTTCATTGTTTTCGTAGAGGTAGGTTCTATTCTTAAGTTTCGAGGACGAAACTTTTTCTTAGTTGGTTATGGTGTAGTGCCCCATCCCTACATCGTGCCCCGTACGATGTCCATGGGGTGCGCGAGAAAGGAACACTGTCGCTATCGATTCGGTCGAGACCGATAGGTCGGGATCGGTCGAGTCGATCGAACGGGAACGGTTGAATTAAGATCCATTCCTCGTTATGGAATGTCTTCTTCGGAACCAAGTCCCATATTCAGCGGGTTGCGCCTCGAGGATTGACTCTGCGGCTGAGTCGGGAGAGACCTCCCGTTGCTCTGCTTTTCACGTCGCTTGTATTGGTTTTGGCCTTGTTTTCTGAATGCGCTTTTGTGAATATTTTCAATGGTTTTCATGGCTTGCATTTCGAACTCGCATTTCCTATCGAACTCCTTGAATAATGCAGTGTTCTAATCGGTTGCTTGTGCGATTTCAGGTAATCGCGTAGGCGACGTCTAGCGCGACCAACAAGTTCTCTCGTTGAAGTAAACTCAAGGTGAGTGGCTGACCCTTCTCTTCTCGACCCCTTCTTAAGTAAATCGATAGTGTTGTTGCGGAAGAAAGAATGAATGCAAGGGCACGAGCACGGTAAAATGATTAAGTTTCAAAGAGAACGAAGGCTACACCTTAATAACTGAATAATGTCTTAACTCGGTCATTGGACAACTTGTCGACAAGGAGAAAGTTTCCTCGAGCGACAACCCGGGGCCACGGAACCGACTCGGCCTAGGAGGAAACACGGTATAGCTGTGCTGGATGATAGCACGGGTTAGACGGGGACTTTCAGCGGAGCTCGCTACTTGCGTTGAAAGGGCCCCGACTAACAAAGCTATAAGTCCAGGATGGCTTGTGGTGTCTGTGACCAAAGACACGTAATGTTGCACTTGGAATATAAATGATAACAATTGACATGGAAGAACATGGTAAGTTTCAAAAGGCGCGGCACGGTCCACCGGGGGTAAGTTCTGACGTAAATTACATTATGCTTGTCATTGCTTGCTTGAAATTCATTAGGATGGTTAGAAACATTCATGAACTAAGTCATATAAACTCATTCAACCAAATGAGAGCTTGGAACTTAACTTGCCACGCACCAGTACAAAGTGTAATGTACTGATCCTCGCTCTCCACGCAGGTACCCCGAACCACGAAGGGCGTGCCACTTAAATCTCAAGGCGGCGTGGACACTTTTGAAGCCTCGTCCGTGTAAAGGCTTGTCCTGGTTTCTTTTTGAAGAAGACCCGCACTCAGTCCAAAAGAATAGATTGCGGCTCGGCTACCCTCAATCCCAGGTGGAAAGCGTAATAGTTTTTGCTTGTAAAAAGGGATGTAATGTATGGAACGACTATCTCATCGGCGTTCATTTTGTAAGTCGAGTCATGTTGTAGCCTGCGCGGCAATGATTGTAAAAAGGTCCATGTAAAGTTTGATTATTATCAATGAAAAAGTCTATTTCTATTTCAAATGTGTCATTCGATTTCTCTGCGTACTCTAACTTAATGTTGTGTTTCGGATAACCTTATGACTATGTCTTGTGCGTTCGTAACTTAGGTTCGCACGGCATCACGCCCGGGAGACGACTATCGATTCTACGGAATCGGGGCGTGACACTTACTAACTAAGCTGCTAGGTTTCTGATATGAAGATGGAATACCTCTACTGATATTTCACCAGTGTGTCAATTATTTATGGGCTCAAATATGTGGGGTAATGGCTTAAAACTTTGTAACAGCACGCCATATGAAGATAAACCAATTATATTTAAAGCGAAATCTAAAAACGGATTCCATGTACTCAAGAAGCAACTATATGTAGTAAATAACTAACATAACCGACCAAAGTTATGACAGCTGCCTAACTATCATGCCTTTTTTAATCTAATTGATGAATTAAGCAATCATCCCCTCCTTTCTTTTGTCTCGTACATTTGAGGATAAATGTTAGAACATGAAAAAAAAAGGTATTGAGTTAAGGCAGGTGGATAGATACTAGCCTAAGGTAATGGGTATGATGTTAAGGCAGGTGGATAAATGTTAGAACATGAAAAAAAGTATAAACCTACATTTGAGGATGAATTAAGCAATCATCCCCTCCTTTCTAAGGTAATGGGTATGATGTTAAGGTAGGTGGATAGATACTAGCCTGAGGTAGATAGTAATATCTATTAGCCTAAGGGACTGAGTTATCTACTAGCCTAAGGGTAGGATATTACTAGGATATGGTATTATCTAGTATCTAAGGTAAAGTGGATGTTAAGGTATTAGTTACCTAGACTAAGCTATTGAGATTCCAACTTAAGGTATTGGTATTGGGATACCAATAGCGATAAGGTAAAGGGTACCTTGGTAGGTAATGACTAGAAATATGATATTTGACTTAGATTTGACCTTGTTTGACCAAGGTTGACTATTTTGACTAAAAGTCAAAGTAGAGTCAACATCTGACCTAGATTGGACTAAGAGTTGACAAAGTCAACTATAGGTCAACCCTCGACCTAGTTTAACCTTGTTTGACTTAGTTTGACCTTGTTTGACTTTTTTTGACTTAGTACAACCTAGTTTGACCTAGATTGCATATCATTATTATTAGTAACTGTCCGCTACTAATGTGTGTCCCATAATAAGACATAATATACGAATTTGTGCCTATTGGATAATGTGTGTCCATCTTTGCAGAATTATTTCCAAATGGATATGAATTACTACTTGCGAAATCGTTCATGGATGTACAATCGTCGTCCTGATGATATGTGTGGTGTGCGGAATGAATACATAGCGGGAGTAGAGCAGTTCCTGCAGTTTGCTAAGGCATTCCCTCAGTACATGGACGGCACCAAAATTAAGTGTCCGTGTATGAAATATCATAACGTGAAATATTATCCAGAAGTGGAAGTGACATATCATTTGTACTCGAGGGGTTTCACGCCTAATTACTATCAATGGACTGCACACGGAGAACTTGTGTCTTTAGCATCAGAGCCGGAGCCTTATGTTGAGCCGTATATGCATGCGCACTACCAGAATAAGTCGTTTTAGCGACGCCTAAAGACGTCGCTAAAACGACAAATTTTGTCGCTAAAAATATTTAGCGACAAAATTACCGACGTTTTGGGCTTGTCGCGGAAATGTAAGTCGCTGATCTTCAAAACGTCGCCCAACGTCACTAGTACCGACGTGTACTGTAATGACCCGCTCCGCCCTAGCGGAAAGCCGATTCAAACGGCAAGTTCAACGACTCAAACGAGCCATCGACCCAAAGAGTTGGCATCGACCTGAAGAAGAATCGATGCAAGACTTACATTGGCCCGCCGAGGATGAATCCAGACTTAGACTTTCAAAGGCGTGCTCGGAGTATCGCTCGGCCGATGCGAACATCGCTAAGGTGGGTGGCTCCGATGAACCCGTCTTTGCTTAGCCTAGACACATAACAATACGGACACTATTGCTAGAATCGCTAGGCGTCAACACCGCGCATGCTAATAAATGAATTACTCAACGTACCTAGCTAAGGGAATAATCCCATCTTGTATGCTTGTATAGAATATGGAAAAGGATATGGAAAATGTGAGAACTCTCGCACCGCGCTCCACGCTCGTGCTAAGGCACGGGCTTACATTTCGAGTTCCCTATGCGTTCAACAATGAAATAATGAATGGATTACAACAATGAAATAGGAAGACTATCAACATAGTCGTTCCAAGTAGAGTATAGCAACATTGAAAGATTATGGGACCAATGGGTCGCCAAGGCGACTCCCACACGAGAAGTTGCATAATGTATAAATGAAAGAATGAACGATAAACGAGTGAAAGAATGAATCAATGAATGGATGAATACGAAAATGAATCAATGAACGAATGGACAAGTGAAAGAAAGAAAAGAAGGAATGAATAAAAGATAAAAAGGAAAGGAATGGTTAGTGTTTCGACCCGCACCCACTGTGAGGGTACGAGAACGTAACAACGCCCAGCCTACGCCGTAGTGTCGGCAGTAGAACGCTATCCTAGGTCAATCATCTAACAATATAAAGATACCTGTACAGTATATACACTCCGAATGGAGGTGACATAGCAATATACAATCTCAATCACATCTAAAGCAGAATGAAAGATAGGAAGATAGATAGATAAATACTGGAATGAAGGAAAAACCACATAAATACAACCAGAGAGTCTAAGTGTCTACTGACATAACAAATCAGAACATCCAGCTCAATACAAGACTCTAATACTGAAATGAAAGAATATATACAATCTAGATCTCAAATGACATAAATAGTAAACCTATGTAGGCCTTAAAAATGAAAGTCACGCTGAGTTGATCAGGACAAAGTCCAAAGGTCACACTGAGTTGATCAGGACAGAGTCTAAAAGTCACGCTGAGTTGATCAGGACAATATTTAAAAGTTACGCTGGAAGACAGCTCATCATTTGTCAGAGTGTCATTATGACTGACAGCACGACAGTCGAAGAATGTCTCCTCGTATGCCACGTATGCACGAAACTCGAGAGATCACAGCCGACTATTGCGTGACTTTTGAAATCTTCTTCAACAAGACTCAGCCTTCACCAAGTTGGCGTACCAAAAGAGCTTATTGTTATTTAATGCGACTGACAAGGCAATCACTGTCAGAGATTTTATGTCAGTCGAGGCACGTCGAATCAAGACAGCTGGCAGTCCTGGCTCAAGTCTGCGTGTATTTTGAACTTCTATGTTCCTTCCTCAAGTCTGCGTGTATTTTGAGCTTTCTGTCTCAAGTTTGCGTGGATTCTGAAGCTTCCTGCCCCACGTCCGCGTGGATTTTGAAGCTTTCTGTCCCAAGTCTGCGTGGATTCTGAAGCTTCTTGCCCCAAGTCTGCGTGGATTTTGAAGCTTTCTGACCCGAGTCTGCATGGATTTCGTCTTCAACAAGTCTGCGTGGATTTCATCAAATTGGAGTACGTGGCAGCCATGCCACTGATCTCTCACCCGCGTGTCCTGTAACTTGCACACGACTCATGCATGATTGCCATGTGTCCAACAGTTACAGGCCACGTCCAGTAACTGCTCATAACCTTGCGTATGTTAAATCCTGCGTAATTTTCAACTAGGCACAGGCTGTGAAGACAGTTATCTTTTCAGTTATTTTTGACTCTATAAATAGAGTTCTTTTTCTCATTCATTGTACAGATACATAGTTATCTAAATTACTGTCAAAATTTTGAGAGCTTTTCTTCTTCGCATCGTCCAAGGGATAAAGCGATCGTCTTCTAGATCGGATTTCTACAGTTGTAATTTTCCCAGAAACAAAATAAATAAAGTGAATTTATTTATGGAAAACAAATTGGCGACTCTGCTGGAGAAAACCATCTCCTCTTCTGAGATGGCAACAACTCAATGCGATACTTTGTCAGTCGGCTCGACGAAGAAGGTGACATCGATCCAATTCGATCAACTCGCCTACGAAGAAATGCAGCGGGCTAAGGGTGGCAAGCCCACTTCAGCCTCCATCACCACTGCCAAGTTGAAGGGACGATCTGTCTATGTCCCTAAGAATCTGTTGGCAACCAAGGGTGAAGTTTCTGTCACAGTGTCTACTCCTAACACTGGCAAGAACTCTACTTCAAGCACGCACACTCTTATGTGCTCGAAGATGACAGCAGTCAAAAGTCACGCTGACAGCATTGGCTCCTTAGTCAAAACTGTTCCAGCGTGCAATCTTAAAGTCAAAAGTCACGCTGGCAGCACTGGCTCCTTAGCCAAGCCTGTTCCAGCGTGTAATCTCAATCTCAAAAGTCACGCTGGCAGTACTGGTTCCTTAGCCAAGCCTGTTCCAGCGTGTATTTCTAAATTCAAAAGTCACGCTAACAACACTGGCTTCTTAGCCAAAACTGTTACAGCGTGTATTTCCAAGTCAATTCTTCCTGACTCAGCGTGCGTACCAAAATCTGGCTCTTTAGCCAAGACTCTATACGCTGACAATACTGGCTCCTTAGCCAAATTGTCACCAACATACTCAAAGAAGAATAGCTCTTTAGCTATCTCTTCTTCTTTGCCAAGTTCTACCAGAACAGGGGGTGGTCTTGCTAGAACTCCTCCACACAAAGTCCCTTCGAAAAGAAATAACTCTTTAGTTGTTTCTTCTGCTCCTGTAGTCTTTACTTCAGGAACAACTTTGACTGACAATTTTATTAGTCAAAGAAAAGGAGATGGTCTTTTGACTACTCTTCCTTCTGGACATTCTATGTCTCAAAACTTGAATAAGTCTAAGAAGAAACATTCCTTAATGTATTCTTCTATGACTTCTTCGAATTGGGCACAGAATTTGTCTATAAAAGAGGGTCTGTTACCAACTCCTAATCAAGGGGGTGGTGCAACTCTTCCTTCTCTGCAAATATCCAGATCAATGGAAGGAAAACTCCAAGTATCAAAAACTAATGTGTTACCTCCAACCGATCTAAGAACAAAACTTAATCAAACCCGTTTGGGAAGAACTTCTGGTGTCAAAAAACTATACCAATCGGGAACAAAAGCAAGAGATCCGGATGCAGAGTATGCTAGAAATTATGTGGCTCAGATTAATCACTCTCTATATAATCAAGAGCCATCAAGACCCAAGAACCGGAAATATATTCCTAAAAATACACAAAGAATGTTCTCTGATGTACCTCAATCTTCACAGACAGATTTACGAGAACACCTTCAACAGAAGAGAAGGAATAATTCTGTGTCAATGGATCATGCTGAATGTGACTTCCAGCCAAGAGTCATAATTCAATGCAGATGTCAATCAATGGATCAGAACCATGTTGATCATGAGTGTGACTTCTAGCCGAGAGTCACAATACAATACAGATGTCAAACTAAACGACAATCTATCTTCAATCGGATTCAGTGTGAACCCATGCCTGATGAAGATGAACCTCTGTTTGCTTCTGTCAACATGACCTCTCGGGATACTGGGGTAGAAATGATAGTCCAGATGGAGTATACAGAGGTACCAGAGCAAGAGTCCTGGCTTCTAGTCAAAGAACTTCTGTTTCTGAAGACTATTCTGAATTTCTTGGAGAATCTAACTTCCCACCTCTTCCTACTGGGGGTAGTTCTCCTACAAATGACTTTGATACACAAAGTAATGATTCAGAACAAACAACATCCACCAATTCATCAATAATCCCTCGTACAGTCACAACTTATATGGTCGATGGGAATACTGATGAACCTTCTTCTTCCTTGACTCCTCAAGAACAAAGAATTGCTTCTTTGGAGCAGCAAATGAAGTCTATGGCTGATACTATGAAGTCGATGTATGAACTCATGGCAACCCAGATGCAAAATTGACAGACTGTACCAGATGCCATACCAATTGACACCGGTGTAAGTCCAGTACATGTTCCTCCAGCAGTACAATCCAATACTCCTGGACAAGTTCAACCAAATCCTAGTCTCTCCGGAGCTGGGGGTAGTGCTTATAATGCTGTTCCTCCTCCCAACTATTCTCTGCAAGCTACAACTCCACAATCCTCCGGAGTTGTTACTGAAGAATTGAGGAATCTCAAAACTCAATTTGAAGCATTCAAACAGAAGGATGGTTTACAAAGGTTAGGCATCAAGCAACCTTATCCGATAGAATAGAAGCAAGTATCGTATCCTCCTAAATACAAGCCTCCTACTATCTCATTCTATGATGGAACCACTTCTCCGAGTCAATTTATTAATCACTTTGAAGTGATGACTGACCAGCTCCAACCAAATGATGCCCTCCTTACTCGGGTGTTTGTCGGATGTCTCAAAGGAACAGCTTATGAATGGTATAGAAGTCTCCCTGATGGGTGCATTACCTCATTTGTCGGTTTCAAACAAATGTTCCTTGAACGGTTCTATGAAGGGCTAAATGACATGACTATGTCTGCTCTTATAAGAATCAAGCAGAAAAATAATGAAACTACAGAGGATTTCATTGAACGGTTTCGAAGAGAAGCTCTGAAGATGCCTCTTGGAACTCCTGATGCTGTCACCATCGACACATGCAAATCAAATTTGTTGCCAATCATCAGCATGTGGACAGGATCTACTCAATTTCAAGATTGGCCTTCCTTCATAGTTAGTGCCAAAGCCGCAGAAATTAGTGCTGAAACTTTTAAAGGCTTAGGAGTACAGATGACTCCCAAAGAAACAGGTCAAGGTACTAACAATAATGCTAAATCTAATAATCGCAAAGGAAAAGAAACCCTTGAAGTTAATCTTCAGAGTAAAGATGCCTCGACTGTTCAAACTCCTCCTACCTTTACAACTCAACAACCAAGAGCACCTCGTCCCAAAGAAGAATACTCTTTTGATGACGATGATGTCCTTGGTATCTTTGAATGTCTGCTGAAAGGTAATAAAATACAATTACCTGAAATCAAGAAACCTGATGAAGCTGGTAAGACAGATCATCCTAAATACTGTCCATACCACAGAATATTGGGTCACACAATTCGTACATATTATGTACTGAAAGGAAAGATCCAGGAAATGATTAAATCTGGAGCTATCTCTCTTACTCCGAAAGAGAAGACCGTCACCTCCAACGTCGTCTCTATGCAATTCGGAGATTTCCCTCCTCAACTCCTTAAAAGCGGGATCGTTCCTATTCCCAAGGCAACTCTTGAAATAGTGAA
Organism: Iris pallida; assembly: GCA_029216955.1. Lineage (NCBI taxonomy): Eukaryota > Viridiplantae > Streptophyta > Magnoliopsida > Asparagales > Iridaceae > Iris > Iris pallida. The sequence goes on from JANAVB010033219.1 coordinate 3,226,295, forward strand.
CATTCCTCCTCCACAGTCTAAAGGATTAGTACCAATCACTATGGAAACAGGAGAAATCATATGGATTCATCCTGATCTAGTGGCAGATTTTGAATCTCCTCCTCTTCAAAAGACTTCTCGAAAATCCAAGAAGGCTGGAAAGATTAAGTCATGTCATATGATTTCTATCGGATCCACTTCCGACACAGAGCCGAAAGACAAGGAAGAAGCACTTGCTGGTGCTACTAGAACAGGGAAACCTTATCTAAAGGATTATTCCAAGAATCCTGATAATACTCCTGATATTCTTCCTGCTGATAAAGATGCTTCTAATGTTCCTCTTGAAGAAGAATCATCCACAGCACCTGTTCCTTCAACTGCTCCGGTTGAACCTACACCTTCCAAGCCCACAGCTCTTGAGAAAGGCAAACAACAGGCTCGATTTGATAAACCAATCAAGAAGTTTCCTCCTCTTGGACTTCAGAAGCCTTATAATTTCGACATTCTAGCTCAACTTGCTAATACTCCAGCTAGAATGTCCCTCTTTGAACTTCTACGTCTTTCTAAAGAGACTCGAGAGACGTTAAGTGAGGCACTTCTTCAGGCTGACTCTTGTCTTGCACAATTAAAGAAGCCAAATGAAGAACCTGCCACTTGCTTACATTGCAACAGTGTATTGGAGATTATCTCAAATATCACCTTTACGCAAGACGACATGCTACTGGAGGATAATCGACATGATCGGCCCCTCTACTATACCGGTTATATCGATACGATGAAGATAGATCGTATCCTCATTGATCCAGGGTCTGCTATAAGCATAATGCCAAAGAGTTTGTTGGATGAACTAAAAATTCCTCTTCACAAGCTTTCCAAGATGGTTACTACTATCCTGGGATTCAATCAAAGCCGAAGCGAGCCTTTGGGAAAGATTCATCTCAAACTTCAGATAGGCGATTTCAGATCCAAGGTCACTTTCTATGTGATCGAAATCGTGGGATCTTATAATCTTCTTTTGGGGAGGCCCTTTCTTCATGAAAATAATGTGGTGCCTTCTACTCTTCATCAGTGTTTTAAATACATTGACAGCAATGGAAGAGTTCAAAAGGAAGTTGCTGATATAAATCCCTTCCATGGGGTTGAAGCTTATTTCAATGATTTTCGGATGTACAAAGAAGAATATACAAGGGTGATACAAGCTATGGAGAAAGAGGATTCGCAAAGTGAGACCTTAATAATTCCTGTTAAAGGTCGAATTACTCAGCAACAATCTCCTAAATCCCCTGGAGAAGGTTCTTTCATTATTCCAGTGAGCGGACGGATCTCTCCGCTACCTCAGTCGGCTACTCAAGATACACTGATCATTCCTGTCAGTGGGCGTACTACAGTTCCTGTATCTTCACATATAAAACAGGATACGCTGGTAATCCCTGTTGGAGGGCGGACTACTCTTCCATTTCAGACTTCAAGGGAGCTCACCTCTTCTGAGCCATTTGTTATCGATCTTAATCGAAACAAAACTTCTTCTCGTTCTTCTTCTCCCCCTTTAGTCATTGATTTGGCTAAGATTTCTAAGGCTCAGCCTTCTTCCAATATAAATACTGCTGCTTTTAAATTTAATGAAAAGTCTCCATCTTTGCAGTATGTTGATGTGTGTATTTATGTTCATAGTTATTTGCATTTGTTAGATGACTTGAGAACAATAACCATAGGAGTTGTACAGACTTTTCATACAGATGTATCCCTAGAATCAGTACAAACTTCATACTTTTTAGTTCCCAGTAGAAAGCCAGGAGACATTCCAATAGTCTTTTACAAAGGGCCCCAAAATCCTTCTAACCCTGAAGATGATTAAAAAAACGATGATACTGGAAGATTACAACTACGTCGTTATAGTCAGCAATCTAAAGACATCATTAAAAATATGGGCTATGACTTCAGAACTGGACTCAATAATGGGAAAGGAAGAAAAATGCCTATTCGGATTCCTCCTCTGAAATATGGGAGGACAAAATGCGGGTTGGGTTATATTGCTCCTACTCCTTTTTATCAATACTGTCCATGAAGATCCCGAATCTGACGAAGATGAGAGATCTGATTCTTCTAGTACTACCTCTTGGGATTCTGATACAAGTATCGGTGACTTCCACTGTAACATTCTGTCTTCCAACATGGTCTCTATTGACCATTCTGAAGAAAGTGATGAAGACGAAGACGAGTTTGAAATCTCACCTGAATCAGACCAATGGGCCCAAAGGTTAGAAAATCAATGGGAGTTCCGATTCGAGCAAAAAGAACCTCCGACTGAAGACAAACTTGTTTAAATAGATGTTGGTGAAGAGGGATCCCCCAAACCAATATTCATCAGTGAAAGTCTTTCAGAAACTGATAAGCAACACATGATCAAACTCATTCGTGAATACATTGATGTGTTCGCTTGGAGTTATGAATATATGCCAGGACTTGATCCACAAATTGCAACTCATAAACTCAATATCTTGTCGAATGCTAAACCGGTCAAACAACAACAGCGACAATTTCGTCCAGACATCATGGATGCAATTGAAGCTGAAGTCAATAAACTCATGGCCTCTGGGTTTATTAGAGAGGAACAATATCCCGATTGGGTGGCTAATATAGTTTCTGTTCTTAAAAAGACTGGCAAGATCAGAGTATGCATAGATTTCTGCGATCTCAATGCGGCATGTCCTAAAGACGAATTCCCTCTACCAATTACTGATGTCATGATTGATAATACCTGTGGGTTTGAACGGATGTCATTCATGGACGGGTATTCTGGGTACAATCAGATTAAAATGTTTCCAGATGACGAGAAACACACTTCGTTCAGAACGTCGATTGGTACATACTGTTATACAGTTATGTCATTCGGTCTCAAGAATGCAGGAGCAACTTATCAACGAGCCATGAGCACTATATTCCGTGAACACTTACAAAAAACAGTCGAATGCTATGTTGATGATATTGCAGTCAAAAGTCGACAAAAAGAGGATCACATCCAAGATTTGAAGACTATTTTTGATCTAATGCGTAAGCATCAATTAAAGATGAACCCTACTAAGTCCTTCTTAGGCGTCTCTAGTGGCAAATTTCTCGGCTTCGTCATTACCTCTAAAGGTATACACGTGGATCCCGAGAAGATCAAAGTCATCCAAGAGATGCGTCCTCCACGCACCTTAAAAGAGCTACGAGGATTTCAAGGAAGGATCGCTTATATCAGAAGATTCATCTCTAATCTTTCAGGACGCTGTAGACCATTCAACAAACTTATGAAGAAAGGTGTTTCTTTTGTCTGGAATGATGAATGTCAGAAAGCATTCGATGATATAAAACAATATCTGATGAGCCCTCCAGTATTGGTACCTCCTGTCTCAGGAATACCGTTCCTCCTATATACCCGAGCAATGAGTCATTCATTGGGTGCATTGCTTGCTCAAAAGAATCAAAATGGTCATGAACAAGCCATTTACTATCTCAGTCGTACTATGACCGGAGCTGAACCTCGATATTCACCGGTCGAAAAAGAATGTCTAGCCCTGATGTTCGCTGTCCAAAAGACACGACATTATATCATTGGCCAGACTATTTATGTCATTTCCAGGATTAATCCTATACGGGTCATGATGAAGAAACCAAGTGTTTTGAATTCTCGATTGGCTAACTGGGGAATCTTACTTGCTCAGTATGATATGCACTATATTCCTTAGAAATCGGTCAAAGGACAAGCTTTAGCTGATTTTCTGGCTGCTCATTCAATTCCAAAAAATTCAAAACTCTATGATGAAATCCCAGATGAAGTCCTAGATTCAAACCAAATTGTTGAAGAAGATCCTACTTGGCGTCTATTCTTTGACGGAGCTTCGAGAATAGGTCCTAATGGTGACATTGTCGCTGGGGTTGGAATTGTTCTTGTGTCTCCAGAAGGTCTTGCTATCCAAAGAGCTTATTCTCTCGATCAGCCATGTTCAAACAACGTTGCTGAGTACAATGCACTGCTTATTGGTCTTCAACTCGCTAAACATCTGAATATTCAACATTTGGAAGCGTATGGAGATTCTAAACTCATTGTCAATCAGATAAGGGGTACTTATGAAGTTCGCCATCAAGATCTGGTTCCTTATCATAGATCGGCTATATCTATGGCTTCTTCATTCGAAGGGTTCTTCACTGAGCATGTTAGGCGAGCATGTAATACAGAAGCTGATGCTCTTGCTAATCTTGCGGCGGTGTTAGCTATTCCAATCAGACGTCAACAAATGATTGTTGTCTGCAATCGAGAATTATTTCATCTCGAAAACAATCTAACTCTAGGACTTCCAGTTGACATTGAAGAATCAACATCTCATGATGTCAATGCAACAAGAGGATTTGGATTAAGTCGTAAATCATTATCATCTTCATCTGATTCTAGCATGGAATTCATCTTCAGTAATTCAACTGAGACTCAGAATACGGATAAAGATTGGAGACTTTCTTTCTTAGATTTCGTATTGTATGATATTCTTCCAGATAATCCGAGTGAGGCAGCATCTATCAGACGACGATCACTCAGATTCTATTACAATCATACTACAAAAACCTTATATCGTCGAACTTATGTCGGTTTACTTCTTCGATGTATTGCCGGTGATGAGGCTCAACAAATTATTCGCGAAGCACATGATGGAGTTTGTGGAGCACATCAGCCTGGACCAAAACTTCAGGACCGTATTCGACGTATGGGTTATTATTGGCCCACTATGGTATCAGATGCCATCGAATATGCAAGGAAGTGTAAAGCTTGTCAAATCCATACGGATTTTATTCATCAACCCTCAGAATTTCTACATCCAACGGCAGCATCATGGCCCTTCGAAGCTTGGGGCATGGACATTATCGGTCCGATCAATCCGCCGTCATCAAAAGGTCATCGATTTATTCTCGCAATAACCGATTATTTCTCCAAATGGGCTGAAGCTATTCCTTTATCCGAAGTTAAAACTTTCAATGTCATCAACTTCATCAAGCATCATGTCATCTACAGATTTGGTGTTCCTCGTCGCACTATTCATGATAATGGACCACAATTCGTCAGCCAGAAATTTACTCGATTCTGTGACGATCATCGGATCAACAATGTGGCTTCTACCGCATATAATCCAGCAGCTAACGGATTAGCAGAAGCTTTCAACAAGACCATCATCAAACTCTTAAAGAAGTTTGTCTCTACTAACAAATGTAATTGGAGTGAGAAACTTGGTGAGTGTTTGTGGGCTTACCGTACTACGGTTCGTAATGCTACTAAATGTACACCTTTCTCTCTGGTGTATGGATGCGGAGCTGTTCTTCCATTAGAGATTCAAATTCCTTCTTTAAGGATAGCAATCGCTAATGAACTTACTGCCGAGAATAATGATCGTCTTCGACTTCAGGAATTAGAAGCTCTGGATGAAAAACGATTATCTGCTCAACAGAATATCGAATTCTATCAAGCTAGAATTTCAAGAGCTTTTAACAAGAAAGTCAGAGTTCGAGCATATCAAAAAGGAGAACTTGTTCTAACAGTCAGACGTCCTATGACTATGACTCATATGAGCAAAGACAAATTCGACGCAAAGTGGGAAGGTCCCTATGTTGTGAGCAGAGTTTTCTCAAATGGAGCTTATCAACTCTCAGAACTGGATGGTCGAAAAGATATGATGCCTATTAATGGCAAATTCCTTAAAAGTATTATGTATAAATATAAATACTTGTAAATCATCAGACAAATTCATGTTTATAAATACAATTTTATTTTATTTTAATCATGAATGATAGTACATGATTTTAAGGAAGACCACTATCATCCTTCTCTACATTTGGACGCGGACTGCTACCGTCCTTCTCGAAAATGCGATCAGCAAAAGAACTGAGAACTTCTTTGCTGGAACCTACGAGGAATTTGCAAGCAGCTATCCTCATGGCTTCCTCTTCCTCAGTCCTTTCTGGATCAAGCAGAAAGTCCAGAATGTCCCGTGGTGGCTTGGGTGCAGACGAACCTTCGCCTTCTTCTACTTTCTTCGACTGAATTGGAACAACAGGGCGTTCTTCAGTGCCCTTCTGAACCTTCGGGGCGATTCCAGCCTTCTTGGATGCTTCTTCAGACGACATTTTTATGTTGAAGGGTAGAAGTGTTCGTTCTTGACAGATTTCTGCTATATTTATAGGCAGGAATTCCTCAAATAATGAAGCAACACATTCATCCGACGGTTCGCCCGTTTATTAATGTCTGACGGTTCATCCGTTCATTTATCACATTCATCCGACGGTTCGTCCGTTCATTAATGCCTGACGATTCATCCGTTCATTTATTTACATTCATCCGACGGTTCGTCCGTTCATTAATGCCTGACGGTTCATCCGTTCATTTATTTACATTCATCCGACGGTTCGTTCGTTCATTAATGCCTGACGGTTCATCAGTTCATTTATCGCATTCATCCGACAGTTCGCCCGTTCGTTATAATTTGACGGTTAACTCGTTCGTTCATCATCATCTGACGGTTCATCCGTTCATTATTATCAAAAAATTATGAAAAATTGAGTTCAAAGATATTTTTATGTCTGAATTCTATTTTTTAATTAGTATTAAACTAAGATTATTTCTGGTTTAATATCATCTGATAGAATTACAAAGTTTGTTTGTATATTCTATTCTATTGAAACGTGTCATGTATTATCTACCTCTGAACATGTTTTCTATGAATATATCATTACCAAAATAGCAGAATAAAAAATCAGATCAAGAATTTTCATTTGTTTTCATTCAGAATCAAAATATTGAATACAAATAAAAATGAAAAAGATTCACTTATTAGGAGTTATCAACTCCCTGATACGTTCAAGAACAGCATTCAGTTTCTCTTCATGAGCTTTTTGAACTCTTTCAGCTGCTTCAACTATGACATTTTGCTCATCAAAAATAATGATAGCAGATTGGATACGGTTAACTTCTTCAATCTGTTCCGCCTGCATCCGCTCTCGCTCCTTTTGAAGAGTTTCACAACGTTCGGCTTCAGAAATATAAGCAGCAGTAACCTCAGCTTGCTCTGTTTCTATGACAGCAATTCGCTCTTGAAGGCGAGCCAACTCCTCTTTCATCTTCTTCAGCTCTTCAGCTTTGGATGCTTTATCTTTCTCCAGAAGCTCTACTCTCTGACGAGTAGTTAATATTTCTTCGCCCTTTTCTACTAATTTCTCAGAAGAAGAGGCAAGAAATGCTTCTAATACAGCTTGTTGGGACTGTGCTTCATGCTCCAATTGACTGATTTCAGCCGCAGTTAAAGAATCAATGTCTTCCTTCTTAGTCTCCCAGTATTTTCGGATAGTTATTTCCAACTCATCCAGGAGATGTTCGAAGAAGATGCACTGAGACTCGCAACCAGCATGTCGTAACGCCATGAGCGGGAACTTGACCATAGTTCGAAGATCAGAAAAGGGCATAGCTTCATCCTTCAAGAAACGTCTGGAATATGTATCTAGATATGAGTAAATGATCTCTGAATACATTCCCAGAGTTCTTGCTAGTCCAGTCTCGAATCCAGGAGTCATTGTCATCATGGAAGAAGAAGCTTGAATGTTCTCTATCCTGGGAACGGAAGTGTGTGCGATTGGAGAAGTTGGCAAGTGTGAACTCCCTTCATCAGCATCAGCCTGGATAAGCGGAGCATGAGTTGAACTCATTGCTGCAGTAGTTCCTACAGTCAAAGAAAAAAAATATAATAATCAGCATATAAAGAAAAATAAACAGCAAAAACAGAATTTAAAATAAAATTCTACCAGGTTGAGGTTCATATTCGATATGTGAAGGGAGTCTGGCATCTTCTCGTAGCCGGTCCATGATAGTGTCCGACACCTGCTTCATATGGCTGCTTCCAGCTCCAGAATTACTGGGTGCTGGAGCGTTGTCTGGAGATTGAGTAGGTTCGGGGCTGAGTTCTATTCTGTTCCCCCTGACTTTATCCTCATTATAAGGAGTAGAAGTGCCAGCATGCCAATCATCACCTTCTTCAGCTTCTTCTTCTTCTTCAGATTCTTTTTCATCCCCGGCTTCAAGACGAGTCTCTGATCCGGAGTCCATGATGTTCACATCTTCATCTATTCCTTGAGATGGATGAATCTCAGGAACAGTGACGATAGCAAGTTCAGTATTGACTGCCGGTTCAGTCTCTCCTGGAATATCAGTTCGAAGAATGATGTCTGTACAAACATTCTTTAACAAGTTATCAGCAGCTGGTAGCTCGGACGTTTGCACGTCTTCATCGCCTCTGGCCAAAGAAATGTTTTCTTCAGCTTGAGTTTTAGGAATTTTTGGCTGTTCTGTAACTTCCGCTGGGGCAGGTTCTTCTTCAGAATAATCAATTTGGTCATCCAGTACCTGAATGACGCCCTCTGTCCCATGCTCAAATGGGATCATCCTCGTCTCTGAGGGTTCAATAGCTATTCCACTTGTTGTAGGAGCAGTCGTTTCCTGAGCTTGAATAGACTCTACCTCAGTATGTTCAGTTGAAGCTGGCGGTAGGTGAACATCATCAGACTATGTCTTCTCAGTAGAAATTGCTTCATTGATTTCTGGCAAAACTCCTCCACTCATAATCGTTTCTAGGAGTTCATTGCCCTTCATTTTGCTGACGGACTTCTTAACATACTTGCCACTCGACCTCCTTGTTATCAAAGGAGCATCGTCTTCATCTTCGTCTTTATCTGCGGCGTCATCTTCATCAACTGAGATGCCACCTAAAGACGAAGTGGCAGTTACTGAGACCCCCTTTTTCTTCTTCTTAGATGTTGGAGACTTAGTACTCTTCTTGGAGACTGTCTCAGACTCATCAATTCTCTTCCTCTTAGACAGGGATACAAATATGGGCGGAAGAACTTCATCAGGAAAATTTCCCTCCTGAAATAAATCATATAGGGGCTCAACCTCCGTTGTCTCATCTTCGGGTTCCGGAGGAAATTGTTGAATAACAGTTTTCTTCTTCGACCTCTTCGATGGAACTGGGTCGTCCTCCGCAACAAAAGTCTTCAGATTGAAACTCGGCTTGAAGGTGCTTGACGAAACATAAAAGCGAGCATACGTGTAAAGCATCTTCGTCCCCGAGCTAGATAAAGGATTAGGCATAGAGAATACAGCTTTTGTATCTCTAGCCGCAAAGTATCTCCAGGCTCGAGCTCCGTCAATAAGCCCTCTACGAGCAGAAAGGCAAGTGGTGGCATTCCCAACGTGAAGTTGGTCATATCCGAATTGTCTGGCAAATCGGCTTGGTAAATATGGCTCCAGATACGTCATTTCTTCATGACGGTATACTAGATGAGACGGCCGAATTCTCTGCAACCACTGGAAGGCTACGTCATCTAGCTTGTTTCCTATATCTCCGTCCATCATATTCAAGGGCATGCTTTCATATCCCAATGGTGGAGGGACACATTGAATGGACCAATGTGAAGCTCGATTCAAGATATTTCTGCATTCTGGAAGGGTGTGAACCTTCCAGAAAGTCTCTCCAGAGTACCTCTCCAGGAAAAGACTGCCACTCCCTCCTGCTCCTGGAGGTATTAGGCCATCATGATGGAGGAGAATCCAACCATATAGATATGTGAAGGGCATCTCTATCCTTGGAAATTCTTCAGTCATCCTCCTCTGATCAGATAGCATGTTAGTTACAAAATTCCGAAGACCTGCATTCAGCCTACAGGTCATCGCTGATAATAAGTCTAGCTTGTAACCATACATAAGGCGCACCGCTGCAAAGATAACGCCTCTATGTATCCTGTCTAGAGAGCTGGAGCCAGGAACGATGAATCTTCTTAACCACAGAGATAGGAATCCGGCCAAATGATCGTTCCTCGACAGAATCTTTCCGCTCTGTCTCACATAAGAGCTGAAGGTGGTTCCAGCTTTGAACTCGTACCAGTCTTCAGTGATCGTGAAATCCTTGCAGTCATATTTCTCCAGCAGATAAATAATTTCACTCTCAGAAAGAAGCTTGAAGTTGCTAATCTGGTACCATCTCTTCTCGTTTATTTTCTTCTCATCCTTTTCACGGTTCATGAAAAGGTAGGACATCCACTTCTGGATGTGGTTGCCAGCTTCATCTTTAGAACTCTTGTAATATAGAGTACATGTGCCAAAATGACACATCATCTCTTCAAATAGATGTACCATCTCTGGGTTCTTCTCTGACAGAAAATTCAGCTCTTCTGTCGTAGGCACGTACTCCTCATACGGCAGCAAGCCTGAAGGCAGATGTGAGATGTATTCCATCTCATGAAGGACGAAGCCCATCTCCCCTTTCGGAGTCATAAATGTCCCTCTCCTGTGGTTATACCTCTCAACCAAAGCCAGGAACAGGAAGGGGTTGGACCTGAAGCCGTAGGATGAATTAACGACTGCGTCATAAAGGTTTATCTTCTTTAGCTCAGTCTCAAAATTCTCCAAAGCCCAGTGGACCAAAGTCCTCCATCTCACATTATCCTGATTCATTAAGCCGTTCATCCTCGGCGTTGAATCGGTGGGGTAGAATGCATTCTTGTTTGCCATGAATTCGTTTATAAAAATGGGCATTCTGAATGGCATCAATATTGATGAGTCTTCAGGTGGTATGCATCCAGGCTTCAAACCCCGAAACACGGATACATGATTCTCAGGGGCACTGAAGAATCCCTCCTTCCTATAAATGATACGGCTCGCCTTCGCCTGCTGATATTCTGTTAAATGCCAGGACATCTTCCTGGGATAGCTGGCATGTATGAATCTCATGATTGATAAGCCCCTGGAAACCTTCGGCCAGTACATGGGCTGTTTTACATCACCTTCGAAGTAGAAGCACACCTTCTCTCTGATGCCCTTCAGTTGTGATTTCTGTGCTATAGCATCTCCGAACAGAAATGCTAGTTTTTTGTGGGACACCAAATCCAGACTCTGAAAGGGTTGTCCATTCATTAAGCAGAGTAGGGTTGTATGGTCTTGATTGGCCAACAATGATAGTCTGGCTTCTGGAAGATCAAATTGGGGAAATTGCACATAAGATAAATCATGTTTAAATGAGAAACTCAAGTGCCCTTCATAATCTGCTTCTTCGCTTCGGATGTTCACTACAGAAAATGAAAGAAGACAAGGTCAGATGTATTTTTCTATGACTACGAGCCTTATGCGTATATTACAGTATTCGAAGAAAATTTCAAAAGTCACGCAAACTTCAGACAGATATACTACCAAGACATGCTGAGTGATTTATTCACGCAGATGATTAATTCATGCAAAGTCCAGACAGATTAGGATGAAAGTCACGCATTATTGCCAGAATCATATTTAAATGAAAATGACAAAAACACGCTGACAGATCAAGACTAATCTATCCAGAGGATGACTCTCAGAAGTCTGCGTGACTATTTCAACATGGACATTTCTGCCAACATGTGAAAAATCACGCAGAGTTATCATGAAAGCTGCATGAATAATTCAACATTGACATCTCTGCCAACATGTGAAAAATCACGCAGAGTCATTATGAAAGCTGCGTGACTATTTCAACATGGACATTGCTGCCAACATGAAAAATCACGCAGAGTCATGAGAGCCATGCTCCTTTGCGTGAAACACAGAGCTTCGTAAACACGAAGATGTGAAGTATGGCTGACCCTAAAGAGGGGGCATACTTTATTAATATCCTTAGCCCTAAGAAGGGGGGATATATTTCTGAAGTTTATTATTTATATTAAGATCCTAAAAATTCTATGTGGAGTTCATCTTCATCAAAGTCATCTTCAACAGTTCGTATCCCCCATCACTTACGATGTATAGGAGGATGCGTAACTTCGTGTCGAGGGAGTCTGTCAGTAGTGGCACGCAAAGAAGTCGCAGGGGCTTTCCCCTTGGCCTGAGCGTCGGCTTTCTTGGGAGCCATTGCTGCTGAGAAGGAGAAAAAGAAGTCGGGGAAGAAGAAGTTCGTCGGGGAAGATAAAGTTCTCTTCGGTGGATTCTTTCTCTCTAAAAGCAAGTAAAGAAGGAAAGAAGTGATCTATGGCTTATTTATAGGCTCATGAAGAATTCCAAACGGCAATATCATTATTTGCCTCGATTTAGGAGCTTGATACGGGATCCTAACTGCACAGAATCCCAACAGTCCAATCATTTAGGAGTAAATATCTCTTTAAAGTCATCTCAGCGTGACTAAATTCATTTTATCATCTTGATTTCAAAGTATTTCGAAATAATTTATCATTTTTCAAAAACTTTGAAGGGGGTTTTGTAGGCCTTAAAAATGAAAGTCACGCTGAGTTGATCAGGACAAAGTCCAAAAGTCACGCTGAGTTGATCAGGACAAAGTCCAAAAGTCACGCTGAGTTGATCAGGACAGAGTCTAAAAGTCACGCTGAGTTGATCAGGACAATATTTAAAAGTTACGCTGGGAGACAGCTCATCATTTGTCAGAGTGTCATTATGACTGACAGCACGACAGTCGAAGAATGTCTCCTCGTATGCCACGTATGCACGGAACTCGAGAGATCACAGCCGACTATTGCGTGACTTTTGAAATCTTCTTCAATAAGACTCAGCCTTCACCAAGTTGGCGTACCAAAAGAGCTTATTGTTATTTAATGCGACTGACAAGGCAATCACTGTAAAAGATTTTGTGTCAGTCGAGGCACGTCGAATCAAGACAGCTGGCAGTCCTGGCTCAAGTCTGCGTGTATTTTGAACTTCTATGTTCCTTCCTCAAGTCTGCGTGTATTTTGAGCTTTCTGTCTCAAGTTTACGTGGATTCTGAAGCTTCCTGCCCCACGTCTGCGTGGATTTTGAAGCTTTCTGCCCCAAGTCTGCGTGGATTCTGAAGCTTTTTGCCCTAAGTCTGCGTGGATTCTGAAGCTTCTTGCCCCAAGTCTGCGTGGATTTTGAAGCTTTCTGACCCGAGTCTGCATGGATTTCGTCTTCAACAAGTCTGCGTAGATTTAATCAAATTGGAGTACGTGGCAGCCATGCCACTGATCTCTCACCCGCGTGTCCTGTAACTTGCACACGACTCATACATGATTGCCATGTGTCCAACAGTTACAGGCCACGTCCAGTAACTGCTCATAATCTTGCGTATGTTAAATCCTGCATGATTTTCAACTAGGCACAGGCTGTGAAGACGGTTATCTTTTCAGTTATTTTTGACTCTATAAATAGAGTTCTTTTTCTCATTCATTGTACAGATACATAGTTATCTAAATTACTGTCAAAATTTTGAGAGCTTTTCTTCTTCGCATCGTCCAAGGGATAAAGCGATCGTCTTCTAGATCGGATTTCTACAGTTGTAATTTTCCCAGAAACACAATAAATAAAGTAAATTTATTTATGGAAAACAACCTAGACTAGGGAGTCTCAGTCTCTAAGCTAGTGGATCAGGCTGGACATCTGGGTCACACATGGCATCTACAGCTGCCCCATAGTAGGTGTCTACGCAGGCCTCCTCCTCATCCTCTGTAATATTTTCAATAGATCCAGTCAGGACGGGAGCGAGCACAAAACATCTCACGCAGTTCATATCGAGTTAGGAAATATAAAGCATACAATAGAGTAAAGTACATGAAACGCTAAAAGAAGAATGTATAGAAAAAAGTAGAGATTTAATAACAGGAAATATCTAAATATGATAAGTAAGAACTGTAAGGAACATGTGATTTAGAGTACAATCTGGTTATGTAAACGGGCTAGGAAAATGCAATGGTAACTCCATTGTACGTGGGTGTACAATAGACATATACAATAGTTATACAATATTGTACAATAGGATTTGAGTACATAACCAATTCTACTCTCCCTCCCCAATCAATACACGAGGATCCACTCCAGTTACGTTATCTTGCACAATAGTGTACAATATTATACAATGGATGTATAATATTATACAATAGATGTACAATATTATACAATAGTTGTACAATGTTATACAATAGTGTACAACGGTCTATCCCTGGGACTCATGTGATACTGAGAGTACAATATGCACAAGGAGTATACAAGGATATAGGTATTCAGTAAATACAATATGGAAGTGAAACGTACATCATAATATGTATCTAGTGAATACAAGGGGATAACATCCCAAAAGGAGATCCATATAGTACCAATCTGTGATAACAGTCGTGTCAGCATCAAGTACAGTAATCTAGAGCAAGAATATAAATCCATACAAGTATGAAACGGTCAGAGAATGTACTCGCCTGATAGCCTGAGTGTCTGAAGAGAATATACTATCCGAGGAGTGGTGTCTGTCTCCTATAGAACAGTACAAGTCACTATGAGTCCAAAAATGATAAAAGATGCATTATAATGCATTCTAAATGAATCTAGGTCAATCTAGGTCAAATCTAAGTCAAATCTAAGTCACACCAAGCTAAACTAGGTCATACTAGGTCATACTGGGCACACTAGGACAACCAAGGTCAAACAAGGTCATAGAAAATCAATCCAAGTCAATCTAGGTCAATTTGGGTCAAGGGTTGACTTACAGTTGACTTTTGGTCAAAAAGTCAACTCTGGTCAACTCTGGTCAACACAGAGTCAACCCTAGGTCAAACAAGTCACATGTTGACCAACTGTTGACTTTCAGTCAACTGGTCAAATCTGGTTTGGTTTTGGTCAAATCTGGTCGCTCAAAGGCTAAGTTTGACTCTCGGTTGACTTTTGTTGACGTTTGGTCAACATGGTCAACCGACGTCAAAACTAGTCTATGAGCACTATATTTGATCATTACCAACCAAGGGAACCAAGTTCTAACTCTATCTTAGACTCCAAACTCAAATACCCTATTTATATGTATTACCTACATTACCTTACCAAGGTAAATACCAATACCTTGCACAATACCACTCTAACCTAGGAATACTAGTCTAGGCTTCCTAGGATAGCTAGATACCATCCTATATTAACATTACCTACCAAGAAATCCTAGTATCTAGGTCATCTAAGTCATCTTATGACACATGTTAACCATTTACCCTTTACCTTGTCCTATACCTTACCAATATCACATATCACTCTCACATCTCCCTAACACTCACTCACACACAACACTCATGATACCATACTCACTTACACATGGTCACACTAGGTTCTACCTATAGGTTTACATATAGGTTCACACACTCATAGGCAATAGCTACCTATTAGGCTCATCTATAGGTTTATATACTACTCACACACCTATGCAAAGCTCTCCCCCACTACTCACCTATATAATAGCTCACCCACACATACAAATACATATATATCCTATCTAGACTCACACCCACTAACTCACACACAAATTGCTCACAAGAATGGAATGATATGGAGGGTTTTTTTAAGACTGGTTTTAGACTGCTGCTGTTGTCCATTTTGGACTGGTTTATGGTATGGATTTGGGCTAAACATTGCTGTCAATGGGGAGAGTATTAGGAGTCTGATATGGACCTAAATTGGACTGAACATAGGCTTGGAAATGGACAGCAAATGGGGGTTTTCATTGGACTGATATATGGGGCATGTATGGGCTGGACTGTGTAGCAAGGGGGACAGATTTGGGGTCTGTGTTGGGGGCCACATAGGACTGATAGAGGGTTGCCATGGCTATCATTGGACAGGTTTGGAAGAACTGTTACTGTGGTCTACAGGACAGTATATAGGCTGTGAAGTATGGACTGTAGATGGGTGTTTAGGGACTGAAATTAGGACACTTGGGGATAGGTTTTAGGAACTTTGGGACAGCAATCAAGGGGGCTGCAAATGGGGTATGAAGGACCAATACTTGGCTAATATGGACAGGTTTTTGGGACAGGTTTGCTGATATGTAGGATAGCCATATAAGGTTGTACATGGGCAATTACATGGGGTATTACATGGGGGTGTAGGGGATATATCAAGGACAGTTTGGAACAGCCATGTAAGGACTGTTATGGGGCTGGTACATGGGGCAATAATGGACTGATTTCAGTGGCAAAATGAGACTGATCTCAGTACAAAATGGGGCTGTCCATGGGTCAGTCCCATGTGGACTGACATACCCCCTCCTCAAACTCTCAATCCCTCATCTAAATATACTAAAGTTTAGACATCACAACATATCCTTACCTCATCTGAGCCCATTGTAGCCCATATCCTTTCCTGAGGTAGGCCAAGACAACCCCTCTGATACATCACTCCACAAGACTCAACCTATAGCAGTAATTTCTGCTGCTACGCTCCAACCCGACCTTAAACTCCTTAACCCAACTTCATCTCTGCTCTGAGTTGAACTCCCTCATGCCACAGGCCCTAAAATGGCTGCAGTCGAGTGACTTGACCCTATGGGCCTGCACCTCTCTACTGTGCAGTGACACCCCCATATCTTGAGCCACACATGAGCACATTATCATATCAAAATACCTACATCCAAGTTCTGATACATGCCCTGCTTCTCTCTCTAATTTGCCTCTGTTCAGTCTAAAACTTGTCCCACACTTACTCAGAATATGAGGAAACCACAGGGCTGGTCAAGTGTCAAGATTAGAAAGTACTTATATGGATACCCTGCTCTCATAACCCTATCTATATTTCCTTTACTGTAAGCCTATCAACTGATACACAAAACCTGGCACAAAAAGACACCCACAAACTCACAATTAAACCAACATGTAAACCTAATTAACCATAGATAATACATCATATTTAGAATCTAAACAATAATTAAAAATACAATTAAAGTCATTCAAATCGAACTAAAACAGAAAACACAAACTGACACACTGAACCACACAGTGCAAATTCAGTGCACAGGCAATATCGTGTCCGACACGACACGAGGGGTCGAACCACTTGGGGGACCCCGTGTCAGTCATGGACACAGCACGTGTGTCAAATCTCATGGGTCGAAACGCTGTGTGCACAGAGCAGTGCCGCCCGAGTAGCAGGGCATGCCACCTGCCCGCGCACGCGTGTGTACGACCGCGTGTACGTATCCAAAAACCGACACGACACAACACGAAGACGTGTTCAGAACACAAGAAATGCACAAGCGAGATCAAATCATACATGGAGGGATGAGGAAGTTACCTATACTTGAACTTTCAAGAAAAACCCCCTTTCAATAACTCTTCTCCTTGATGTCCCAAACCAATCAAACCACCACAAACTGAAATGAAACTTCAATAGCAGCAAGAGTGGGTGTATTAGAACCTAATGGAGAAGATTTGAATGAAAAAGGAAAAGGAATGGATTTGTAGGGATTAAAAGAAATAGAAACAAACCTTTCCTCAAACTTGAGCTTTCCTAAAAAGAGACAACCCTAAAAACTAGGAGAGTATTTATAGGGTGTTGTTCCCAATGATGATATGGTGGCTGGCCACTTAGTCTAGGGCTTAGGGTTTTGGAATTTGTCTTGGGCTTTGGGCCAAACTACAAGGCTATGAGCTAAATGATTTAATAAAGGTTCTAAAATCACAAACCATGACTTATGACTTTCTAATTTTTATTGCTAACTAGAGCCTAATAACCACACCAAGGATTAGCTTAGGTTAGACTAGCGTCATATATCCTAACCAAGCCCATACTAACTAGGGTTAGCTTCTAGGTTGGTCTACAAGGGTCAAAACTAGTCAAAGTCAACCTAGTCTAAACAATTCCAAAATAATCCCTAAAAATTCCCATAAATTCAAATAAATTATAATAAATCCAAATGATCCTAAAATATGTCAAAAATACCCTAATCACATCACTAGACTCTATGGTAGGCAGTCTCTACTGTTCACTAGCAAAACACTAAAAATCACAAGTCATGAATTTAAATAGTTTAAAAATAATTAAAAATCACTAAAAATCATAATATAAAATAAATACCATTAAATAATAATTATAATTACAAATTTTAAAATTACCCTCTTCTGGAAAACTGGGTGTTACAGTTAGCGACAGGTGTGACGGGCACGCGCAACGGGGCTCGCGACCCGTGCTGTACGGACGCCAACCTGGTCGATAACGCATTATGGCTAAGGGTTAGCCTACGGCTCGGAGATAGCCATTAAGTTAAAATAACAAGATAATACGAAATGGTCATGGACAAACGGCACGGGCGTTGTGAGGGGTATACCGTGGCCGTGTAGTGGAAGGATTCTGCGGCACAGGCGTTGTGAGGGGTATACCGTGGCCGGCCTAGGCGGAATTAAAACGGGGCTTACGGGCTGCTTGGGTGCGGGCTTGGGCACCGGGAGACGTAAGTGCAGGGTATAGTCAAGAGACTTAACAGGGTGTACCAGCCATCACCCTACGCTAAGTTGAGAAATACCAAAGGAAAATGTCCAAAATGGCTTGTCATGCCAGCGACCGGTGCATATAGATTAAGTGGACTTTGCTGGTGGCTATCCACGTGCAAGTCCTTGCATTAAAATCAAAGTAGTCTAAGTTAAATGAACAATCGCCTATTGAACGGCTTGAAATGTATCACACAAAATGATAATGAATACTTCGTACAATGAGTTAGAGAATACGCCTACGACGCGCTAGAAACTGAGGCAGGGACACGTCCTTGATATTGAATGTTTCCAAGAATCACGTTATGTTAGTACACATGAATTGTTTGACTAACTTGATTTACTTTGGACAGGGAAGGCCGGACGGTAAGTATGAGTAAGTCGTGCATGTATTTCCATGCGACACTTGAATTTTGGCAACACGGGATAGGTTATGACATAGGCCAAGAAATTGATCCTAAGGCAAGATTAGAAAGACAATGAATGATAGAGATGCACAAAAGTAAATGGAACGTGTTTGGTAATGATAGCATTGTGGGCGAGCTAGCCTCCCCACCAGTGCATAACAATGTACTGATAACCCCACAGTCTGCTTGCAGGATGCAGGAGACATCGTCGGGTGCGGAGCTTCCTCGAACGTGCTAAGGCGCAGAGCTATCTCTGAAGCGTTGCAAGGAGCTGGAGTACCATATAAAGGACATAATGTATCGGAACATCGCCATGAATCATTCTATGTTATAAGCCACTTGGCACGCCTTTTATGTTTTAGAGAGAGAGAGCTTGAGCGATTTGTAATATCGGCCTAGCGCCGCTTGTAAACTTCTTGAATATCAATAAAGAGTTGAATTCACTTCAATTTGTGTTCATTTACTTTCCGTTGCAAATGGGGACACTCTGTGCGACTTTGTGGCCTAGCTCAAATCGGTCGTTTCTGGACTTAGCCTTGCATGGGCGCAACCTAGGCCCGTGCGGTATCACGCCTTAGCGAGGACGATCGCTCCTACGGGAGCGAGGCGTGACAGATTGGTATCAGAGCACGGCTTTACGTCCTTGGACTTTATTTCGATTTTCTCCGTTTTGAAAGCTCATTTGGAAATAAAAGAAGTGTACGCTCTCTCTCGTTGTGCCTTGGGATGTTCCATACTATAAGTCTAATATTTTCAAAAGCTCGTACAAGTACTTGGTTAAAGGGATCGATAGGCGAAGGCCTTTGTGCCGAACCACGACGTACTTGAGTTGGAAGGAACCGATGCTAAGGGTTAGCAAAATGCAAGATGTGTTTGAATAACCTTACACTAACAATAGAAAACGAGTTGCGAGCGAGATTGATGATCGCTCGAACGAGAATAAGTGAGTGTGCAAACTCGGATATAGTCTGCACGGAATAGCTATGCATACGGCCTTTTGGCTAAGTTGTGCCGGGTGTCGCATACCTCGACTTTTTGGTGCAATCGAGTTACGAGCTATATCAAGTACCGCTCGGTCGGAAACGAAGCTACACTTAGAGTGTATATCGATAGGAACGTTATCAAACTAACGTTTAGGCGTACATGGAAGATTGATTTAGATTTTGAGGAAACGGGCGAAGGCGCGATTGAACCTATCGAAAGGGAATCGAATGATCATTTGAGGATTGTAGAATGACTTGACCCCGAGTGGTGTATGCGATAGCTTCAAGGAAGAATAAGAATGAGTGTCGATGACTAATCGAGTGGCTCGAACCCTGAGTGGTGTATGGACGACATAGAAATTGTTCGAGCGAGACTAAAGGATTTACGGATAGAACGAATACGCCGGCAAGCGATGATATCGCACAAAGCCTTAGAACGAGTAACGCTTAGTTGGTTTTGACTTCGATAGTCTCAAACGAGATATTGTTCGGATGAATTAAGAATGCGTAGTACGAATTACGAAACGGGTGAATGGAGATTCGAAATGATAAAATAAATGGAGGTCTTGGTCGAAGAAACGTAGTGGATCGTGCATGCGATTTAGAATTTAGTTGAATGGATTAAAACTTGAGTTAAGACGAAATACTCAGACGAAATCGAAGTTAGCACGATCGAAAGATAGCGTGCATAGAAATGTTAGTTTGGAGATGCGAGAATGACTAAGGAATTGAAATTAATGTTGCTCGATGAGGAGTTAGCATGCGACAATGTGAATTGAGAAAATTAAGTTGCACGACTTGGAATTTTTTGCAAAAGGAAGATCGTCAGGTTATGTACATCATCGATGGTATTGAGGCGTATCAAAGATCGATGTACGATAACTCGGGGGTACTCTGATTCGACGAAGGATAATCGTGTTAGAAGCCAATGTGTTAAAGGATGCTATGTTGGGGATTGACTTGATTGTTCGGGATAACCACAACAAAATTGATCTTGTCTTGTGCGAGCGCAACTCTAGCCTCGCACATGCGTCACGTCGAATTTGGGACGATCATTCCGCATGAGCGTTGGCATGGTGATTCATGTCCAGCGGGAATGATCGAACTCGAAATACCTTGACATGTCAATTTTGATTGCTTCGACTTGTGGTTTGAAACGAAAGTAAATTCGAGGATTGTTAGGACTTGCGATTGAAGGATAAGAAAACTTGAGGATTGAATAGACCCAATCCGCGTATCAAAAACGAGTAAGTCTAGATTCAACGCAAGTGTTACATCCCGATGAGGACGACTATTCTACGAGAATGTTGACATGGTGATTCATGTTCGCCGTGGATAATCAGACTTACGTAAGATCGGGGTGCGACATATTACAAGGCTAGACGACCTTGTGATCAACTACGTGAATTGGATAGGATGGATAGGTGAATTGTGTGTCAAACATACTTGAAGAGATAGACTACGACAATTGCTAGTGTGGGCATACGATATTAACATGTCGAGGATTCGGTTGAGGACAACCTATCGTAGGATGATTCCTAAACGAGCTCGGACTTAGAGCGAAGAATGTGTTGATGCAAATAGGACGATCACTGCTTGATGTTTAGAATTTGAGTGAAACGAACTTGGGTAGAAACTCCCGTACAAGCGAACAAATGGTTTGACCATAGGATTTGGGGCGAGCGTCGTGCAACGACCTTGCACGATGTGCCACGGACTTGACTTGTAACTATGACCTTGTGAGTTGACCTAGCGGATAGGCGGACGACCCTATACCGAGTGATTGAACCTGTGTGATAGAGTATCGTCTGGACGGACGATAGACTTGGGGCAACAAGACTTAGAGTAGGACGGGGAATTAGGAATGTGCGTGAACGACAACGAGAATGGCCCCAAACGAAGGGAATGATAGGAATGGGTGATACGCAAGTAAAGTTGGAATAACGAATTGAATCATTGGTCGAAAGACGTACTCGATGATAGTGCAATACTTGGTCTTTAATCGGACGGGAATTACTTACACTTGGTCGACTCCGCTAAGAAGAAATCGTATTGATTTCGTTGACAAGAGCGCTTGAGAAGCGAATCGAATCATCTCGAGGACCGAGATAAACGATATGTGATACACACATGAGTTCGATTTTAAATCGAAGTTAGCAAAACGATCGGCAAATCGAAACTATCACGAGTAGCTTGTCCGACTTTGCTAGTCGCTAAGTTTGGTTGAAATGTACATATTCGGGGGACGCCTTGAATGTGTGCACGATCCAAACTCAGCGATATGATAAACTCGAATGCAGCTGCAAGTGGGTGTTGAGATGCGCATGAACGAATGAGTGAGTTTGCCTCAGCCTACGACTCTCGTGTTTGAAAATTTCAACGCACCTTGTGCGACCGTTTCAGTCCCATGATACGTCGAAATAGCAACCAAATCGAAGAAATGCGACAATTGAATAAGAACCATCAACTCTAAAATGAATGAAAAGCCATTCAATAAAAATCGACCAAACGTATGCGACACGGAACTTGGAAAGATACCGAGCATGGTTCGATGCCATAGAACGATAGAGCCGTTCGATAGAATTGTCAATGAAACACGATGACACGAGTTAAGAAATGGTAGGATGACCTGCACTCAGGAAGTCTCGAGGACGAGACTTGTTTTGAGTGGTGTATTATGTAATGACCCGCTCCGCCCTAGCGAAAAGCCGATTCAAACAGCAAGTTCAACGACTCAAACGAGCCGTCGACCCGAAGAGTTGGCATCGACCTGAAGAAGAATCGATGGAAGGCTTACATTGGCCCGCCGAGGATGAATCCAGACTTAGACTTTCAAAGGCGCGCTTGGAGTATCGCTCGGCCGATGCGAACATCGCTAAGGTGGGTGGCTCCGATGAACCCATCTTTGCTTAGCCTAGACACATAACAATACGGACACTATTGCTAGAATCGCTAGGTGTCAATACCGCGCATGCTAATAAATGAATTACTCAACGCACCTAGCTAAGGGAATAATCCCATCTTGTATGCTTGTATAGAATATGGAAAAGAATATGGAAAATGTGAGAACTCTCGTACCGCGCTCCACGCTCGTGCTAAGGCACGGCCTTATATTTCGAGTTCCCTATGCGTTCAACAATAAAACAATGAATGGATTACAACAATAAAACGGGAAGACTATCAACATAGTCGTTCCAAGTAGAGTATAGCAACATTGAAAGATTATGGGACCGATGGGTCGCCAAGGCGACTCCCGCACGGGAAGTTGCATAATGTATAAATGAAAGAATGAACGATAAATGAGTGAAAGAATGAATCAACGAATGGATGAATACGAAAATGAATCAATGAATGAATGGACAAGTGAAAGAAAGAAAAGAAGGAATGAATAAAAGATAAGAAGGAAAGGAATGGTTAGCGACAAGTGTGACGGGCACGCGCAACGGGGCTCGCTACCCGTGCTGCACGGCCGCCAACCTGGTCGATAACACATTATGGCTAATGGTTAGCCTACGGCTCGAAGATAGCCGTTAAATTAAAATAACAAGATAATACGAAATAGTCGTGGACAAACGGCACGGGCGTTATGAGGGGTATACCGTGGCCGTGTAGTGGAAGGATTCTGCGGCACGGGCGTTGTGAGGGGTATACCGTGGCCGGCCTAGGCGGAATCAAAATAGGGCTTACGGGCTGCTTGGGTGCGAGCTTGGGCACCGGGAGACGTAAGTGCAGGGTATATTCAAGAGACTTAACGGGGTATACCAGCCATCACCCTACGCTAAGTTGAGAAATACCAAAGGGAAATGTCCAAAATGGCTTGTCATGCCAGCGATCGGTGCATATAGATTAAGTGGACTTTGCTGGTGGCTATCCACGTGCAAGTCCTTGCATTGAAATCAAAGTAGTCTAAGTTAAATGAACAATCGCCTACTGAACGGCTTGAAATGTATCACACAAAATGATAATGAATACTTCGTACAATGAGTTAGAGAATACGCCTACGACACGCTAGAAACTGAGACAGGGACACGCCCTTGATATTGAATGTTTCCAAGAATCACGCTATATTAGTACACGTGAATTGTTTGACTAACTTGGTTTACTTTGGACTGGGAAGGCCGTACGGTAAGTATGTGTAAGTCGTGCGTGTATTTCCATGCGACACTTGAATTTTGGCAACACGGGATAGGTTATGACATATGCCATAAAATTGATCCTAAGGCAAGATTAGAAAGACAATGAATGATAGAGATGCACAAAAGTAAATGGAATGTGTTTGATAATGATAGCATTATGGACGAGCTAGCCTCCCCACCAGTGCATAACAATGTACTGATAACCCCACAGTCTGCTTGCAGGATGCAGGAGACGTCGTCGGATGCGGAGCTTCCTCGAACGTGCTAAGGCGCGGAGCTATCTCTGGATCCTTGGAGCGTTGCAAGGAGCTGGAGCACCATATACAGGACATAATGTATCAAAATATCGCCATGAATCATTCCATGTTGTAAGCCACTTGGCACGTCTTTTATGTTTCAGAGAGAGAGAGCTTGAGCGATTTATAATATCGGCCTAGCGCCGCTTGTAAACTTCTTGAATATCAATAAAGAGTTGAATTCGCTTCAATTTGTGTTCATTTACTTTCCGCTGCAAATGGGGACATTCTGTGCGACTCTGTGGCCTAGCTCAAATCGGCCATTTCTGGACTTAGTCTTGCATGGGCGCAACCTAGGCCCGTGCGGCATCACGCCTTAGCGAGGACGATCGCTCCTACGGGTGCGGGACGTGACATGTACCGACATATATATACGTCAGTATATTACCGACGTCTACCGTCGTATCGTCGGTGGTTTAGCGACGTGTACCGACGTATATTTACGTCGGTATATTACCGACGTCTACCGTTGTATCGTCGGGCTTTAGCGACGTGTTCAAAGTCGCTACACGTCGGTAAAATCCTGGGAATTTACCGACGTTTACCGTCGTTTAAAATGTCACTAAATGTTGGTAATTCCTGGGATGATTACCGACGTGCACCGACGTTTACCGACGTTCTCCGACGTATAAGGACGTCGGTAAACGTCGGTACCCTGGAAAATATTACAGATTTACCGACGTTTACTGACGCTTACCGACACAAACGTACGTCGGTGGACGTCGTTAAACGTCGATAAACGTCGCTAAAGCTGCAAAAAAAATACAGAATTTCCATTTCTCCCTACAGTTTAAAAAGATAACCATTTCTCACTGTAGAATAGGATCCAAACAATCACAGAATGTCCAGTTCTCAGAATATCAATTTCTCACTGTACACATGTTTCAGTCCCTATAACCAAGTCTACAACAATCACACAATGTCCAGTTCTCAGAATGTCTATTTCTCACTGTACACAGGTTTCAGTCCCTATAACCAAGTCTATAACAATCATACAACAATAAGTATCCAAATAACCAAGTCTACACCAAATAACAAAGTCTATAACCAAATAACCAAAGTCTACACACAACCAACAAATAGAATATCCAAGTCACAACCAACAAATATCCAAGTCACAAACAAAGAATGAAACAAACACAAACAAACAAACAGTCCTAACTAGGACTACTAGGAATCTGGTGCAGGAGGGG
The DNA here is from genome assembly GCA_029216955.1 of Iris pallida. Classification (NCBI taxonomy): domain Eukaryota; kingdom Viridiplantae; phylum Streptophyta; class Magnoliopsida; order Asparagales; family Iridaceae; genus Iris; species Iris pallida. The sequence continues at coordinate 3,251,577 of JANAVB010033219.1, forward strand.
CACCGCCGCGACGAAGGGATAAGAACAACTCATACTCCTCAAGTGAAATCGATACCGATGGAGCAGGCAGTGACGTCGGTGGAGTCGATGTCGAAGAAGAAGGCGGTGGAGGTGGCAGAGTCGACGACGATGAAGGCGCACCCGGAGGACCAGCACGCTCCAGCGCTGTAAGTCGCTGGTGGTATGAATCCATGATAGATAACATTCTATCACTGTTCCGGACCATCGATTCCTGTGCCAATCTCATCCTCTCGGCCATGGTCACCTATCCTGTCTGCAGCTCCGTCACCGTGCGCTCTAACACTCCAACGGGGCGCTCTGTCCTCTCAGTCGTCTCCATGAGGTCCATAATGTCGCGGTCGAGCGCATCCAATCGTGCTAGCAGCGCAGGATCGTCCGTAGGGTGCTGAGACCGCTCCTCGATCCGTCGTAGCAGGTCGTCACGGAGAGACTCCATTATCTGGTGGACTTGGGCAGACTCCTGGGACGGCTGCGGACCATACACACTAGCAGGAGATGCCCTAGAGGACTGGGTCGCAACTAGGGTGGCATAGGATCCCGTACCGTAGTACGTACCCCTACGGAGTCCACCAGCGACGATCATCCACAGCTCGTTCGCCGACGGAGCTTGAGTGGGCTGCGAGGAAGTACCGGCCTCTCCTGCATCAGGTGCACTAGCAGCCGCCCGTTCCCGTAGCCTCTGAAACTCGGCCTAGAAAGTATGGATAGTACTCTATAATTTCTAATTTATAATTAATGTACTTATTATTACTAACTAAATGAATATTTATTTGCATCATATTTACTAAGTTATATTAAATTGACACGAAGTATTAAATTAAGATAATGTATTGTAATACTTACATAGGTCTGCTCAGCCCTCTCGTTAATAAGGTCACCGTCGCGACGATGGGTGGCCAGGAAGACGGTCACCATATCGGCGTTACCGACCTTCATTACATGTAATTAAATATATTATCTTAGTAATAATTATCGATTTTGTATTAAAATAATATTTCTAAAAGAGAAAGACATACCAGACGACGAAAATATTCTGTCATCGGAATCGACCCACCGCACCACTTTGAGACATGTTGCCTAGCCGCCTTGGCCTTCTTCGACTTCTCCTTGTACCTTGGCTCGTCGAATCGAGACTTTATCGCATTCCACTGATCAGGGGTGATCCAACCGTGGATCGGCTTTCCGACACGATCACGATCCTTCTGATCATTGATAGCGTCACGGATCAGCTTGGTAGCGACGGCAGGAAACATCCCTTCGATAAGCTCGGCCCGGTACGGTGGATAGAAAAACATATCCTAGAAGAGCGCAAACCAAATATTTATCAGTTATACATAATATGCAAAAATTATATGATTCATGTTAAAAGCAAATATATTTTAACCTTGAAGCGCGCAAACCAGAAGGCCTTTCTCTCGTCCGGAGCATCAGAGTAGTTAATCCAAGCACCACCATAATTATGCCTCAGCATGTGGCCTAGACGTCTCTGTACCTCTGGGGGACGATATCTATACAAACATATTATATTCATGAAAAAAGTTAATTTATGATAAAAACAGAAAAAAAAAATATAAACCAAAATACCTACTTTGTACCGTCGGCCCAGATCTCCGTCCTCCTCTCCTCCGGAGGTGCGCATGCATCATCTGCATGATGCTGGTCGGTCGTCGGTGCAACCTCCGCCATCTGCTCATCCATCTCCATCGTCGTATCAGCAGCAGGAACTCTAGACGGGCGAGTACTCTCAACAGGCCTGGAACTACTCGTCCCAGGAGATATGCCACGTGACGTCGTCCCAGTAGGCCCAGCTACTGTCCGATATGGAGGAGTAATCGGCGACGAGGATCCAGAGCCGGTATCAGCAGGAGGTACCAAAGGAAAACTCCGTCCTCTAGCAGTACCTGTAGGAAGTACCAGAGGATCATGACCTCGTCGTCTCCCTCGGAACGCTCCGCGACGACCTGCCATACCTGATAACAGCATATGATAATACAACAAATAATAGAGACTAGAAATATGAAAGTACAACAAATAATAGAGAATAGAAATATGAAAGTACAACAAATAATAGAGACTAGAAATATGAAAGTACAACAAAGACAAGATAATAACCAAGACAACATATGATGATACATTCTACAATAAACATCTAAGTCCATATAATATATTCTAGAAGAAACATCTAAGTTCAGATAAGTATATCTCTCTCAATCATCTTCAGAATAATCATCTTGTTCGTCTTCCTCGACCTCATCTTCCTCTTTCTCCTCATCTTCGCTTTTATCTTCGCCTTCATCTGCTTCGTCTTCCTCTTCGGATAATTCTACATCTTCTACATTATGTGTCGTGTAATACGTAACTTCCGTGGAGTCCACATCGACAATATTGGTTACAAGAGGTAGCTCGTCCTCCTGGTAAGCTTTTTCGTCAACATAAAAAGTATCTCTAGCTTTAGTCTTGCATACTGCCCACCAGTCAGACTTCGTTGCTTCCCGTCTCGGATAAGCTGTGAAGTACACGAGCTGAGCCTGAGTTGCTAGGACAAACGGTTCATAGCTTTGATATCTACGCTTGTAGTTTATATCCACAAGACCATGCTTGTCAATTTTCCAACCTTGATTTTCAATCGGATCGAACCATTCATACTTGAACAACACGATCTTTGTAGGTTCTCTGCCATTATTATATGACAACTCCACAATCTTTCGCAAGATACCAAAGAAATCATTTCCTGGATCGACGTCTTTGTAGTTCGAAGACTTGATACACAAACAACTGTTTTTCATGGAATCAAGATCCAGGAAGTTGTCTCTGATCGGAGCATTTGTCGACTTGAACCGAAAGCCGTTGACACAGTAACTTGGCAATATTTTAACAAAAGTAATTGGTCCCTTGGCAAGAGTTCTAATTAATTCAATCTCGGGTGAAATTAGACGATCGACCTGAATATCAAAGAAGCGATAATAAGTTATTTATTGCGCAGTTGCATTAGAAGAGGCCAGTAATTACCGAGCTACTTACATATTCGCTCAACCAAGAAGGAAAATGACGTCTCATTTCTTGTTCTAATGCTTCGTCTGTTAGGTAGGGTCTAACCAGCCCCAACTCATCATTATATGTGCTGGAAAACAACGAAGCAACCGCCGATTAGTATAATAATATTAGCTTATACTATTACATTGAGATGACGTAAACTCATCATCCTGAGTTACTTACCCCTCTAGCTTCTCCACTTCATCCTCGTCGCAATTGAGTAATACATACAACTGAGCAGCCCTTAGCTCTTCGTCATTCAAATATCTCTTCTTCATTTTCTCCGAAGGCTTTCCGGACGCATTGAATACTTTCAGTATTCCATCATTAAATTCTTGATATCCGTCGTCGTTTCTCGGAGCCCTCGTTCTATTCGTAGCAACATGAGATTTGAAATAGAAGGAGCATAAATTTGTAATCTCCTCGAGAATATAGGCTTCACAAATAGAACCCTCGACCCGAGCCTTATTTTTTACCTTTCTTTTTAGGTGATTCAAATGTCGCTCGAACGGGTACATCCATCGATATTCGACGGGTCTACCAACACGTGCCTCGTAGGAAAGATGAATCAAAAAATGCTCCATAGAGTCGAAGAATCCAGGAGGGAACACCCTCTCTAGCTTGCACAGTATTATCGCAATGTCCTTCTCTTGCTTTTCTAGACGATCAATGAGCAATTTCTTAGAACAAAGGTACCTGAAGAATATGCTAAGCTCCGTCAATGGATCCCAAACTGCATGTGGTAAGAATTCTTGAAATACAATCGAAATTAACCGCTCCATGAATACGTGACAATCATGGCTCTTCGTACCTGTCAGTTTTTTCTCCTTGAGGTCGACGCATCTTCTCAAGTTCGAAACATACCCATCTAGAAATTTTAGACCATGAATCCACCTACAAAGCCTCACTTTATCCTCCTTCTCTAGTGAGAAAATTGCCTTAGGCTGCTTCAACTTCCCATTCCTGTCCTCTATCAAATGCAATGCAGGACGTCTACATATTTCTTTCAAGTCCAATCTAGCCATTGGATTGTCGTTCGTCTTTCCCTTTACGTCCATTATAGTATTAATTATGTTGTCAAACACATTCTTCTCGATATGCATGACATCAAGGTTATGTCTAATCAGATTGGTGCTCCAATATGGAAGATCCCAGAATATACTCCTCTTCGTCCAGTTATGAGTGCGACCAAATCTGTCACACTTGTAGCCCGTAGCAGGCTGCTCAATAGCTCTTAGTAAATATTTTACCTCTTCCCATATCGTATATCCGAGCCACCTTGGCGGGGGATTAGCCTTCTCCACAACGCCAGCACGAAAAGCATTCATGTTCCTCCGGTACAGATGATCCTTCGGCAGGAATTGTCGATAAAAATCGAAGAAGCACGATTTGCCTCCGTATTTCAAACGGAAAGCCTTAGTGCTGTCCATGAAATACGGACATGAAAGACGACCATGCGTGCTCCATCCAGATAATATTCCATAGGTCGGAAAGTCGTTGATGGTCCACATAAGTGCTGCCCGCATCTAAAAATTTTGTTTTCTAGATACATCGTACGTGTTGGAACCTACTTCCCACAGCTGATTCAACTCATCAATCAACGGCCGTAAATACACATCGATATTCCTTTTCGGATTGTTCAGACCTGGGATAATAACGGTGAGGAACATATACGGAGTCTTCATGCACATCCAAGGCGGTAGATTGTACGGGGTGACGATCACAGGCCAACACGAATACTGGGATCCCGAAAGTCCGAATGGGGTAAAACCGTCGGAGCAGAGACCCAATCTGACATTACGCGGATCAGAAGCAAAATCTGGATACTCTCGATCAAAGTGCTTCCATGCTTCTCCATCAGATGGGTGATCCAACACTCCTTCGGTATGTTCCCGCTTATGCCAACTCATGTTTTCTGCAGTTTCCTTCACCATAAACAACCGCTGCAACCGCGGCATCAACGGCAAGTAGTGCATCGAAGAGGTAGGTTTTCTGGCACTGACAGACTTTCCTCTACCACATGTCTTATAGCGATCGACACCACAAAATCTGCAGGCATCTTCATCCTTGTCATCTTTGTAGTACAACATGCACCCGTTGCAACAGGCATCGATTTTTTTGTATCCCATCCAGAGCGATCTAACCATCCTCTTAGACCGGTAGAAGTCTTTAGGCAACTTTGCACCCTCAGGCAATATTTCTATAAGCAACTCCATAAGACGGTTGTAGCAATCTTGCGACATGTTAAAATCGGACTTGATGCTCAACAATCTTGTAACGACCTCCAACGGTGAATGATCCTCACAAACAGGATATAATGGAGTCCTTGCATTCTCCAGCAACTCCATGAACTGTGCAGCATCGGGGTTCGGTGCCTCCTCAGGTGCATCATGATCATCCGGATCGAAACTAGGCCCGGCCGCATCGAAAACCATGTTCACCAACCCATCGTCGTAAGGAGCATTGTTGTGGACATCCACATAAGGCTCGTACTCCGATGCCAAAGACACAAGTTCTTCGTGCTCGCTCCACTGATAGTAATTCGGCGTAAAATCCTTCGAGTATAAATGATACGTGACATCCACTTCTGGATGATATTTCAAGTTGCGACATCTCACACACGGACACTTAATTTTGGTATCGTCCATGTACTGAGGGAACGCCTTGGCAAACTGCAAGAACTGGTGTACACCCTCTATGAATTCATCCCGCACACCGCACATATCATCAGGATGACGGTTGTACATCCAAGTACGATTTCGCAGATAGTAATTCAGCTCCATAATTCTGTAAGATAGATACATCAAGGTAGTGAATGATATGCAAGTGTCAAAGCTTTAAAATAGTAGCTCAACCGAGGGATTGAGTTAATTGGAGGAAGTTGCTGGAGAAAGTGAAGACCGACATGAACTGATGATGTACAAAAATGAGGGTCTCAAAGCTGGAACAAGTCAAGTTGTGCTTTGGAAAAAGAACTCTTGCAAGCTCTTTGTTCACAAAGCAAGCTATAAATGGAGAATACAGAACAAATAATGAGTTCGTAACTCAAGTATAGAGCATACAAGAGTCGTAAACTCGAGAGATGTTCTGCATTCGTTATATCTTGCTTTGTGCACAAAGAGCTTAACAAGAATAGAACATATCCAAAACACAACTTTACTTGTTATAACTTTGATCCCCAAATTCTCGTTTGTTAGTTTATGCGGTCTACACTTTTCGCAGTATATGTACACATGACATTTTACGTTAAATGGTCAGAGATTATCGGTCATCTTCTTTTCGCATTGCTAACTTTTGTTTTGCGTGTTTGTGCGTGCGGTGGTCAGAAATTATCGCGACGGCATATTGAATCAGATGTTGGCAAATCAATTGGTTTAGAATATTAGGTTGTAGAGGTTGAAGTGGATAGAGGTAGGTTGCAGATATTGAAGTGGATAGATGGATATTTGTATGAGTTAGCTTCAATAGAAAGACTGTGACTCTGCATGAGTCATATTAGAGGAGTTACTCTGTATAATCATGTACTAAGTATAAGATCTGGGTTAGGGCTTAATGGGCTAAGCTAAGCTAGGAATCCAATAACACCAATAGTAATGTCTGTAACTAGGGTATTTGTGAATATTATGTATCAATATGAGAATAAAATTTGGGTAGGTATTTGCCCTACCAATATCCTATTCACATAGGTAAAACCATTACTATGGCCTATTTACCTAATTACCTATACACTAGCCTATCCTTAACTCTATTAAAAACCAATACCCAAACTCAATACCCCATACACTACAACATAGGTATCTCCCATACCCATGTGTCAACCCATTACCTAAACCTATAGGCTTCCTAAACCTATATATTACCTAGTCACTCTAGGTAAAGCCATTACCTATACTCCTAGGTAAAACAATTCCTATCTTGAAGTTACCTATACTTATTGTCCTAGTCCTCATCTATACACATTATCCTAAGGCCTCGTTTGGTTCACCGATTTAAGGAACTAGGAAAGGAAAGTTGTTCCTTTCCTTTGTTTGGTAACCACAAACTTGAGAATCAATTTCCTCACAAGGGGGAAAATTGGAGGGAATATGGTTCCACTCATGACTCGAATATCAGAGCTAATCGTCGAGCTTGACATAAGTGATAATGTGCAAATTGGAGGGAAAATTGGCAGGGTTACCACCTTGTCAACTGGGTAGTTTGTAGAAGGAAAAACTTCTTAATGTGCAAGTCATTCCTAATTACAATTGATAATATTAAATGTTATGCATAAATGTACATGTTCTGTATTCCACCTACCTGTTCATGTGTACCCATGGACTGAACTCTAATGAGATGGACTGCAACATGGTTATGTGGGCTGAACACATACCTAGGGTGGACTGAAACATGATATGCAGTGTGTTATACAACAAGATGGACATGTAATGCAATAGGCACATGTGGGCTGAACACATACCTAGGGTGGACTGAAACATGATATGCTCTATGGTATGCAGGACAGATTCATGTAAGTGGACTGAAACATGATATGCAGTGTGTTATTTTAGAGCTTGAGCTTGACTTGAGATTGCTTATATTAAGCTTGAGCTTGGCTTGGTTTGAGCTCGAGCTTGGCTTGATAAGCAAGCTTGATAAACAAGCTTGATAAGCTCATTTCAAGCTCATTAAGCTTGATTTTAAGCTTGTTCACCTTTATTTCAAGCTTAATGAGCTCGATTTCAACCTAGTTACGCTTGAATTCAAGTACCTGTAATTAACAATTTATTTATAAAAATTTAATTAAAAAATTCCTTCATATCAATTATTAAGGACATATAAATATATAAAGCACACAACCATATCATTATACAAATATACATAAAATTAGAATTCAACAAACAAACGAGCTTCTAAACAAGCTCCTAAACGAGCTTGGCTCATTTGCAGCCCTAGACATGAGCTCGGCTTGAGCTCGGCTTGTTTACTAAACGAACCGAGCTCAAACGAGCTTTTATCGAGCCGAGCTTCGAGCAGCTCGTAAACGGCTTGGCTCATTTGCAGCCCTAGACATGAGCTCTGGTATTCAAAGGGTCGTGTCTGTGTCGCATCATAGGAGTGGTCGGGGTCGTGTCTGTGTCGCATCAGAAAGGGTCGTGTCTGTGTCGCATCAGAAAAAAGGAAAATAGGGTTAGGGTTTACCGACACAGCTTGGGGTTGGGTCGGGGTCGCCGGGGCTGGAGCAGCGGCGGAGGAGACTGGGTGGTCGTCGGAGGGATGGGGTCGTCGGGCAGGGGGTCGCCGCGAGCTGGAGATTAGAAAATTTTGGGTGAAAAAATGAAAAATCGATCGGGCCAGAACCCTATATGAAATGTTTTAGCGACGTCACTTAAAGAAGTCGCTAACCGTCGCTATTTATTAAAACCTGACGACGTCTTAAAAGTTGTGTTGCTAAACGTCGCTGAATAAAAAAAATCAACGACATTTTGCGACTAGAATGCGACATCAGTTGTCCAAAACATTAATGGTGTCGCTATCTGTCGCTCAAACGTCACTACTAAAATATGCTAAAATAGCGACGTATATTAGCGACGGCGGAAATACCCGTCGCTGATAATTGCCGATAGCGACTTCTTGTGTTACACGTCGCTGTCCGTCGCTGTGTAGCGACGTTCAGCGACGTAGTATAAGTTACGTCGCTGATGGGCGACATTTTGCGACGGACGTCCATTTTACGTCGCTGTATTGCGACGTTTAGCGACGTATAATTTATGCGTCGCTGTTGTATTTCATATAGGGTTCCTGGCCCGGTCGAAATCACAAAATTTTCACCCAAAATTTTTCTTCCCGCTCTCCCCTCTCCCCCTGGCGAACCCTCCCCTCCGGCGACCCCTTCCTCCGGCGACACCCTCCCCCTTCTCCCCCCAGCGACCCCGCTCGCCCGTTGACCCCTCCCTCCGACGACCAGCATCCCTCCTCCGACGAAGGAGCCTTCCTCGCCGCCTTCCTCCTCCGACGAAGCTACCCTCCTCGCCGCCTCCATCCTCCGACGAAGCCACCCTCCTCAGGTAAACCCTAACCCTAGCCCTAGCTATCTAGACACAGACACGGACACGAGACCCTAACCCTAGCTGTCGAGGGGGGAGAGAGGGGTGGGGGTGGGTGCAGGGGGTGGAGGGTCTTACTGTCGAGGGGTGGAGGGAGGGGTAGGGGTACCCGGGGGCAGGGGATGGTTGGGGTGGGTGCAGGGGTAGGGGGAGGGGGGCAGGGGAGGGGAGAGGGGGGCAGGGGAGGGTTGGGGTGGGTGCAGGGGTAGGGGGAGGGGGGCAGGAAAGGGTTGGGGTGGGTGCAGGGGTAGGTGGAGGGGGACAGGGGAGGGTGCAGGGGTGGGTGCAGGGGTATGGGGAGGGGGGCAGAAGAGGGTGGGAGGGGGGTAGGGGAGGGTTGGGGTGGGTGCAGGGGTAGGGGGAGGGGGGCAGGGGAGGGGGGGAGGGGGGCAGGGGAGGGTTGGGGGGAGGAGTAGGAGGAGGGGGGCAGGGGAGGGTTGGGGTGGGTGCAGGGGTAGGGGGAGGGGGGCAGGGGACGGTGCAGGAATCGGTATCGGACTATATGTATACAATGTATATACATGTATATATACTCACACACTTACATACACACACAAATACATATGTACTCACACACTTACATACACACACAAATACATATGTATACATGTATATATATACTCACACACTTACATACACACACAAATACATATATAAATATATATATATACAATGTATATACACCAAGGTTCACAATATCGGTATCGGAATCGGTATCGGACTATTCCTATGAGTATTGGTATCGGCGATATCGGAAGTATCGGCGGTATCGTATCGGAGTATCAGACTTTGGTATCGGAAAACAAATAATTATTAATAAATTATTTATATTTATAAACATATATTTTATACATTTAGGCATAATTTTAAGTACTTCAGCGTTATTTCTTAGTTGTTTTGAAATTATATGAAATAGTAGTCACCCTTACCGATTGGTTTTGCCGAATTGACCGGAACAAAGACCCCCAATGTCGGTATCGATCAATATTTGGTATCGGTCGGTATCGGATCGGAACTTGCCAAACCGTCTCGGTATCGACCGTATCGGATCGGTATCGTCCGATACTTTAAACCATGATATACACACAAATACACATATATATATATATATACAATCCAAAATCCATTTGAAATTCATTTTAAGAATCTGAAATATTGACGATATATACCCAAGGTTCACAATATCGGTATCGGAATCGGTATCGGACTATTCCTATGAGTATTGGTATCGACGATATCGGTAGTATCGGCAGTATCGTATCGGAGTATCGGACTTTGGTATCGGAAAACAAATAATTATTAATAAATTATTTACATTTAAAAACATATATTTTATACATTTAGGCATAATTTTAAGTATTTCAGCGTTATTTCTTAGTAGTTTTAAAATTATATGAAATAGTAGTCACCCTTACCGATTGGTTTTGCCGAATTGACCGGAACAAAGACCCCCAATATCGGTATCGGTCAATATTTGGTATCGGTCTGTATCGGATCGGAACATGCCAAACCGTATCGGTATCGGCCGTAGGTTGACTAAGGTTGACTATTTTGACTGAAAGTCAAAGTAGAGTCAACATCTGACCTAGATTGGACTAAGAGTTGACAAAGTCAACTGTAGGTCAACCCTTGACCTAGTTTGACCTTGTTTGACTTTGTTTGACTTAGCTTGACCTTGTTTGACTTTGTTTTACTTAGTACAACTTAGTTTGACCTAGATTGTATATCATTGTTATTAGTAACTGTCCGCTACTAATGTGTGTCCCATAATAAGACATAATATACGAATTTGTGCCTGTTGGATAATGTGTGTCCATCTTTGCAGAATTATTTCCAAATGGATATGAATTACAACTTGCGGAATCGTTCATGGATGTACAATCGTCGTCCTGATGATATGTGTGGTGTGCGGGATGAATACATAGCGGGAGTAGAGCAGTTCCTGCAGTTTGCTAAGGCGTTCCCTCAGTACATGGACGACACCAAAATTAAGTGTCCGTGTGTGAAATGTCATAACGTGAAATATTATCCAGAAGTGGAAGTGACATATCATTTGTACTCGAGGGGTTTCACGCCTAATTACTATCAGTGGACCGCACACGGAGAACTTGTGTCTTTAGCATCAGAGCCGGAGCCTTACGTTGAGCCGTATATGCATGCGGGACCTAATTTTGTTTCAGATAATCATGCATACGACGACGGGTGCGTGAACATGGTTTTCGACGCTGCGGGGCCTAGTTTCGTTCATGATGTACCTGAGGAGGCACCGAACGCCGATGCTGCACAGTTCATGGAGTTGCTGGAGAATGCAAGGACTCCATTGTATCCTGGTTGTGAGGATCATTCATCGCTGGAGGTGGTCACAAGACTGTTGAGCATTAAATCCGATTTTAACATGTCGCAAGAATGCTACAACCGAGTGTTGGAATTGATTATAGAGATCTTGTCGGCGGGTGCTAAGTTGCCTAAAGACTTCTACCGGTCTAAGAGGATGGTGAGATCGCTCTGGATGGGATACGAGAAAATCGATTCCTGTCGCAATGGGTGCATGCTGTACTACAAAGACGACAAGGATGCAGATGTGTACAGATTTTGTGGTGCTGATCGCTATAAGACAACTAGTACAGGAAGGTCTACCGGTGCAAGAAGATCGACCGATTCAATGCACGACTTGCCTTTAATGCCGCGGTTGCAAAGATTATTTATGGTGAAAGAGACGGCCGAAAATATGAGTTGGCACATGCAAGAACAGATTGAAGGAGTGTTGGATCACCCATCCGATGGAGAAGCGTGGAAGCACTTTGATCGAGTGTATCTTGATTTTGCTTCAGATCCGCGTAATGTCAGGTTGGGACTATCTTCTGACGGTTTTACTCCTTTTGGTCTCTCGGGATCCCAGTATTCGTACTGGCCTGTGATTGTCACTCCGTATAACCTACCGCCTTGGATGTGCATGAAGACTCAGTACATGTTTCTAACCGTTATAATTCCTGGTCCGAACAATCCCAAGAGGAACATTGACGTGTACTTACAGCCTTTGATAGATGAGTTGAATCAGTTATGGGAAGTAGGCGCTAACACGTACGATGTATCCAGGAAGCAGAATTTTCAGATGAAGACAACCCTTATGTGGACCATCAACGACTTTTCGGCCTATGGAATGTTATCTAGATGGAGCACTCATGGCCGTCTCTCATGTCCGTATTGCATGGACCGTAGTGTAATGCCCCGCTCCGCACGGTGCATTATGCTGAGTTGTTGACTCGAAGAGTTGCGTTGACCCGATTAAGTATCGATGTGAATCGATACGAGAGTTACGTTGTCCCGAGCAACGCATCGAACTAAGTCGATGCGAAGAGTTGCCTTGTCCCGAAAGAATGTATCGAGTGAATCGATGTGAAGCGCCGCGTTGCCCCGAAGGATGAGTGCGTTGAATCGGCTAGAAGATTCTAAGAAATCGAATCGACCAAGGCGCAAGTCCGAATCGATGCAAGTATTGATTTTAATTGGTTTCGTGTGCAGGTTATACTTTGACACGAAAATATTAGAGGTCGATCTTCGGCAATATTTAGTAAGGGGTCCGCGGAACCAAATCGACGCCTTGCGACGGACGGAAGCGTTGGCACGCTAAGGCAAATCGGACGTACAAACTCAATAAGCACGAAGTGCTCGAATGGCTAAGTCAGGAGAGTGGCCATGCAACAAAGTTATAAAATCGAACCGCATCGGCTCGGCGAAACGAGAAAGGCGTATCGACTCAAGGTGGGAGGATTGACTTCTTTTTACTCCTTCATTCGATAAGTCAAATATATCATTGTATGCTAAAAGTTAACCTATCGACGCCACGGGCGTGGTCCGATCGGAAGTAAATCATAACGTGTGTCGAACACTAAGTTAGTACAATTGAAATGAAACGTGCATCAAATGCACAAGTCGCTACGGAATATTGGATATCGCTAAGGCGAGCGCCTCGGTGTGCAAGCCGCAATAACATGGGATAACTGTACTCGGCGAGTGCCTTAGTGCACGAACCATACCGTGCCTTCGTGCACGAGTTAGAACGGCTAATATATTGAAAGAAACAGGCGAGCGCCCTAGCGTGCAAGCCACGGACATTGAATGCTAAGTCATAGAACATCGGTATACGGTCGAAACGTGCCTATGTGCACGGGATAATAAAAGATGGCTTCGTTGTGAAAGAATACAGTTGTGGCATGAATGTGGCGTAACTGTCGGATATGACATAATGCCTCGAAAGGTGTTCAAGACCTTCGGGTCGTTCGGTTGACGAGCATTGAGTTGAGACATGATGCCATTGAAACATTGAAACGAAGAATGAAATGTAAGAACATAGAATTGATAACGGAGAAATGCGAGATGATAATACGGCATGGTGTCCTTCGAAATGTTTGCAGCCTTCGGGCATTCGTTGAGAACATTGGGGCGTTGTGCCAATTAAAATAGAGATAAGCGAACTTGCTTGGTTGTATGAAATATAAGATTCATTGCATGGTCAAATGGACTTAAAGACTATTGCCCGTGCACGGGTGTTTCTTCCCTCGAACGTGATCACCAGGGCGCTGGGACCGTTCGGCCTAGGAGGGACTGCGATAATCGGTATTGTTGGTGCACTTCGACTAGACGAGTAGCGACTGTCTAGTGAATGTGATAAGCCACTTACACGAGTACTTCGGGGGTCCTCTGTTTGTGGTTAGCAACCACAACTGAGTGATTATCGTCTTACATATTCGATTCGATAAATATAAGTTCATTCTAGCCCGAAAAGCTAGTGACCTTCATATAGATAAGGGCGATAGGTTTGGAAGTGCAAGGTATGCGTATATCCTGCATGGACGGATTCTGAATAGAGAGCACTTATAACATGACAGGGAAAATGGATAGGCGTATTCACCTTGCGTCAGTTACAAGGCCGGGTGCGTTGATACTGTAAGTTGTGCCACGAATCAAACACAAGATTGCTTGTCTGTTTACTTATGCAAATTGAATAACATGCTTGCCATGCTTTACGCTTTCGAATATGCCATGAAATCGACCCTAAGGAGAACATAGCAAGATCATAAGCTAAGTTGCATGATTCAACATAAATATTAAAATGTCGGTTTGGAAAGATGATCTTTGCTTCAGTACATGCGAGGACGAACGTACTGATCCCCCACCAGCTTCATGCAGGGTGCAGGGAATGGAGTGCTCGCGGCGAAGCGTTGCTTGAACGTGTTAAGGCTTGGAATGCCGAAGTGCATTGAAGCGTGCTATCGCATTGACGCTCGGATTACGCAGCTGGATTGATGCGGCCGAGATATAGAAGGCATGATGTATAGAACGGTAAAATCCTTTGTGGACAAGAGAGAACCTGAGTGTTGTAGCCAATCTGGCATGTATTGTTAGGCTATCGGAAGCCATTGTAATCTCAGTTTCGAATATCAATAAAGAGAATTATTCGTATACTCTATTTCCTTTCGTTGTTATTATCGAATCAAAAGATAACCATTTGAGAACTTGTCATCTTGCCTTGCACGAGCGCAACTCCAGGCTCGTGCGACATCACGCCCCCTACGAGGACGATGATTCGGGTGATTCCGGGTCGGGGCATGACAAATTGGTATCAGAGCTCTAGGCTCAATTTCCTCTGGACGCTTGCTTTATTTCAGTTCTAAAAGTTGCCCACCACCAATCGAAATCACTCTTGACTCTACTCGATGCCGCACTGGATGTTCCATACAATAAGTCTAATACAAATTATGTAATTTTGCCGCGTGTTGTTTGGAAATTACATGGTGTTAGTTGGAAAAGTCGGAAAAGGTTTGTTGCTGCAAGTGCAACAAGTTACAAGATATGAATTCGAGAATTTGTTGCCGTAGATACAACACGTCATGAATTGTGGTTTGAGATATTCGTTGTTTACAACGAACGATACGAGAAATGTTGGTTGCATCGATACAATGATAGTCGTGGAATGTTGCTGCAGCAATTGCCACGCGTTGATTGTAATGATGCGTTGAAAAGAAAATGAAAGTTCATATTGAATGTGTCGAACGGATTCACATATCGATTTCGAATGTGCGTTGAGATGAAAAGCGATAAGTCAATATCGAATGTGTTAAAAAGAATTTAAGCATTGACTTTGAATGTCGAAAATGAAATGTTGCACGATGTGCAATGCGTATCGAGAATAAATCGATGCACGAGGTGCGGTAAATATCGGAAGTAAATCGTTGCACGATGTGTAATGCGTATTGAAAGTAAAATTATTGTACGTGGTGCAACGCGTATCAAAATAATCGATGCACGAAGTGCAACGGATATCGAAAATGAATTTTTGCACAAGATGCAACGAAAGAAAATAAAAAGTTATAAATCGAAAAACGAAATCGGTTCGGTTGCGCGCCGAACTGTGTTGGCAAATGAATGCATTGGCCGAGTTGCGTCGGATTTTAATTAATCAGAGTTACGGTTGTGATCAAGCACGATCACTGCAGAAATCGTGAGTCGGGATAGATCGTCGGTTCGTAAAGAGTGCGTTGCGACGGAAGTAACTTGATTTCCGGGTGGTATATGGCATACCACCGATGCAATGAATGGCTCGATTTCGAGTGGTATATGCAATACCACTTGTGCGATGAATTGTATCAACATTTTGTGAGAATTGCGGAAGGTTTGTCCGCAACGGACGGGATAGCACCGAGACTCGATTGAGAATTTATATAACGGAATGTTGATGCAAGTGTTCTTCGATGATCGGTTAGAACGGTAAGGCGGGACATGTAGACATTGAACGATAAGTCGATTAAAAAATTTATGCGTCGGTCGAATGACGGGAACTAGCGAAACGATTATGCCTTGAGGCAACAATCGGATCGACGGGATAGGAGACTCGAAACGTGGAAATCGAACTGCACGACTTGCGAGTTCGACGAAAATGTTGGGCGAGATAAATCGAATCGTACGACTTGCGATCTCGATAGAAATGTTCGACTAGGCGAATCGAATTACATGACTTACGATTTCGATAGAAATGTTAGGCGATACAAATTGTAATTGAATTCGCACGATGTGCGACTTCGGTAAGAAAGTTGGTTGACGCGAGTAATCGTGCTTAAGAAATAGTTGGTTACGTTACGGTGAAACTCATTTGAGTACGACTGAAAACACGCGGAACTTAGAGGGCGAGATCGTATGACTTGAGGGTTCGATGTCGGATAATCGGTAACTCAGTTACGCGATCGAAGTATAGCGAGATGCGGCAAATCGGAGAACGAATTGATGCGTATGGAAAAGTTCGTTGCGAACTTGGATGTATGCGATGCGAGTTAAGTTGACGTTGAAACGGATTCAAAGTTGACCCTTACGTTATCGAAATGGATACGGCGTATCGAGATCGATACGTAAGGAAATGTAAACGACGTGAGAATACAAAATAGAGTGCGCCTCGCGCTATAAAATTTTGTAAGTAACGATGCGAGAATGAACGAACTTGGTTGATCGTAAATTTTGTGATTGATCAGGGCGAGACTATAAGTCATCGACGATTGCTCGATGCGTATAGCATCTCGTGTGTCGACCGCAAAATAAGATAGACTCGAACTCAATGCGAGAAGACGCGTCGTGAATAGCAGAATCATCGACGGAGTGCATGACCTTACTCGGAGGATAGTTGCGCTAAGATTGCGCCGATAGAAATGGTTTTGTTCGGAAATTTGGATAGTCGCATAGAATCATCGGAACGTGATTTGGCTCTGAAATAAGATATAGCATGGTTCGTAGTACACTGTCCTTCGGTGATGATCCACAATTATCGAGCGTAGCTTCGGGGTAGCTGACCCTAGAAGACTTGACCGCCAAATCAAATTGAATGCTACAGACCGTAAGATGACCCATGCGATATCGTATATGGGATTGCATCGATAACAAATTTATGCGATGCATGTTAACGATAAGTCTAGGCGATCAAGAATTGTTGGAACAACTTTCGATTGAGAATGATATAGTTAGATTTGAGTATTCGTCGGATGAATATTTGAATGGTTATGTTGGTCGACGAACAAACTAGAAATTCACCAACGAACTTGGTAATTCGGATAGGCGATTGCGAGAATCGTGCTATGCACGAGAGGGAACGATAAGGAAAAGACTTACGAGTCATGTCGTTAGATTCGGATTCACCTTGCAATTGAACTTGTGTGAATTGAACTTATGTTCGATGTTGCGAGACGGATAAGTCGGGAATTTGGCTAGTGAATTTCCTACTCGATAGGAATCGAACGTAAGGCGCATCGTAAAGATTTTCGTGTCAAGGCGATCGTTGTCTTGAGCACCGTCGCCTTGATGTAAACTTTTGAGTCGAATAGATTGTGGCCTTTGTGCAATGTCAATTTAAACTTGCGTCGGAAGGATTTGAGCACGGTGTCTAGGTAAGTCACCTAGCAGACGTAGTCCTGAATGTTGATGCTTTTGCAAGTCAATAAAAGAGAATCATGTCGAGATAGGATACAAAGTAGAACATCAGAAATCGTTGGATAGTGACGCCAAACGCAAGGCGTTGCGGAGACTCGTTGTGATCGGATGCGCGACGGCTTGACGCGACGCGTAGAATTGATAGTCCCGATGAAACATACAAAGTGAGAAATGTGATTTTGAATCGCATCGTGTGCCTTAACTTTTGTTGGCGAATTACGTATGTATCAATTTGCAAGTGTGCTAGAATTGCGAGAACAAGTAATAGAGCCAAGTCCTACCGAGAATACAAGATGGCAAGCTATTGAGAATAAGAGTTACGTGTTTGCGTTGTTCCGATATCTTACAACTGAGCTCGGCTGAAATGCATATATTGGTGGGACGCCTAAAATATGTGTATGATTCCAAACTAAGTTGTACGATCCAAACGATGGTGAGACGAGATCGTGGAACGATCTAATGAAACCCTTAGAAAATTTAGTATTGGTTTCGGTTCGGGACGAACCTTGTTTTGAGTGGTATATTCTGTAATACCCCGCTCCGCACGGTACATTATGCTGAGTCGTTGACTCGAAGAGTTTCGTTGACCCGATTAAGTATCGATGCGAATCGATACGAGAGTTACGTTGTCCCGAGCAACGCATCGAACTAAGTCGATGCGAAGAGTTGCCTTGTCTCGAAAGAATGTATCGAGTGAATCGATGTGAAGCGCCGCGTTGCCCCGAAGGATGAGTGCGTTGAATCGGCTCGAAGATTCTAAGAAATTGAATCGACCAAGGCGCAAGTCCGAATCGATGCAAGTATTGATTTTAGTTGGTTTCGTGTGCAGGTTATACTTTGACACGAAAATATTAGAGGTCGATCTTCGGCAATATTTAGTAAGGGGTCCGCGGAACCAAATCGACGCCTTGCGACGGACGGAAGCGTTGGCACGCTAAGGCAAATCGGACGTACAAACTCAATAAGCACGAAGTGCTCGAATGGCTAAGTCAGGAGAGTGGCCGTGCAACAAAGTTATAAAATCGAGCCGCATCGGCTCGGCGAAACGAGAAAGGCGTATCGACTCAAGGTGGGAGGATTGACTTCTTTTTACTCCTTCATTCGATAAGTCAAATATATCATTGTATGCTAAAAGTTAACCTATCGACGCCACGGGCGTGGTCCGATCGGAAGTAAATCATAACGTGTGTCGAACACTAAGTTAGTACAATTGAAATGAAACGTACATCAAATGCACAAGTCGCTACGGAATATTGGATATCGCTAAGGCGAGCGCCTCGGTGTGCAAGCCGCAATAACATGGGATAACTGTACTCGGCGAGTGCCTTAGTGCACGAACCATACCGTGCCTTCGTGCACGAGTTAGAACGGCTAATATATTGAAAGAAACAGGCGAGCGCCCTAGCGTGCAAGCCACGGACATTGAATGCTAAGTCATAGAACATCGGTATACGGTCGAAACGTGCCTATGTGCACGGGATAATAAAAGATGGCTTCGTTGTGAAAGAATACAGTTGTGGCATGAATGTGGCGTAACTGTCGGATATGACATAATGCCTCGAAAGGTGTTCAAGACCTTCGGGTCGTTCGGTTGACGAGCATTGAGTTGAGACATGATGCCATTGAAATATTAAAACGAAGAATGAAATGTAAGAACATAGAATTGATAACGGAGAAATGCGAGATGATAATGCGGCATGGTGCCCTTCGAAATGTTTGCAGCCTTCGGGCGTTCGTTAAGAACATTGGGGCGTTGTGCCAATTGAAATAGAGATAAGCGAACTTGCTTGGTTGTATGAAATATAAGATTCGTTGCATGGTCAAATGGACTTAAAGACTATTACCCGTGCACGGGTGTTTCTTCCCTCGAACGTGATCACCAGGGCGCTGGGACCGTTCGGCCTAGGAGGGACTGCGATAATCGGTATTATTGGTGCACTTCGACTAGACGGGTAGCGACTGTCTAGTGAATGTGATAAGCCACTTACACGAGTACTTCGGGGGTCCTCTGTTTGTGGTTAGCAACCACAACTGAGTGATTGTCGTCTTACATATTCGATTCGATAAATATAAGTTCATTCTAGCCCGAAAAGCTAGTGACCTTCATATAGGTAAGGGCGATGGGTTTGGAAGTGCAAGGTATGCGTATATCCTGTATGGACGGATTCTGAATAGAGAGCACTTATAACATGACAGGGAAAATGGATAGGCGTATTCACCTTGCGTCGGTTGCAAGGCCGGGTGCGTCGATACTATAAGTTGTGCCACGAATCAAACACGAGATTGCTTGTCTGTTTACTTATGCAAATTGAATAACATGCTTGCCATGCTTTACGCTTTCGAATATGCCATGAAATCGACCCTAAGGAGAACATAGCAAGATCATAAGCTAAGTTGCATGATTCAACATAAATATTAAAATGTCAGTTTGGAAAGATGATCTTTGCTTCAGTACATGCGAGGACGAACGTACTGATCCCCCACCAGCTTCATGGCCGGGTGCGTCGATACTGTAAGTTGTGCCACGAATCAAACACGAGATTGCTTGTCTGTTTACTTATGCAAATTGAATAACATGCTTGCCATGCTTTACGCTTTCGAATATGCCATGAAATCGACCCTAAGGAGAACATAGCAAGATCATAAGCTAAGTTGCATGATTCAACATAAATATTAAAATGTCGGTTTGGAAAGATGATCTTTGCTTCAGTACATGCGAGGACGAACGTACTGATCCCCCACCAGCTTCATGCAGGGTGCAGGAAATGGAGTGCTCGCGGCGAAGCGTTGCTTGAATGTGTTAAGGCTTGGAATGCCGAAGTGCATTGAAGCGTGCTATCGTATTGACGCTCGGACTACGCAGCTGGATTGATGCGGCCGAGATATAGAAGGCATGATGTATGGAACGGTGAAATCCTTTATGAGCAAGAGAGAACCTGAGTGTTGTAGCCAATCTGACATGTATTGTTAGGCTATCGGAGCCATTGTAATCTCAGTTTCGAATATCAATAAAGAGAATTGTTTGTATACTCTATTTCCTTTCGTTGTTATTATCGAATCAAAAGATAACCATTTGAGAACTTGTCATCTTGCCTTGCACGAGCGCAACTCCAGGCTCGTGCGGCATCACGCCCCCTGCGAGGACGATGATTCGGGTGATTCCGGGTCGGGGCGTGACACGTAGTAAGGCTTTCCACTTGAAATACGGAGGAAAACCGTGCTTCTTTGATTGTCATCGGCAATTTCTGCCAAAAGATCATCCGTTCAGAAGGAACAGGAATGCATTCCGTGCCGGCGTTGTAGAGAAGGGTGATCCACCGCCAAGGTGGTGCGGAGCCACGATATAGGAGGAGGTTAAAGATTTTCCAAGTGCTATCGAAGATCCTACAACTGGGTACAAGTGCGATGGATTTGGTAGAGATCATAACTGGACAAAGAGGAGCATATTCTGGGATCTGCCATACTGGAGTACCAACCTGATCAGACATAATCTTGATGTCATGCATATTGAGAAGAATGTGTTTGATAACATAATTAATACTGTGATGGACGTAAAGGGAAAAACGAAAGACAATCCCAAGGCCAGGTTGGACTTAGAAGAAATATGCAAACGCCCTGCGTTGCATTTGATACAACAGAATGGAAAATAGTTCCTGTCGAAGTCAATTTTTTCGCTGGACAAGGAGGATAAAGTGAGACTTTATCGGTGGATCCAGGGCCTAAAATTTCCAAACGGATATGTGTCAAATCTGAGAAGATGTGTCGATCCGAAGGAAAATAAATTGACGGGTATGAAGAGCCACGACTGTCACGTATTCATGGAGAGGTTAATTTCGATTGCATTTCGGGAATTCTTATCGCAGGCAGTTTGGGATCCATTGACGGAGCTTAGCATATTCTTCAGGGATCTTTGTTCTAAGAAATTGCTCGTTGATCATCTAGAAAAGCAAGAGAAAGACATTACGGTAACACTATGCAAGCTAGAGAGGGTATTTCCTCCTGGATTCTTCGACTCTATGGAGCATTTATCGATTCATCTATCCTATGAGGCACGTGTTGGTGGACCCGTCGAATATCGATGGATGTACCCGTTCGAGCGACATTTGAATCACCTAAAAAGAAAGGTGAAAAATAAGGCACGGGTCGAGGGTTCTATTTGTGAAGCCTATGTTCTCGAGGAGATTACAAACTTTTGTTCGATGTATTTCAAGCCTCATGTTGCAACTAATAGAACGAGAGCTTCCAGAAACGACAACGGAGATCATGAAAGTAATGATACAATACTGAAGGTATTCAATGCTCCAGGAAAGCCATCGGGTAAAATGAAGAAGAGATATTTGAACGATGATGAGCTAAGGGCTGCTCAGGTGTATGTATTACTCAACTGCGACGATGAGGAAGTAGAGAAACTGGAGGGGTAAGTAAATAATACGTCTATATTATTTTAATAGTATTAAGAATAATACTATTACATTAATTGCACGATGTTGTTTTCAGCATATTTAATGATGATGTGAGGTCAGGTAGGCCACACATAACAGAAAAAGAACTAGAACAAGAAATGAGGTATTATTTTCCATCATGATTGAGTGCATATGTAAGACTTGAGAACTCTGTAATTACCTTTCTGTATATGCACTTGATTTAGAATGAGCTTAATTGCTTCTTTCGTGGTATTTAGGTCGATCGTCCATACGCAAGACTTGAGAATGAGTCTATTAGAACGCTAGCCAAGGGACCAATTTATGCTGCAAAAATATGGCCAAGCTACTGTGTTAATGGGTTTAGGTTCAAGTCAACAACTTGCCCGATCAGAGACAACTTTGTGGATCTCGACTCCACCAAAAACAGCTGTTTGTGTATCAGATCTTCGAACTACAAAGATGTTGATGCGGGCAACGATTTCTATGGTATGCTACGGGAGATCGTGGAGCTGACATATAGTTATGGAATAGAGCCTGCTAAGATTGTGTTATTCAGGTGTGATTAGTTCGATCCGATTGAAGGTCAGGGTTGGAAAGTAGACAAGCACGGTCTTTTTGATATAAACTATCGGCGTCGATATCAAGCCTATGAACCATTTGTCCTATCAAGTCAGGCTCAGCTCGTGTACTTCACAAGTTATCCTAAACGGGGAACAACAAGGTCGAACTGGTGGACAGTATGCAAGACCAAAGCTAGAAATACCTTTGAGGTTGACGATATAGCTTATCAACAGGATTAACTACCTCTTATAACAAATATTATAGAAGTGGACACGACGGAAGTTCCTCATTACACATCTAATTGTGTAGAAGAAGTAGAATTATCTGAAGAGGAAGATGCAGATGAAAGTGAAGATATAGAGGAGGAAGAAGAAGAAGAAGAAGAAGATGAGCTAAACGAACTAGATGAATTTTCAGAAGAGGATTAAAATCTGTGATGTCTATCATATAAATATGTATTTTGTAATAATAAATCTGTGACACTTTAGTGATACTTTTATCTGTGACCATGATATTTTTCAAAAATCAGTGATGTCTATCATATAAATATGTATTTTTGTTTTATTGTCATATGTTATTATCAGGTATGACTAGACCAGGAGGACGACGCGGAGGATTATATATTAGCCAGTCCCGTCAGCCTCGGGCTGGGGATGGAGACGGCAGTTCCGTACCCTCATCATCATCTCCGAGTACGCCATTGTACCGTTCTGTTCCCGGTCCATTACCGAGATAGGACAGTTCCAGCAGGTTGCCGACTCCTCCCTCGTCGTCCAGCCTTCCTAATCCCTCGTCTAGCATCCCCGATCCCCCGTCCAACATTCCTCCTGTCGACGGCTCTATGGGGGGAGCCGACGTCGAGCATATGGAGGCCGGCGATCAGACTGAACTTGCCCAGGCAGGAGGTGAGAGCGACCCTCCATGCGCTCCCCCGGGCGAGACGCGTATGGAGATTTGGACGGACGGGCCTATGAAGTAAGTTAATTAATTAATATATATTTCTCAAATGATTATATGTACATATATATTCATGAAATTTTTTTATTGTATAGATATCGGCCTTCTGTAGTACAGAGACAGCTGGGGCAATTTCTGAGGCAGAACTATGGTGGGCCTTGGCTCAACTACTCAGATGCTCCCGCAGATAGGAAGGCCTTTTGGTTTGCCCACTTCAAGGTAAAAAATTTGTTTATTTTTAAATTTTAATAATCATTTGTGTATATTATACACCTTTTGTATTTTACTTCTTGTAGAGGACCTATTTCTATCTACCACACCGGGCGGCGAGGATCGAGGGCCAATTTTCTGCCGTTGCAGCCAAGCTCATCCGTGATGCGATCGACGACCAGAAGCGTCGTGATCGCTCCGGACAGCCGATCCAGGGTTGGATTATGCCAGAGCAGTGGACTACGATGAAGGCTAGATTCAGCGAGTGCAGGTACCAGGAGCGGTCTGAGAAGGCCAAGGTGGCACGGTCGAGCGCCGGTAAGTGGTGTGGTGGCTCCATTCCGATGACGGAGCATTTTCGTCGTCTGGTACGTTTCCTATGATGGACATTAATTTATATATAGTTCGATATAGAATGTTTAATACTAATAATAGATAATATATTTTAGCAGGTAAAAAAGGGTGAGGACCCGAACATGGTGACCGTCTTCCTGGTCACACATCGGAGGGCTGGGGAGTTCATTGACGAGAGGGCGACGCAGGCATATGTACGTTCTATTCTTTATATTAATTTACTATAACTTAGAAAACATGAAAATAGATATCAATATAGACTTTAGCAAACACTTACACGTTAGCAAACATGTTCTAGGCCGAGTTTGTTCGGCTACAGCAGGAGGCGGCTGCTGCTGCTAGTGCGCCAGCAGAGGGAGGGGCTGGTAGTTTCTCCCAGCCGCCTACAGCTCCATCGCAGGACGCGCTCTGGATGACCGCCGTTGGCGGTCTTCAGAAGGGTACGTACTACGGTACGGGATCCTACGGTGCGTATTTGGCTACGGAGTCATCCCGGGCCCCCTTTGTCAGTGCGCAGTCTCCGGCTTCGCAGGCATCGTCACGAGTTGGGGATATCCTTCGTCCGATCGAGGAGCTGCGTCGCGAGTTGCAGCAGCAGATTTCTGATGCGGTCGAGCGACGATTCGACCCTCCGATCGTCATCGGACGATTTGATGCGGTCGAGCGCAGTATACAGGAGCTGATGACTCTGCATCAGGCTACAGCTGCCAGCTTGCAGACGCTCACCGAGTCTACGCAGCGTACAGAGCATAGACAGGTCGAGCTGGAGGGATCGCAGAGGAGCATGTCTGCCTCACTCACTCAGGTTTCGGCTTCGCTTGAGGCGAGTACTGAGAGGGTGGTGAGTACCCTTGCTGCGCATGATGAGCGACTGCGAGAGCTGGAGCAGATACGTCCTTCCGGTCCATCGACGGCGCCGACTCCAGACACTGCACTGCCTCCGGCGCCGACTCCAGATATTGCACTGCCTCCTACTGCCCCTACGGTACAGCTCACCCAGCAGCAGTATGACTACATTCTATCCCAGTTGCGCGGCAGGGATCCGCAGTGATTTTATTGGTTTTTTATGACTTGTATGTATTGGCCCTATGGGCAAATTGTTTATTCGTACAACTGTTGTTTATACACTTGGTGGGAGACTTTTTATCATCTTCCATTTTTATTTGACTCTATTAGATGTTTGTGAGGATTTGAGTCTGTGATATTTACTTTGCACTGCCTCCTATTTTTATTGTGATATTTACTTTGTGATATCTGCGACGGGGATAACAAATATACCTACGCTGGGTTATAAGCGATGATCTGATATACAAAGGAGGTGCTGTCGAAATTTTAAAAAAATATATTATGTATTTTTGTTATGATGTGTGTCTGTATTTACAGTGAATATGAAATGCAGTGTTCGGAACCATCGACAGTTTCGATTACTGTTGTATGTGTTATCTTGGATAAAAATAGCAACAGTTCATGGTGCACTTCTGAGAGGTTCATTTTCACGTCCTTCACTTTCTTGGGACGTCGTAAAGGTTCCCGAGAAGGTGAAGGACGTGAAGAGGAAGCTCTGAGAAGTGCACCCTGAACTGTTGCTCTTTCTATCCAAGATAAACATAGAACAGTAAGCGAAACTGTCGATGGTTCGAACACTGCACTTCACACACACTGTAAACACAGACACACAGCATAACAAAAATACGAATTATATTTTTTTAAATTTTTTTTATAATATCTGCGACGTATAGCGACGTTCTGCGACGTCCTGCGACGGAATGTAGAAGTCGCTATACGTCGCTAAATAGTGACGTCACGTCACTAGACGTCGCTAAGTTACGTCGCTAATCTGTCGGTAGCCGTCGCTAAGTTGCCCACGTGGCTGCCATGCCATGTCATCATATATAAATTATACAGCGTCGCAAGTGGTCGCTTTACGTCGCAACGTTGGCGACGTAGTGATACGCCGCTATCTGTCGCTCAGTTTAGCGACGTCTAGCGACAATGAACGCCGCGTCGCCAATAGCGACGTTCGGCGACTAAATTGCCATTTGCGACTTGCATATAAGCGACGTCCATTTTTCGTCGCTAAATACGTCGCAAATAGGTTTTAGCGACGTATTTTCCATTTTTAGCGACGTCTCCTGACGTCGTTAAAATGGGTTATTTTAGTAGTGCGTCACTGATAGTGACGTTCAGCGACGTAAATATAAAACGTCGCTAAAAGCACAAAACTTAGCGACGTATTTATCTGGAGTCGCTAATTTCGTCGCCATTATGACTTATTTTGGTAGTGGCGGGACCTAATTTTGTTTCAGATAATCATGCTTACGACGACGGGTGCGTGAACATGGTTTTCAACGCTGCGGGGCCTAGTTTCGTTCATGATGCAACTGAGGAGGCACCGAATGTCGATGCTGTAAAGTTCATGTAGTTGCTGGATAATACAAGGACTCCATTGTATCCTGGTTGTGAGGATCATTCACCGTTGGAGGAGGTTACAAGACTGTTGAGCATTAAGTCAGATTTTAACATACCGTAAGAATGCTACAACCGAGTGTTGGAGTTGATTATAGAGATCTTGCCGACGGGTGCTAAGTTACCAAAAGACTTCTATCGGTCTAAGAGGGTGGTGAGATCGCTCTGGATGGGATACGAGAAAATCGATTCTTGTCGCAATGGGTGCATGTTGTACTACAAAGACGACAAGGATGCAGATGTGTGCAAATTTTGTGGTGCTGATCGCTATAAGACAACTAGTACAGGAAGGTCTACCGGTGCAAGAAGACCGACCGATTCAATGCACTACTTGCCTTTAACGTCGCGGTTGCAAAGATTATTTATGGTGAAAGAGACGGCCGAAAATATGAGTTGGCACATGCGAGAACAGATTGAAGGAGTGTTGGATCACCCATCTGATGGAGAAGCGTGGAAGCACTTTGATCGAGTGTATCCTGATTTTGCTTCAGATCCGCGTAATGTCAGGTTGGGACTATCTTCTGACGGTTTACTCCTTTTGGTCTTTCGGAATCCCAGTATTCGTGCTGGCCTGTGATTGTCACTCCGTATAACCGACCGCCTTAGATGTGCATGAAGACTCAGTACATGTTTCTAACCGTTATAATTCCTGGTCCGAACAATCCCAAGAGGAACATTGATGTGTACTTACAGCCTTTGATAGATGAGTTGAATCAGTTATGGGAAGTAGGCGCTAACACGTACGATGTTTCCAGAAAGCAAAATTTTCAGATGAAGGCAACCCTTATGTGGACCATCACGACTTTTCGGCCTATGGAATGTTATCTGGATGGAGCACTTATGGCCGTCTCTTATGTTCGTATTGCATGGACCGTAGTAAGGCTTTCCGTTTGAAATACGGAGGAAAACCGTGCTTCTTTGATTGTCATCGACAATTTCTGCCAAAAGATCATCCGTTCAGAAGGAACAGGAATGCATTCCGTGCCGACGTTGTAGAGAAGGGTGGTCCACCGCCAAGGTGGTGCGGAACCACGATATAGAAGGAGGTTAGAGATTTTCTAAGTGCTATCGAAGATCCTACAACTGGGTACAAGTACGATGGATTTGGTAGAGATCATAACTGAACAAAGAGGAGCATATTCTGGGATCTGCCATACTGGAGTACCAATCTGATCAGAAATAATCTTGATGTCATGCATATTGAAAAGAATATGTTTGATAACATAATTAATACTGTGATGGACGTAAAGGAAAAAACGAAAGGCAATTCCAAAGCCAGGTTGGACTTAGAGGAAATATACAAATGCCCTGCGTTGCATTTGATAGAGCAGAATGGAAAACAGTTTCTGCCGAAGTTAATTTTCTCGCTGGACAAGGAGGATAAAGTGAGACTTTTTCGGTGGATCCAGGGCCTAAAATTTCCAGACGGATATGTGTCAAATCTGAGAAGATGTGTCGATCCGAAGGAAAACAAATTGACGGGTATGAAGAGCCACGACTGTCACGTATTCATGGAGAGGTTAATTCCAATTGTATTTCGGAAATTCTTGCCGCAGGCAGTTTGGGATCCATTGACAGAGCTTAGCATATTCTTCAGGGATCTTTGTTCTAAGAAATTGCTCGTTGATCGTCTAGAAAAGCAAGAGAAGGACATTGCGGTAACACTGTGCAAGCTAGAGAGGGTGTTTCCTCCTGGATTCTTCGACTCTATGGAGCATTTTTCGATTCATCTATCCTATGAGGCACATGTTGGTGGATCCGTCGAATATCGATGGATGTACCCGTTTGAGCGATATTTGAATCACCTAAAAAGAAAGGTGAAAAATAAGGCACCGGTCGAGGGTTCTATTTGTGAAGCCTATGTTCTCGAGGAGATTACAAACTTTTGTTCGATGTATTTAAAGCCTCATATTGCAACTAATAGAATGAGAGCTTCCAGAAACGACGACGGAGATCATGAAAGTAATGATACAATACTGAAGGTATTCAATGCTCCAGGAAAGCCATCGGATAAAATGAAGAAGAGATATCTGAACGATGATGAGCTAAGGGCTGCTCAGGTGTATGTATTACTCAACTGCGATGAGGAAGAAGTAGAAAAACTGGAGGGGTAAGTAATTAATATGTCTACATTATTTTAATAATGCTGATTATTATACTATTACATTAATTGAACGATGTTATTTTCAGCATATTTAATGATGATGTGAGGTCAGGTAGGCCACACATAACAGAAGAAGAACTAGAACAAGAAATGAGACATTATTTTCCATCATGGTTGAGTGCATATGTAAGACTTGAGAACCCTGTAATTACCTTTCTGTATATGCACTTTATTGAGAATGAGCTTAATTGCTTCTTTCGTGGTATTTAGATCGATCGTCCATACGCAAGACTTAAGAATGAGTCTATTTAGAATGTTAGCCAAGGGACCAATTTATGCTGCAAAAATATGGCCAAGCTACTGTGTTAATGGGTTTAGGTTCAAGTCAACAACTTGTCCGATCAGAGACAACTTTGTGGATCTCGACTCTACCAAAAATAGCTGTTTGTGTATCAGATCTTCGAACTACAAAGATGTTGATACGGGCAAAGATTTCTATGGCGTGCTACGGGAGATCGTGGAGCTGACATATAGTTATGGAATAGATCCTGCTAAGATTGTGTTATTCAGGTGTGATTGGTTCGATCTGATTGAAGGTCAAGGTTGGAAAGTAAACAAGCACGGTCTTGTTGATATAAACTATCGGCGTCGATATCAA
The DNA here is from genome assembly GCA_029216955.1 of Iris pallida. Taxonomy (NCBI): domain Eukaryota; kingdom Viridiplantae; phylum Streptophyta; class Magnoliopsida; order Asparagales; family Iridaceae; genus Iris; species Iris pallida. Next base: position 3,280,920 of record JANAVB010033219.1, read on the forward strand.
GCCTATGAACCATTTGTCCTATCAAGTCAGGCTCAGCTCGTATACTTCACAAGTTATCCGAAACGGGGAATAACAAGGTCGGACTGGTGGGCTGTATGCAAGACCAAAGCTAGAAATACCTTTGAGGTTGACGATATAACTTATCAAGAGAATGAACTACCTCTTGTAACAAATATTATAGAAGTGGACACGACGGAAGTTCCTCATTACACATCTAATTGTGTAGAAGAAGTAGAATTATCTGAAAAGGAAGATGCAGATGAAAGTGAAGATGTAGAGGAGGAAGAAGAAGAAGAAGAATATGAGCTAAACGAACTAGATGAATTTTCAGAAGAGAATTAAATATGTACGTTTGTTTTATCATCATATTTGACACTTTAGTAACACTTCTATCATATAAATCTGTGACACTTTAGTGAAAATTTTATCTGTGACTATGATATTTTTCAAAAATCTGTGATGTCTATCATATAAATATGTATTTTTGTTTTATTGTCATATGTTATTATCAGGTATGACTAGACCATCTGGACGACTTGGAGGATTTTATATTAGGCAGCCCCGTCAGCCTCGGGCTAGGGATGGAGATTCCGTACCCTCATCCTCATCTCCGACTATGCCATTGTACCGTTCTGTTCCCGGTCCATTACCGGGACAGGGCAGTTCCAGCAGGTTGGCGACTCCTCCCTCGTCGTCCAGCATTCCTGATCCCGCATCCAGCATTCCTGATCCCGCGTCCAGCATTCCTCCTCCCGACGGCTCCATGGGGGGAGCCGACGCCGAGCATATGGAGGACGGCGATCAGACTGATCCTGCCCAGGTAGGAGGTGAGAGCGACCCTCCATGCGCTCCCCCGGGCGAGACGCGTATGGAGATTTGGACGGACGGGCCTACGAAGTAAGTTAATTAATTAATATATATTTCTCAAATGATTATATGTACATATATTTTCATGAAAATTATTATTGTATAGATATCGGCCTTCTGCAGTACAGAGACAGCTGGGGGTATTTCTGAGGCAGAACTATGGTGGGCCTTGGATTAACTACTCAGATGCTCCCGCAGATAGGAAGGCCTTTTGGTTCGCCCACTTCAAGGTAAAAATTTTGTTTATTTTTAAATTTTAATAATTATTTGTGTATATTATACAACTTTTCTATTTTACTTCTTGTAGAGGACCTATTTCTATCCACCACACCGAGCGGCGAAGATCGAGGGCCAAATTTCTGTCGTCGCAGGCAAGCTCATCCGTGATGCGATCCACGACCAGAAGTCTCGTGATTGCTCCGGACAGTCGATCCATGGTTGGATCGCGCCAGAGCAGTGGACTGCGATGAAGGCTAGATTCAGCGAGCCCAAGTACCAGGAGCGGTCTGACAAGGCCAAGGTGGCGCGGTCGAGCGCCGGTAAGTGGTGTGGTGGCTCCATTCCGATGACGGAGCATTTTCGTCGTCTGGTACCTTTTCTATGACGGACATTAATTTATATATAGTTCGATAGAATGTTTATTACTAGTAATAGATAATATATTTTAACAGGTAAAAAAGGGTGAGGACCCGAACATGGTGACCGTCTTTCTGGTCACCCATCGGAGGGCTGGGGAGTTCATTGACGAGAGGGCGACGCAGGCATATGTACGTTCTATTCTTTATATTAATTTACTATAATTTAGAAAATAGGAAAATAGATATCAATATAGACTTTAACAAACACTTACACATTAGCAAACACGTTCTAGGCCGAGTTTGTTCGACTACAGGAGGAGGCGACTGCTGCTGCTAGTGCGCCAGCAGATGGAGGGGCTGGTACTTCCTCTCAGCCGCCTACAGCTCCATCGTCGGACAACCTCTGGATGACTGCCGTTGGCGGTCTTCAGAAGAGTACGTACTACGGTACGGGATCCTACGGCGCGTATTTGGCTTCGGAGTCATCCCGGGCCCCCTCTGTCAGTGCGCAGTCTCCGGCTTCGCAGGCATCGTCACGAGCTCAGGATATTCGTCGTCAGATCAACGAGCTGCGTCGCGAGTTGCAGCAACAGATTTTTGATCACCTTACCACAGAGCGACGATCCGACCCACCGATGATCACCGGACGATTTGATGCGGTCGAGCGCAGTATACATGAGCTGATGAGTCTGCAGTAGGCTACAGCTGCCAGCTTGCACACGCTCACCGAGTCTACGCAGCGCACAAAGCGTAGACAGATTGAGCTGGACCATTCGCAGAGGACCATGTCTGCCTCACTCACTCAGGTATCAGCTTCGGTTGAGGAGAGTACTCAGAGGATGGTGAGTACCCTTGCTGCGCATGGTGAGCGACTGCGAGAGCTGGAGCAGATGCGTCCTCCCGGTCCATCGACGGCGCCGACTCCAGATATTGTACTGCCTCCTACTGCCCCTACGGTGCAGCTCACACAGGAGCAATATGAGTACATGCTATTCCAGATGCGCGGCAGGGATCCTCAGTGATACAGTAGATTATTTTTATCATCTTTGTATTTATTGGCCCTATGGGCCCATTGACCGTTATGTACACTGTTTTTCATTTTTATTTGACTCTTGGACATGTATGTTTGTTGGACATGTATGTTTGTGATATTTAATTTGTTGGTATTTCTACTGAGTACATGTATGATATTTAGTTGTAGACTGTTATTCATCTATTAGTTATAGACTTTTATGATGGGAGACTGTTAATTGTGATGATATCTGCGACGGGGATGACAAATATACCTATGCTAGGTTATAAGCGATGATCTGATATACAAAGGAGGTGCTGCCCAAATTTTAAAAAAATATAATTGGTATTTTTTGTTATGCTGTGTGTCTGTGTTTACAGTGTGTGTGAAGTGCAGTGTTCAGAACCATCGACAGTTTCGATTACTGTTGTATGTTTTATCTTGGATAGAAATAGCAACAGTTCAGGGTGTACTTCTGAGAGCTTCATTTTCATGACCTTCACTTTCTCGGGACGTCGTAAAGGATCCCGAGAAGGTGAAGGACGTGAAGAGGAAGCTCTGAGAAGTGTAACATGAACTGTTGCTCTTTCTATCCAAGATAAAACATAGAACAGTAAGCGAAACTGTCGATGGTTCGAATACTGCACTTCACACACACTGTAAACACAGACACATAGCATAACAAAAATACCAATTATATTTTTTAATTTTTTTTATAAAATCTGCGACGTTCTACGACGTTCTGCGACGTTCTGCGACGAAAAGTCCACGTCGCTATACGTCGCCAACCTGAGAGCTGACGTCGCTAAAGCTGTCGCTAGGCGTTGCTAAAATGCTGATGTTGCTGCCATGCCATGTCATCATATATAAAGTTGACGGCATCTCTAAGTGGTCGTCCTACGTCGCTATAGTGGCGACGTATACTTACGTCGCTATCTGTTGCGAATTTTGCGACGTCTAGCGACACTAAACTTGACGTCGCAAATAGTGACGAACTGCGACAAAATTGTAATCTGCGACAAGCCTATACGCGACATCCAATTTCCATCGCTAAATACGTCGCTAATAGATATTAGCGACGAATTTTCCTTTTTTAGCGACGTATTCTGACGTCGCTAAAAGAGATTATTTTAGTAGTGTGTGGTCCAAACCGGAGTTGGCCCATGAGGTGTGATATTGAATTGGGCCCATATGCCTGAAAAGAGAATTCTCATGTAAGGCTTAAACCAACCTCAGTTATTTACACCACATGACCCCATCGCCTACACGATGTGGGACTAAATTACCAACTCCATTGTCAACTCTCATTTGAGCGCTCAACCAGAAATAAGATACAACCTAACAATATCCACCTTAGCTCTCTAGCCAAACAATCTTAACACCCTTGCTACCTTTTGTTCGTTCCTGCCAGCCGAGCAACCTTAGCACTCCTTGCTCCTTTTTATTCGTTTTCGCCAGCCGAGCACCTAGGAGATCCAACATATTGTCATCTCGCCATCTCGATCTGTTTGACCAAAGAACCAAACCGACATGTTCATCCACACCATCATTGTGTGCCAACCATAACGCCTTGCTCCAGCTTGGGCTCGTCAAATTCACTTTTGAAGCTAATTTATGTAGTTGCATATGCTCCTAACTCCACCTTGAGAAGAGAGCCCGTATATCGGTGTATACGCATGAACGTTCAGCACCATCTATTTCGAACCAATTAGAGGTGCTCAAACCAGTCTGAAACCATGGGCTCTGACACCACTTATTAGGAACGTGGTGTGATCCGAACCGGAGTTGGCCCATGATGTACGATATTGAATTGGGCCCATATACCTTAAAAGATAATTCTCATCTAAGGCCTTAATCAATCCCAATTATATACACCACATGATCTCATCGCCTACCTTATGTGGGACTAAATTACCAACTCCATTGTCACCTCCCATTTGAGTGCGCAACCGGAAACGAGATAGAACCCAACATTGTTCAAGTTTTGGAGGCTTCGAAATAAATTTTGGATTCTTTTTCCATGTTTGGTTAGTAGGAGATTGAAAATTGAAAAAGAATATGGGTGTACATTTGTAGGAAAGTAAAATACAACCCGAATTTTTTTCCGAAAATTAATGTGTGCCCCCTCAATGACACCTATTTAATTTAGTTAATAATAACATAATAAAATTAGTGAAAGGATATTTACGAAAAACTAAACATATTAAGATTCATATTCATGCCTGAACCATGTGAATGAAAAAATTGAATCTTTTGTGCTACATACTCCCAATCTAACCAAGCATAGGTATATATAGGAATATTGAATTTATTTACCATGGAAAAGAAATGAGAAGTTGATTCCTAAGAATACAAAACTTTTATCCAACGACCGATCGATTTTTTTTTCTTTGGTAAATTACAATTCTAATAAAAAAAATGGGTGTATGAAAAGACTAAGAAAAGTGAAAGAAAAGTGAATTCCTTGAAATGAATGGGTAATTCATTTTACTTTCTGTTACTTTACCTCGTTTAGTACACTGTATTATAATCGTAATCGTAATATAATCAAATAAAAAAAATATTTTATTACATTACGACTACGATTACATTATAATAAACAAAACAGATTATTTAGTGTCGAAATACATAAAATAAATAACTTTTTTTTTCTTGATTTATGATTCCGCGAACCAAACTTGCCCTTAATAAACAACAATAAAGACACTTCGCTCACAGGACTGAGCGTCGTAGCTGTCGACTCGATCTTCATCTTCACAACAAACACCGACTCTCTCTCTCTCTCTCTCTCTCTCTCTCTCTCTCTCACGTAAAGCTAAAATGGATGACCTAAAATACTGCAATGTGCATTGATGATTGATGGATGAGGATCGTTGGGGTTGCTGGCGGTTGGGCTTTGGATTTTTTAAATCTATTCGAATCGATCGGTAGTCTCCCGCTTCGCAGTCGCTCTCGAATTAATTCATGGAAAGATTAAAAGAAAACTCACTTCCAGCTCTCGCACACTTTCCCGCTCGGACTGCTGTTGTCACTCACGCGTTTCTGGTGAACCCTAATTGTCTGTCCACTCCATATAAAGGACACGGACACGGCGCTTGATCTTCAGTGAATTGGCACTTCCCACTTTTAACTATTCTTCAACTTTCTTCCATATGGAATAGGTGTACTAAAGCATTTTCTTGATTTTTCTTTTTTTTTCCCCTTCTCCCTCTACTTTTTTCTTCTTCTCTATATTATAATCAAATTCCTTAATTATTCACGCTTTTTTGTGCTTTATATCACACTGCATGAGCCATCTTTTGCTCATGTTCATATCATCTTCATTTCGTATGGAAGTTTTTTTTAACTTGTTGGCATAAGGAAAAAAACTTCTTGTCAACCTGTGGTCGATCTTTTCTTTGATACTACGTTAGTCGATGGCTCGTCCCTCCAATGATCACCGTGCCATCCTAGGTCTTTTGTGCGCGATCGCAAGCTCCTGTCTGGTTTGTTTTGGGCAGAACAATCTGAACACTTCTTTCATTTTCGGGGACTCGTTGGTCGATGCAGGGAACAACAATTACATTACCACTCTTTCGAAGGCTAATTACCTACCGAATGGAATAGACTTCCCGTCGGGTCCTAATCCGACTGGACGCTATACCAACGGAAGAACAATTTCTGACATTATAGGCAAACATATATACATTCATCCCATTTGATTTTTATTTATTTTTTTTTTGGTTATTTCGTTCATATTAATTCGATGTTGCAGGTCTAGAACTTGGTCTGCCAGGATTTACGCCCCCTTACCTAGCCCCGACCACTGTCGGAGCTATCGTACTGAACGGAGTCAATTACGCATCTGGAGCAGGAGGGATTCTCAATGTCAGTGGCATACTTTTTGTAAGCATTCTTGTACTCCTCTCCCACCAATTCTGTACATTTGAGTTTATAATAACTATGTTTTGTTGGTCTTTCCTTGAGAAATGCATGCTAGCTAGTTCTGGTTCGTTAAGGTTCGATTTCAAGATTCATAATCAAATGTTTCATAGTTAATGTAATTTATGTTTATATACTGCAGTTTTATCTTGCTCTCTTGCTTTTGTTACGAATTTTCGTTCATTTCGCTTCAACCTGACAAAAAATTATACTGATCACAGTCTTATATGTACTGATAAACTGAAGTTATGGCAGTGTCGAATGAATGTGCACTCAAACAAATTTATTTTTTATTTTTTTTGTTAGGGTGGACGCATCAATTTAGATGCACAGATTGACAATTATGCCAACACCAGACACGACATCGTCACGAACCTTGGGATAGTTCCAGCTCTGAGCCTGATAAGAGCATCCCTCTTCTCCATCACGATCGGCTCCAACGATTTCATCAACAACTATCTAATTCCCCTGCTGTCGGTGCCGCAGAGAGCGACGACGCCTCCAGGCGCGTTCATCGAAGCCCTCGTCTCAAAGTACAGACTGCAGCTAACAGTACTGATCATAATTCCCACTCTCACTCTTCCTACCAATTTACATATCAGGTTGTTGATATGTTTCTTCTTCTTCTTCTAGAGATTATACTACTTGGACGCACGGAAGATCGTCGTGATAAATGTCGGTCCTATCGGCTGCATCCCCTACTTGCGGGAGCTCAACCCATCTGCAGGCGCCAACTGCGTGGAATTTCCGAACCGGCTGGCCCTGCGCTTCAACGAGAGGCTGAAGGACCTCGTCGCGGAGTTGAGCTCGAGCCTCCGGGGATCTATGTTTGTGTACGCCGATGCGTACAACATTGTATCAGACATCATTCAGAACCACGACAGTTATGGTACATATATTTCCAACTGCCTAGCTAATTAATGATATTTTGTCCGCGGTTTGTGAAGGTGGACGTAACCGGACCCATGTGGCAGCCAACCATTGAAAGGCCGCCATGTGGCATATGCGGTCGCAAACCGTGAACAAAATAGCAGTGTCATTACTTGTCAGTACATGCATTGTTGAGTTCTCCAGCTATTTTTGGACTGAGAGATCATGAGCTCGATCGGCTGCAGGTTTCGATGTCGCGAACTCCGCGTGCTGCCACGTCGCGGGGAGGTTCGGGGGCCTGGTGCCGTGCGGTCCGCCCTCGAGGGTCTGCCCCGACCGGTCGAAGTACGTCTTCTGGGATCCTTACCATCCGTCTGACGCTGCGAACATAATCATAGCGAAGAGATTGCTGGATGGTGATACAAATGACATATTCCCTATGAATGTTCGCCAACTTGTTCAAGCTTGACCTTTAACTACGGCGCTAGAGTTAAGATTTAGAAAGCATGGAGGCGCTGGTGTTCCTTCTTTTTGTAATTATTATGAGCAGTAATTTGTTGTTTTCGCATACTTCGACTCTGATGGGGGCCCTTATGTTTGTAATAAATATTATTAAGATATCGTGAATCATAATATATTCATACTTAGTCACTAGTTGCATCGTAAAAAAAAATTTGTTTAAAAATAGTTTAAATTTTAAAGTAGATATGATTTAAAAATAATTTAATTAGCATTGCTATGTTTATATTTTAATCAGCAAATTAGGTATGTAGTAATAAACTTTATTTATAATATGCAGATGATAATAAATTTGCCAAAACTTACATACAATAACAAATCTCCAATACTAATGAAGTCATGACTGCATGCGTCGTGACTCGTGACTGCATTAATATTGACGGTATGGACGCTATAACATCATTAGTAATAATGGAATGAAGGAGGGTTTTATTTGTTATTTTTTTTAATGATTTGCTTGTATTCTGCCATTAGCATCGGCGGCATAGATGCGGAACCGCCAGTAGCAACAGCGGTTTGGCCGCTCTCTCATTTTCATTCAGATTGTGCTCAAATTAATGTTCAATATATGGTGTCCCACATTTCACAATTGTTATGCAAGATTGTGCTCACATCAATATTCAATGATGTCCCCATACAAACAAGCATTTCTTATGCAAGATTGTCCTCACTTCAATATTCAATGGCGCCCACACAAACATTTGTTTGCTTGCATGCAGATAAGGGTGTCGTGTGCTCACTCAAACCATCATTCATCATTGAATAGTATGAATAAACTTGTTATCATGTGCATAATATCTACTAACTATGGTACCATTATTAGCATTGACGATTTGTTATTGAATGTGAATTTTGACAAACTTGTTATCATGTGTATAATGTATACTAATATAATGGAACTTAAAAATGGCTCAAAATTGAACCGTCTAAATATTTTGTAAGATCCTCCACTAATTAATAATAAATAAATTACGGAAGAATTTCTAAAACTAAATTTCTCTCTTTTCCTCCATATAACCGAAAACCATTTCTTTTATTCACACATATATATAACAAATTATAATTAAAATATAAATAAATTTTTACTAAAATATAAACATTACATAACAAATATTAATTCAAATATATTAAAAAAATTAAAATTAAAAATTATTTTATGTGCAACACACATAAATTTACTAGTATAGTTAAAGTTTATTACTGCATACATAATTTTATTTATTTTAATTAAGATTTGTTGTACATATATTTATATTTTAATTAGAATTTGTTATAGATATGCGTTATAGTTAGATAATATCATATAGCTAAGCTATTAGTTATAATTATTATTTTTATTTTTTAACTACATAAGGATATACAAACGTCTCAGATGGCTTGCTGTTTTCAAGCCTGATTATAATAGTATAAATCATTCATTAATACGTCACTATCATGTTTACGTGTGATGTACGTATTCTTTACGCAATTAATTTTCGTAAAATGTCTTAATTTTTTAGACAATTTGATCTATGATTTAAATATATTATAATTAGAATTTGTTATAAATATGTTTATAGGATTTTGAATATATATATGATATTAGTATCCTACTGTTAATCCTGTAGAACTGTCCTTTCTTTGTCGGTGGCAATTGATCCATTTGGGCGTTTCGGCTCCTTTGCCGACAACTCGCCCCCGGTATTCGAATTTCTCTACTTCAACATATCTTCCAATCACTGGGCAACACCTCTACATCATCTCCTCCAGACTCTGTCGTCGATATTTAGAGCTAGCCCCTCTCATTTGCATCCTCAATATTGACCTGAAAATCCTTCCTCGACCACCTACAAACATCTCATCGGCATCATTCTTGTGGAGCCAAGTCCCTCCTGGATAGCTCTCAATACCCTCTTTAATCTCCCAATCAACTTAAGGCACCTTCGTGTATAGTGACGGAGAATTTTAGCTACAATTTAAACAACACAAGAATACTTAGTATCATGTAGCCTAAAGTATCAAATTTTAAAAAAAATTTATTTATCCAAACATGAGAATAAAAGATAAATAAGAAAATATTTCAAAGAGAATAAAACGTAAATAAATAAAATTCAAAAAGATTAATTGTTTATGAAAAACAACTGGGACAGGCTATAGTCCATCCATGTCCTGTTGTACCTCTCCGTGCCCCTTTTCAACCAACGGACTCTACCGTGTCATCCATGTCGTGCTCATTCATGTGTGGTGTATTGCAAATGTTCGATATAATACTTGAAAATTGAGACGGTAACATTATATTCTTTTGTGGAAGATTTTTCTTTCTTGGTTGCTTGAAAATTTTGGAAGCAGTTTTTACTCATGATGCATAGTCAATGCTTGATTTCCAAGAGTGACCCATTGTTATGAACTTGATTCCCAAGTGTGACACAGAATCTAGCTAAATGGACAATTGGATTTCTGAGGAGCGACTTGCAGCTCGCATGTTAGCACTTGTTTCACTAATGACTCGATCCCTCGACCAAAGAACATTAGTGTCACGTCCCGCTCCCAGAATACGGCGAGCCGAGTATGTAACAACATTTCCAGGCTACGCGACATACGAATACTCCAGTATCCATATTCGCGATTGTCGCCCGTAGATTATCAGAATGGAAAATACAAGGAATTACTAAGTACATTTCATTGATATAAACTATAATTATTATACATCAATTGTTCCTCAGAGTACATTATATACAAATTATTTACATCAAAGAGATAAATTACATCTAACCGCCCTCCAAGTGTTGTTGGCCGTTTCTTGAGATTCTCCAGATAGTCTACGCCTCGTCCTTGTTACCATTAGGCAGATGTAGCATTTCTGCAGGAGCGTCGTCTTTCCTAGTGAATAAATACTAGGTCGTTTAGAAACGACAAGCAAGTCCTCGGTCAAAGGAGGAAGTTATGAACATGGAATGATAAGATATACGAAATTCATAATAGGGGTAATTTTGAACAATTAAACTCATACCTTGAGATATTAGTCAAGAGGAAAATAGCTCTTAAAATAATGTCACAAAGGACACAAGAAAACAAACTTTCTAAACCTAAATGCAAATTTAGAGAAACTCTCTGGATCACACACCCACGCCTAGCATCTCTACAATAATCCCATTGGCCCGGGATCAGGCTCGCACAAAACGGGTGGTGCTTAGATTCTCCAGCCGTCTGTACTATCACATATTGATGTGATTAAACCAGGATAGCATCATGAGTTAGTTCCGAATCCTCTGGCTCGAATCATCGAATCATGAGCTATAAAAGGAAGTTCGTATGACTTGAACTTTTCCAAGAATATCGAACCCATTCATTAGTAGTCTGAGCTGAAACTCAGGGCATAGATGTCTAATGAATTTAATGCGAATGGATAATCTGAGCTGAAACTCAGGGCATAGATGCCCCATTGCAAAACACGTGATAGATGCAAATGGGTAATCTGAGCTGAAACTCAGGACATAGATGCCCCATTGCAAAACAAGAAGGTGAGCTAAGCCTCACCCCGGTGAAGATCGCGCGGCCGCACGAACACCGTATCAGGGACTGATCAGTACGAAAAATGTAAAATCATATTGCAAAGAAGTCAGCCGGGTGTGATCCAGGTTTCTCTCCCATCCCAATGCAACCTATTCTAGACATTCGTATTCCTTAGGAACCATCCTTTAAACGGGAGTCTTAAAAGTCAAATTCAAATTCAAGTAATAGTTTCGTACATGCAGTGCATGGCAACGGCCACAGGCCGCGCGCGCTGGCAGCGCTGGCCGCGCGCCGTCGCCGGCCGCCGTGCCTCTGACGACCCCCACGCGGGTGCGCCCCACTCCGGCGAGCACTTCCATGGCGGCCACCGTCCTCCGGGACGCGCCGTCGAGGCGATTCGTGCATTTTTCACGAAATTCCGTCGACGCGCGCCGCGCGCGAAGTCCAGAATTGGCGTCTCGTCGCAGCGACTTCGTGCGCATTTTCTGGACAATCCGACCGTTGGATCGGCGAACTCCTTGCTCCGTCTCAATCTCGGTATATCCCTCTTCACCTCTGTCAAGTTTGAACCATTAATTTCGTCGTTTGATACATCAAAACCGGCCACCAAGTTGACGTTTTAATTTGTACTGTTTTTGGACAGTTTTGCGATGCCAACTTCGTGGGTTCGTATCTTCATCGTCGCAGCTCCGTTTTGCGCGCCACCAGTTCCGGTGCACAGCTGGTATAACCCTCTTCCTGCCCCCTTTAGATTTCATTTCAGTTTGAGCTTGTTAGGTCGGTCGAATTCGACGCCAAAGTTGGCCGTTCGAATTCTTAGTGTTGCACTTGTAAAATTCCATTTTTGAACCCGGGACTCCGGATTCAATTTCTGACACCACCAGTAGACTCGTGGCGTCGTTCTGGTATGTTTTCATATAAAGTTTGCTTGATTTGGAGAACGTGGGCCCTGACACGCATTTCGGTGCAAAGCGGGTCCCACTTTCTGAGTCAACGGAACTTTTTGACGCCGGCTCATCGGAATCCAATTTCGGATATACCGTTGAGTTCGTATCGTCATTCTGGACTCGTTGACATATAATTTGCTGAGTTTTGAGGACATTGGCTCCGACACGCTTTTCCGTGCAAATCGGTTTCCAATGTCCGGGTCAACGGACCAATTTGAGATCGGGTCAACGGAATCTAATTCTGGATATACCATTGGGTTTGTATCGTCATTCTGGATTCGTGGACATATAATTTGTTAGCTTTCATGTACTTTTATTTCGACACGTTTTTCGGTGCAAAGGGTGTCCAACGGCGGACATCATTTTGGTCCGAAATTACCGTTTTGCTCCTGTGTCCAAATTGGATTTTTGGACAGGCTATCCTAGCTGATTTGACCATTCTGGACACGTTGGTGATGTTAATTTCATCATCCGACAACATCTGTATATTCTTCCCTTTTTGTGTCATCCTATTATTATAATATTTTCTCCTTTTGGTTGTTTTAGAGACCTGTCGATTTCAGTGATTTCTAAATCACTGAAATTCATAAGTTGACCTTGTAGATGGTTATAGAGACTAGCTTGACCATGGTTGACTACTTTGACTAGATGTCGAAGTAGAGTCAATATTTGACCTAGGTTTGACCAGATTTGACAAACGTTGACTTTTTGACCAAAGTCAACTGTAGGTCAACCTTTGACCTATTTAATCTAGATTAGACTTAGAGTTGACCAGAGTTGACCAGTTGACCAAAGTCAACTGTACGTCAATCTTAACCCAGTTTGTCTTAGTTTGACTTAGTTTGACCTAGATGTTAGTATGTCTTTTGACCCTGATCAGCTCTTGTATTAATTCATCTTTAGGTCTGTGGCTTTACTCCGAACCCTGATTCATATTGACAGCAGGACCCCAGGCGAGTACATTCTTGATAATATTTCTGTTTTATGATATCGTCTATGTTTCTTGTATTTAGTGTAGATATGCTTGTTCTCGACACATTGGTCACACGGATTGGTATTCATGGATCCCGACGAGAGATGTTTCTCCTTCTTAGGTTGGGATGTATTGTGCAAGCACCCTTGTAGCTCTTGCTCGATATGTGGTCACTGATTCTAGAGAAGGTTCGCGACCTTCTCATTAGAATCCCGTGCAGTGACGTGACCTGTTTGGATCCACTCTACCAGTCGGGGACGGGGAGTATTAGTGTAGATGTGTGGTCATTATCCACCTTGTTTATTCTTGTAGACCTTGAATGCTACCAATCCTACACTCCACGCAGGATTGGCTGATCATAACCTTGTGCAGACCCAAGCCGGCCACATATTGTAGCTAGTACTCACACACTTAGATAGATGATTCTTGATTCTTGTACATGCCATGATCAGTTTTACTTGTCTTGTTCTAGCTCTAGATTTACAGCTTACCTTGCCATGATACTCACATGTACATTTCATGATTTCTCGTATATTCTCTCTATTTACTGCTACATGTTCAATATCGTATAACTAGAACTGTTATTTGAGATTTGTGCTCGTTCCATCCTGACTGGATATGTTGACAAAATTTTAGGAGTAGTTGTGCCACATTTGTTGGACTGCAGGATGATTCTAGCTGAGGTGGTTCACACTGTTCCCCTATGTGAGTTGCCTGGTAGTTATTCCTTAGTTAGTCTTGTTGTTCCTTCATTATCTTTCTGTCTTATGATCATAGTAGATTCTAGTTGTTCTAGTGATATTGTTATTATTTCTTGTCTTATCTTCCTTAGTTTTTGTGATGTGACATGAGTACATTTCTAGTTATGGATTCTTAGATGTTGTAGTTAGTATAGTACACTTGACAGCGTTCTACCGCCGATACCGCGGCGTAGGCTGGGCGTGGCCCACGTATTCGTACCCGTATACCCGGGTGCGGGTCGTGACATAAGCCTATAGTTAAAATTAAACAATTTTGTGACTTAAAAGTTCTTCATAATTATGCGTGTAAGTGTAAGGTGCACTTGTGATGCTGACATTTATAGAATGTGCAACACATACTAATTAGAACAAGGAAATGAAAATCCATACGTGTTTGATCAATTCCCAAATTAACATGATACGTGAACATGTATTCGGCCTTAATCAAGGTTACCCAAGAGATTTAAAGTCTATGACAAGCCTAAAACTTGATACCTATGCCTCCTATATGTCCGGTGTCCAAAATATACTAGTTTTGACTAGGTAGCGGTAAAATACCTCAAACATTGGTGTAAAATAATTATGGACAGAATCGTACGTGTCGAGAAAACACATATAAAACATAAATACCTATATAACTTCATTTAAACTAGACCAAGTATTTCAAGTTTATGTATAGGTGATATCAACAACCTTAATTTACATATGAATTAGGAGTTTGATGAGCTAAAAATGTAAACATACAATTTGATAGAAAGATTATTAACATATACAAAATTCAGAATATAAATTCATTAGAAATTAATACTGACACCCATATATTTCTATATGAATCGACTCCTAGATTCATGTCCATATATTCTATGTTCCATGTCAATTACTTTTTAATTTTAATAACCAAAATCAGAATATAAATTCCTAGTGTCAAACAAGAAATCATTATTGAATTGAACCAAATATGAGAAGGAATGAGGACTTGCCTTGAGAAAATTGATTTGGGGGATTAGGGCTTTGGGACTTGGATGTCCTTCTTCTTCAAACATCTCCTTCTTCTTCTTCTTCTTCTTCTTCTTCTTCTCCATTTCCTTTTTGAAGAAAAGGGGGTTAGGGTTTGATTTTGATAATGGAAATGAAGATGATGATAGAGATGGTGGTGATGGAGTTGGAGATGAGAGGGGGGGTGGTCGGCGACGTGGACGGCCGGGGGTGACGCCGGCGACGGGCGCGGGTGGCCAGCGGGGTGGCCGGCCGGTCGGCTGCAGTGGAGTGGCGGGTGGTGGCCTCCGGTGGTGGCGGGCGCGGCTCAGCCGGCTGGAGAGAGATGGAGAGGAGGAGAGATGGAGAGAGAGAGATGAAGATGGGAGGAGGAGACCGAGAGGGAGAGAGGGAGTGCCAAGAGGGAGAGGGGGAGTGGCTCGGTTGAGGGGTGCTCCCTCTCTCTCTCTCTATTATATTCTTCTTCTTTTTTTTTCTTTTTTTTTTAACAAAATAAATAAAAGCAATATGGAGACACATGTCCCCTTTGAGTACATGCATGGAGACACCTAGCATGGCTAGGTGTCCATGCTATTTGAAATTACATAAATTGTAAAAGGTTTCAAATGCAAATATAAAATAATACTTCATGTAATTATTATAAATGATTTTGAAAAAAAGAAAACTTGAATATTTTAAATAAAATATTTATAATTATATGTATAAAATTTTGGGTTATGACAATTAGAGGATCGTGACTAGTTCCCTTGCAATCGAGTACTAATTTTCTCTATAGTGACTCAAACTCTCGCCAAATAAACACCTAGTTTCGGCTATGTACCCATTTCACTTAAAAGAAATACACTGCTTAAAATAAGACAATAAAATTTATAGAGACTACAAAACAAGAACATGACTTCCTTGATCACATGATATTTGTTGAACACTTGAAGAGATTGCACAGCTGTTTCAGGCAATATCTGTTATATCCCAACCGGATTATAGCAGTTAGTTTCTACGGTCTACGATGGATCAGTCCCTCTCTGCTAGCCAAAGGAATACCCTGACCCTCCTTTCTAGAGTACCCTCATGGCTTCGCTCCCTCCTCTTCTTAGCCGCTCGCGAGCTAAGGCCGCTCGTTACACTCTCAATTGACGAGATCTCACAACAGAGGAACTTTAGCTGCTCGCTCGATCGCCATACCCAGGGACGGATCCGAAAACTATAATTGAAATAGATTATCAAAAATTTGGAGGGACTAGAAGTTGACTAAATGTGTGTGATAAAAAAAAAATAGATAAAAAATAGATTTTGGGGTGGGCTCCAGTCCACTTCATGCAACACTTAGATCCGCCCATGGCCATGCCACTCGCTACACTACATTGACTTCTCAATCGGCTAACATCCTATAATAATTGTTGTGGTCACATCAACATTGAAGGATATAGTGTAACATGCCATCCGATATATTTTCTTAATTCCCTTCAACTTCACACTTGTGATTGCTTATTATTAAAGTATATTGTTTCTCTCATAAATTTCATCAAAAGAGTGCACTATCATAATGGAGGGCCCATTATGGAGGGCCCATAAACATGGTACCATTAAGGATACGAGGAATACATAGACGAAAATTCTATATTTGCAAAAATTAAATTTCAAGTAATTAAATTCTTTGAAAAATTATATTTCCATGTTTGATAACTATATAAATATTTTTGAAAATTAAATTTCAAGTGATTAAATTCTTTGAAAAATTACATTCACATGATTGGTGACTATATAAATATTTTCCCAAAAAAAAAAATCCAAAAATGTAATAACGTCAAAAAAAAGGGAGGGAAAAAAAAGTAAAAACGGTAAAAAAAAAATCAAAAGAAAAAACGACAAAAAATTAAATAAAGCGATCAAAAAAAAATCCAAAAAGGCACAAAAAATAAAAAAACAACAAAGAACACCAAAACGACAAAAAAAAAAAACAAAAGCGACAAAAAATGACAAGAAACAACAAAAAACGATAAAAAGGACAAAAATTGACAAAACTAAAAATGACTAAATACGACAAAAAACAACCGAAAACGACGAAAACGGTACAAACAGTTAAAAAAAACAAAAACGATAAAAATGGATAAAAAAATGATAAAAACAAAAATAGTGTTAAAATATGATAAAAAAAGAAGAATAAAATTTAAGCAATTTTTTTTTTCTTGGCCAAAAAGAATTATCCACCTTTTCTTAAGGGGTAGGATTCACATGTTTTATGGGTAATTATTTACCTAGGTATTTCTAATTCCCGAAAATATTTTTTTATAGTCGAAACAAACATGATAATAATTTTTATCCTAACTCTTTTTAGGAATAAAAAAAACATACCGCATGCCAAACGTCCTTAATAGGGTCCAAACAAATGTTGTTACTCACTTCGACACCCTTCCTCTTGCTGCACGTTTTGACATAATAGTTCTATTGGACACCTAACTGCGAGAATGCCAATGTTGTAATATGACTTGCTGATGTACACGGTGTCTCGGTATGGCATTGATTACTACGATGTCAGGGTAGTTTGTTGGGAAAAGTTCATGACGAGGGACGATAAACACAATATGTAGGTGTTGGCGATTTTCCTTAAAAGAAGGAATCAAAATATCGATTTCAACATAGCAGACCAGCTGTCTATATTATTCAGCCTCATTTTCTATCCTTCTTATAGCTTGGTGGATTCCATCGTTGTTTAAAAAACAAAAAATTACAGAGAGAAAAAAAGAAATGAGACTGAATAATAGAGACAGTTAATCTGCTCCGCGAATTCAGCAATAGCGACGGTGTTATTACATAGCTGATCCAGAGGAGTGAATGAGGTAATTGAAAGAAAAATCTCATCATAGCCCTTCATAACAACTTATGTTGAACCAAATGTTCATATTTCATGTGCTTATTTGCTTATTTACATATCGTGCTCTAAAACCAGCTAGATGAGTTCATATTATGGACAAAGACGAAACAATAATTTAATATTAAGGGTGATCATAAATTTATTAAAAATTTCCATAACAATTAAATATATTCCAGCATGTACTTTCATCGTACAAACCTACATTCTTGTTTGGACTCATGATGACTTTGGCATACCCCCTTCTCCATGTTCCAGATCTCCTTCGATTCAAGATTATGGGATAAAAAGGGTTAACAGTGCTATAATCTCGTTGGATTTAAATTGTCAGACTGAGATTATAAGATTATATTTTCTATTTTTGTAATCCAAATACAACGGTTATAACATAGATAGATTGATTCCATGATATAAAACCACCGAGAATATATATATATATATATATATATATATATATATATATATATATATATATATATATATATATATATATATATATGATTAAATAAATAGATAAAAATTGAGTCCTCGGATCTAGAGAGAACGCGAATTGACACTCCTTCCTCAAAATTGGGATTGAGAGTATCACTAGAAATGTATAATGTTAAATGTGAATGTTCAACTTAGGTTTAGTTTATGACATAGTGATGTTTTTTGCCTCATTTGTTAAAATGTTTATTTTCGAAAGTTAGTTTCGGTGGACTAGTAGTTAAAAAATGTCCACACGGCTTCGAAATAAATGTCATTTTTTTTTTTTTTTGAAAAGGAAAATAGATTTTATTCAACATTAGACAACAGTCTCATGTGCAACTAACTGAGCAATACAATCAGGAGTATCTTTCTCGTCAAAATTGATGAGATTACTCAAAGAAAATTGATGAAATAAATGTCATGTTTTTTAAAACATTCATTTGAAATGAAATATATTTTCATTCCTTATGGTTAGTTCCTTACGTTTGTCCCAAAAATAGAATTTTCAATGAGAAACAATCCTTACTGACGGACCTTAACAAAATGTAAGATAAGAGCTCCAATTTTTTGCATTGTTTGTTTCTAATGTCTCTAGATTAAAGCAAAAAAAAAGGCCTTTGCTTATTTGGTAAACTAGTTCAATTTGAAGAAAATTTTAATTTCATTTGTGATTGATGTTGTTTAAAAAATATCCTTACTCTCCTACAATGCCATCCTATTTTGCATTCATCTTTAATATTCTATCATTTAAATTTTAAATTTATCTCTAAATTATTATGATTGGCCCTATTTATTCCTACATTATTATGATTGACATTCCTCAACCGTCATCATGTACTCCTTTCTCTAATGTATGTGCAAATTAATGTCAAATTTGATAAAAAAAAATAGATTTATAAGTTAAATGATAGAAAATTACCTTTCTCTAATGTATGTGCAAATTAACGTCAAATTTGATACAAAAATAGATTTATAAGTTAAATGATAGAAAATTAAAAAATAATATATGATGATATTTTAGTAGTGCCAATAATAGTATCATAAAAACTGATGACAATAACTATTTCAAATTTGATCTCACTTTTAAAATTCTTATTATTTTTACAAATAATTGTTGCCAAATATTATTGGACCGCTACTGAAGAAGTAAAAGGAAAAACATTACTGGTGAGTCATTTAAAACCCAGTAAAAGAGTGCTTTTAAAAAGCTGCTCTCGCTTATAATTTTCCTAAAGAAGACGGTAGCAAGCGAAACCAGGTCTAACCATCAATTTCAACCGTCCGATCAAGAAAGAGAACTATCCCGAGCACTTGGCAGAACGGAAAGCTTCTGGCGGTGGCACTATCCGTAAATAAGTGTGGAACCTAAGGGTTTTCTGCCAAACTAACAAAAACCCTAGTTTTCGTGCCCTCACTCTATATATACTTTCTGTTCCAAGAGAATTGAGCAATTATAGGTAAGCCACCACTCCTCATGTTCATTTATTTTTTCAGTATTTTTCATACCAAAAAAAAGCTCCCTTTTTCTGGATCGATCCCTAATCCTATAATCTAACCAGGGTTGGGGTGTCCAAACGAATTTATTCAAAGTAGGAGGGGCTAAATAAATTTTTAGGGGTTGTTGAGTCGCTTCGCCAATCTATTTCTGTGAGGTGCAGCGAATAATCTCCCCTAATATTTAGTTTTTCGCCATTAATTTTGTTTATTTTCTCTGCTACAATTTTTTTTTTCGTTCAGTTTTTTTTATGGATCCAATGATGGCATGAAATCTTTGAGACCTGATGTCATTCGTGATGACAATTATAAGCAATTTTCTGAGGATTCCATCTGAAAATTTACTTTTCCTATTTTATTTCAGTATTAATTATTATCATTATCATTATCATTATTATTATTATTATTATTATTATTATTATTATTATTATTATTATTATTATTGGAATGATGATATGCACTGGGCTCTGATCAGTGCCTTTGCACATAGATATGAAGAGATGCGTTTGCCTAGAAAGCATTGTCTGACTATAACCAATACTTATCATTTTGAAGAATTGTTTTTGATGGTTTTTATTTTATTTAATTTCTACTTTTTATTCCTAGATACTAAACAAACACTGAATAATTTATTCTCCTTAGGAATTAGTGGGGTATTATTTGTAACTTATTTTCTTGAAACTTATATGGTCTTGAGCTGCGCTTTCTAATGGATTGATATTACTGGATTTATGTTTGTTATTTTTTGTCATTTTTTATTTATTTCGTAAAGTTCATAACCGAATATTTGTATATCAGGGTTCGCAAAATAAACATCTCAAGATCTGGAGAAATGATGAAGCGGATCCGGGTTTGCAAAATATGCAGGTAGTGAGACGAGACGTTCTATCAAGAAGCAGCTCAGAATTTGTTGTAATTGTTTTCTTACCACTTCCATATGGACCAGCTGTAGTTTGTAGTGCTGCATTTTTTTGGAAAGCGGAAGCAAAGAAGCTTATGAAAGCAGCTTCCATTTTTCTTTCATTTTTTGCAAAATGAGCTATGCTAGTAAGATGAAGATGTGGTTTGACTTAAATTTAACAGAAAATTTCACATACAGCACTAAACTTTGATATAATTCCAAGTATAGCATTGAGTTTCATATAATTGCAGAAAAAGAAAACAACCGTTCAAATGTCCGTTTGGTGATGTCACCAAACTTCTTCCATTAGGCTGGAGTAGGAGGAAATTAATTTCTGATTAGGAGCCGGACTTTTGAAGTCCGGTTGCTGACGCCAGCAGCGTGGGCCGGACTTCAAAAGTCCGGTATATATATTTAATTTTTTTTTCTCATTCAACGGCTCTTTCTGGAAGAAATTTAGGAGGAGTCGGACTTTTGAAGTTTGGTTGCTGATGTCAGCAGCATAGGTCGGACTTCAAAAGTTCGGTTTATATATTTATTATTTTTTTCTTTTGCATCCAATGGCTCTTTCTGGAGGAAATTAATACAAATTCTTACCGTCTACCCCCATCTATTCAAATAAATAGGAGCATCCGGACTTCAAAAGTTCGTCTCCTTGCATCACCTCATGACGACTTTTGAAGTCCGATCGTTCACTAATTGCGGGATTAGCAGATTAGGAGGGTTCGGACTTTAGAAGTCCGGCCCAGTGCCCGGCAATTTTTTGAAACTTGATGTTTCTTTTGTAATATTAATATTCTAAAAGTGTGATGTTTATTATGTAATTTTTTGTAAATTAATTCTTGGAGGACGTTTGATATACGAATATTATATAACTGAAAATTTTATATTACCAAAAATTAAATTTTAAATAATTAGATTTTTTTGGAAAATTATATTTTTATCTTTGGTGACTATATAAATATTTTTGTAAAAAAATAATAATAAAAAAAAAAGAAAACCCAAAAAGGTAATAACCTTAAAAAGAAAAAAAAAGAGTAAAAATGATAAAAAATGATTAAAATAAAAAAATGATAAAAGCAAAAAAAATAAATAAAATAAATAAAATGAGAAAAAACACAAAAATGGCCAAAAAGTGTTAAAAAAATGATAAAAAAGACAAAAAAATTTTTTTGAGAAAAATAATAAAAATGATAAAAAAAACCAAAAAGGAAAATTAAAAATGACCCCAAAAGAATGACAAAAAGGAAAAAATAATAAAAAATGATAAAAAAGACATTAATAAATTTCTATCATTGCAAATGTTGTACTTCTTTGGTTTTTTATCATTTTTTGCGTTTTATCTCTTTATTTTTTTGAGTGCAAATGTTGTCTCTCTTTTTTTTGTCATTTTTTTGTCGTTTTGCCTCTTAAATTTTTTTAGTGCAAATTTATCTTTCCAAAGAAGGAAAGAAGAAATTTCTATTATTGCAAATGCAGTAGAACAATTTTCTAGAAAATTTGCACTCTTTAATGAATTAAGAAATTAGAAATATAGAAAAAAATAATAAATGCATTAATAAATTTGATAACATTTAATTACATAAATAGCATAATTAAAGCTCAAATATCTCTCATCTATGACAAGACTTCTATCACCCAAGGAATGAGAAGAATTTACTTTCCGAAAATTTCCAATGAGAGCATAATTTTTTTAGAAAATTAGAAGTGCATCACAAATTTTCACAAAATTATAAAGGATTTTGACAAAATTACGAAGAAAGCATAGGAACGCCTTTAAGGACGTTCTTATCTGAAAATGAATAAAAAATTAGTTTTGTTAACGGATCTAAAAATGAATAAAAAAATTAGTTTTGTTAACATGAGACGTTAATAATGTTGTTATGAAAAGAAAAAATATATAGATAATTTTTTCCCTGGCAAAACGTTCTTTGGTTGGACGTTCTTCTTTCGCAAAATGCCCTTGGGATGGGCGTTTTGGTCCACGTGTTCTTCCCTCTGTATAACACGTGGTTGTTCCTGCTGTGGGGGAAGACCGGTGCTCCACGTGAGCGTTCACCGTAGTCCTCTCTGTCACGTCCCGATTCCGTAGAATCGATAGTCGTCCCCCGGACGTGATGCCGTGCGAACCTAAGTTGCGATCCCACAAGGCATAGTCATAAGGTTATCCGAAACACAACATCAATTTAGAGTACGCAGAGAAATTGATTGACACATTTGAAATAGAAGTAGACTTTTCATTAATAATAAAACTTCATTTACATTACTCCATTACAATCATTGCCGCGCGGGCTACAACATGACTCGACTTACAAAACAAACGCTGATGAGATAGTCGTTCAATACATTACATCCCTTTTTACAAGCAAAAACCATTACACTTTTCACCTGCTATCGAAGGAAGTCGAGTCGCCATTTGTCTTCTTTTGTACTGAGTGCGGAGTATTCAAAAGGATTCATAAACAAGCCTTCAACACACGGACTAGGCTTCAAAAGTGTTCGCGCCGTCTTGAGCTTTAAGTAGCACGCCCTTCGTGGTTCGGGGTACCTGCTGTATTGTCCAGTCCCGCTCAGTCAATCGGAGGAATCGGAACGCCAACGACGTTCGAACTTAGCCTTACAACGGCTGCTCGAAGACATCACTCGGTCGAGACGATCGCTCGCTCAGGTGGGATAGTTTCGGTGAAATTGCCTCATCTTAGCCTTCACATAGTAAATCGCATGTTTTTAACTTGCACAAGTAGGCTTGATAATAAAAGAGACGAATCCACATAGCTAAAGGGAGTAATCCCGAAGGGGTCGAATTGAGTTAGAATATGGAAAGGTCCAACGGTTGGCTTAGAGTTGGTGCACGGCATGTTTTGAAAATGACACTCGGTCCTTCGTCCCGTGGCTTGGGAGAAGGAAAAGTTGGTCTTCGACACAAACTATGAATTAGTCTAAGTCATAGGCGTCATCCGCGTAAATGCTCGATAAAGCATACACGCTTCCACGATGCAAGGCTTGACATAGCCTTTGCTCGTCCCTTGGGTTAAGTTGTTGGCTTGATTAAGTTAGGCAATGTGATGGTGGTCGACCTAAGTCATTCCAAGCACGGTCCTATGAGTTCTACGACTGGGTATAACCATATAGTCTCACGATCGTAAGGCCCGTCATATAGAGTATGACTTGGACGGTGGTGTCACATAGAGTTTCAAGTTGGTTTAAGACACGATGTCACGGACTTAGTGTTCTAAGGCACGGGTCACGGTTGATTCATTGAGTTTAGAAAGTGCTTCAAATAGTTGTTATTAAGTTGAGTGAAATGATAGGGCAAGAAAGAAGAATGCTCGCGACTGGGTCGTCGAGGCAAGAAAGAAGAATGCTCGCGACTACGGGTCGTCGAGGCGGTCTCAGATTTGAGAAGTATTTAACTTGGCCCTGAAATAGATGGTAACATTATGAGTAGAATGACTGTGTGAGACGTCAGTTTGAGTCGAGTCTTGCATAGTCATGGACAACTTGTCGACAAGGTAGAGTTTCCTCGAACGGTGACCCAAGCAGACGGGGACCGGTTCTTGAGAAGCAAGATTAGCCGTGCTGGATGACCGCACAGGTTAGCGCAGAGTCTTGCAGCGGAGCTCGCTACTCGCACTGGCAAGGGCGGCCGCCTAACAAGCTAAAGGAGTCCAAGATGGCTTTGGGAGTCAGTGACCAATTCATATAGATGAGTCGGCATGGCGGCAAACCACATGTGTGTCTTTAGATTGAGTTGAGTTGAATGTGTGTGTACGGTTAGAACATAATGTTGGGCTAAGATTTGGTCACAACGTAGGTGACGTGCTTCGGCACGAGATGCAGCGTCAAGTCTCAAGTGTTGGCATATAAGTTGCATAGTTATGATTGAGTTGTCTTGAGTTTAAGTCCGGAGATGCCGCAAGGCAAAGTCGGTCGAGAGACATTTAGTCCACAAGTCTTGATCGGGTCAGTTGGTGATCAAAGTAGCAAGGGCCGCGAGGCGGCGATACGGTTAAGTCATATTGAGTTGCGAGGCACGGCACGGTGGATTTATAGCACGGTCACAAGGAATTGGGTACTATCGTGTAGTGCGTCTCTGATTTTGGTGTCGAATGGCAAGCACGACTTGGTAGGTTAACGTTATTGGTGCAAGCACGGGATGGTCTTGTCACGACCCGCACCCATTGTGAGGGTACGAGAACGTAACAACGCCCAGCCTACGCCGCAGTGTCGATGGTAGAACGCTGTCCTAGGTCAATCATCTAACAAATATAAAGGTACCTGTACAGTGTATTCACTCCGAATGGAGATGACATAGCAATATACAGTCTCAATCACATCTAAAGCAGAATGAAAGATAGAAAGATAGATAGATAAATACTGGAATGAAGGAAAAACCACATAAATACAACCAGAGAGTCTAAGTGTCTACTGACATAACAAATCAGAACATCCAGCTCAATACAAGACTCTAGTGCTGAACTAAAAGAATATATACAATCTGGATCTCAAATGACAGAAATAGAAAACCTAGACTAGGGAGCCTCAGTCTCTAAGCTAGTGGATCAGGCTGGAAATCTGGGTCACACATGGCATCTACAGCTGCCCCATAGTAGGTGTCTAAGCAGGCCTCCTCCTCATCCTCTGTAAAATTTTCAACAGGTCCAGTCAGGACGGGAGCGAGCACAAAACATCTCACGCAGTTCATAACGAGTTAGGAAATATAAAGCATGCAATAGAGGAAAGTACATGAAACGCTGAAGAAGAAGATATATGAAAACAGTAGAGATTTGATAACAGAAAATATCTAAATATGATAAGTAAGACTGTAAGGAACATGTGATTTTAGAGCACAATATGGTTATGTAAACGGGTTAGGTTATACAATAAAATGGGACTCCTTTGTACGTGGGTGTACAATGGACATATACAATTTCTTATACAATACGATTGATCACATAACCATTTTCTACTCCTCCTCCCCAATCAATACACAAGGATCCAATTCAGTTACGTTACCTTATACAATGACTTGTACAATAACTTGTACAATGGCTTGTACAATGACTTGTACAATGGCTTGTACAATGGCTTGTACAATGGCTCAAGGTGATACTGAGAGTACAATATGCACAATGAGTGTACAATGATAAGGGTATTCAATAAATATAACATGTAAGTGAAACGCACATCACAATATGTACTTAGTGAATACAAGGAGATAACATCTCAGAAGAAGATCCATATAGTACCAATCCGTGATAAAGATCGTGTCAGCATCAAGTACAGTAATCTAGAGCAAGAATATAAATCTATACAAGTATGAAACGGTCAGAGAATGTACTCGCCTGATAGCCTGAGTGTCTGAAGAGAATATACTGTCCGAGGAGTGGTGTCTGTCTCCTATAGAACAGCACAAGTCACAACAAGTCTAGAATAGTAAAATGGAGTCCTACTATGCATTCTACATGATTCTAGGTCAATCTAGGCCAAAGTCAACTCTTGGTCAACTTTGGTCAACCCTAGAAGTCAAACTAGGTCAACCAAGTCTAGTTGAGTCTAAACTAGGCTATTCCAATCTATACTAGCTAGCACCATGCCTAACAAGGCTAGGCAAGCCTATACAAATTATATCACAAGGCTTAGCTAATTCTAGAATCCTTAGCAAGTCACAACCTCACTATTACACCCATATATTAACATCACACAATAATATAGTATACAATCTAGGCTAAAAGTAAACCTACATCACTAGCTAACAAGGAAATATATATATAGATATATATACACTCACACAATATCACATCTACACATTGTATATGCCTATAAGTAAACATGGCCTACATGTAAAGGAATATAATATAGAGAAAGAGAGAGAGGGTGCTAGAGTGTGTATCATGTGTGTGTGTGTGTGTGTGTATTCAAGAAATACAAACAGTGAAAGAAAGGAAAGTGTGTGGTGTATAGGCAATAAAATCAGTGAATTAGAGAAGGTTTGTGTGTGTGTGGATATGGCATACATGTGTGAGCAATGTGCAAAACAGTGGCAAAATCTGGCATACAGGCAAATGTAATAACAGTGAGGGTATGCTCTAGTGAATTGTGTGCAGGAAAGTGACAGTGAAGAAGGAGAAGTAAAACAGTGTGCAGAGGAATTCAAGGTGTGTGTATGCATACATTGTGTGTGCAGGAAGATACCCAAACAGTGAGCAGTGAAGGCAACACAGAACAGTGTGTGTGTGTGTGAACATAGTCTAATATGTGTGCAGAAAAAATAGGAGAGTGGACAGCAGTGTGTTAGGAAAGATAGGAGAGCATGTATGTAGACAATCAATTAATGAAAAAGACTAGGAAAACTGTTAAAACCAATCTCAGGTTTAGGATCACAGGGAAAACTCAGGAATATGCAAGGAAATCAATTCATTCTTTAAGTATATCAATGACAGTTATGCACAAATATAGGAGAGGAACCACATCAACTCAAATAACAATGAATATCAAGTTAACAAGGAAAAAGAAGAAGGGGGAACCACATCCAAACTGAACTGAGATTCAACTCAGGTTTACATAGCAACCAATCCTCAGTTCAGTCCACATGAAGAACATTCAAACATTTCAATATGAACCCAAAATCAGTTTGCAATTTAGTTTTCAGTTTTACACCCATATATGAATGAAATCAACAGTTAATAAGAAAAAGAAAAAAGGAAATAAATTCCAGTTTTTTTTCTTGAAACAAGTCCACCCTTGCAAATCCTATTTCGAATTCAAAAACCCAACTAAACATCCCAAAACTTGCACATAGGTAGATAACCTATGGGAGTACCATAAATGAAACTTAAACAGGTAAGTAGCTACATTAAATTAATCAAAATGAATGTCTAATTCTATAATCGAAAACTGGAAAAAAATAAGGAAATATAACCATGTATCAGACTTTGGGAAGTATTTGAAATGATGATTAAAATAAACTAAAGTGCCTAAACATTGGTTGGTAATACTAATATAGGGTGTGAACATGATATAGGAAGTGTCTCGTGTCCAACAATCAAGACACAACGTGTCCACAACAAGAAAAACTCAGAACAGCACACTGGCTCTGCACAGCAGTGCACTGCCTTGTGCGTGTGTGCACGCGTGTCGTGCACACAAAACAGCACGAGTTAGGCCACGTGCTCGTGTCCCCACCTAGCATAGGTCTAGGTGTCCACGTCCAAGTGTCTGCACATTGGCCTCGTGTCGCCGTGTCAGACTTATAAACCCGTATCAGAAACAAAAGAACACACAGCACAGAACATAGAGAAACTCGTGCGTCGAGGATTTCTCACTCGAAACGCCACGTGGGCACACGAAACTTGATACATGGAGTGTCAGTGGGTGCCCCGAGGCTCCCATAAAGTTTTGTGTCCAGAAGGTTCGTGTCGTGTCCGCTACAGGGCCCGATAGGCAGGGGATCCCTGTAGCAGCGCGCGAGCGTGTGCGCGCACGTGTGCACAACATCAAAACAACACACCACGACACGAAATCTATGACACGAAGACAGGAATCAATAAACAAGAACAAAAACCTAATTCCTATTCAAAAACAATGGGTTATCTCGATCGACAGGCCCTCTGTGGCATTATGTCGAACACCTAACCAGTATACTGATACGTGTCCAGAATGGACACGAATCCTCCGACACTCGACTCGAAACTTATCCAGGCATTAGGGGGACCCTTAGGGCTTCCTATTGGTGAAGACTACATGAAATTTCATTGAGATTTGAAGAAGATACCTCCTTGTGAAACTTCAATGGAAAAAGTCCTTTGCTAGCTCCTTGCTTGGTATCCCAATCACTTCTAATCAGTTCCAAACTGAACCAAAACATTCATAACAGCAAGAAGGACAGATTTAGAAACTAATGCAACTAATTTGGGGATTTTAGGACCTATAATGGATTTATGATGAATTTATTAAAACAAGAACTCACCTCCTTGAAAATAGGGCTCTTCCTAAAGAAAAGAGGCAACCCTAGATTTGGGAGGGGTTTTATAGGGTGTTGTTCCCAAAGATGATATGGTGGCTGGCCACTTAGTCTAGGCTTAGGTTTTTGGAATTTGTCTTGGGCTTTGGGCCAAACTACAAGGCTATGAGCTAAATGATTTAATAAAGGTTCTAAAATCACAAACCATGACTTATGACTTTCTAATCCTATTGCTAAAATGACTTAAACCAAGTGCTAGGCTAGGTTAGACTAGAGTCACTTGACCTAACCATGACCCACTAACTAGGGTTAACTTCTAGGTAGGTCTACAAGGTCAACACTAGTCAAAAGTCAACCTAGTTCAAACTATCTCAAATAATTCCTAAAAATTCTCATAAATTCAATAAATTCTAATAAATTTAAATAATAATTAATAATCCCAAATAATTCTTAAAATTACAAAAATGACTAAAATACCCCTCAGTCTGGAAATGAACACTAGCAAGACACCAAATCATAAGTCATGAATTTAAATAGTTTAAAAATAATTAAATATCACTAAAAATCATAACATGAAATAAATACCATTAAATAATAATTATAATTACAAAATTTTAAAATTACCCTCTTCTGGAAAACTGGGTGTTACAATCCTACCCACCTTAGAAAAATTTTGTCCTCGAAATTAAAATGGCAGTAGTCCTTCTAGGTCAAACACCCCACAATCAGAGTCTCAAACATACCGTCAGATAATCATATGCGTCTGTCCAAAACCATGATACTCAGAATCTCTGTCATGCCAGTGAGCAAGGCTACGATAATCACAGAGTCCTCAACTATGGTACATACCTCTAGAACTATGGTATTTAAAATTTTCGCATTGCCGCGCGCTTGGCAGCGAAAACCTTAAATTCCCACACCCGAGAAATACGTCCATAGTCCGACTATATGTCCTCACTATGCCTGCTAGCATGACCCTAGAGGATTCTAAAATCTCATAATCGAGGCGACCTAGCCCATACGACTTATCTCAGAAGAAAATTAAATCATACAGAAACACCAGATCAAACTTATCGACAATAAAGAAACAGATAGGAATAGATGGAACTGAATTTCAAGATAGGAATTTCAGAATTGAATCAAAAGAACGGAACCTGTAACTAGATCTCCAACGGCCTGAGCATCCTCGGCTGTCATGGCGAAAGCTCGCCCTGGCTGTTTCCCCTAGTCTGCTGCTGATGCTGCATGAATCACCGCTGCTGAGAGAAATCAGAAATGACGGGAGAAAATCTCTGTACAGATAGAGGTGTACCTCCAATGTAGCAGAAACGCCAACCTGAGTCGGCACAACAGAAGCTGCGGTCTCGAGGCCCTGATGAACAGGACGAGAGGTGGCCAGCCTCTCGATAGTATCCCCCGAACCGAAGCGATGAGATCATGTCTTCATAACCATCATGAAGACAGATCAAAACAAGAAACAATTTCTGAGAATGAAGCGAAAATTCAAAGGAGATCAGTTTATATCCAAGGGAGTCAATAAGCAACAATTTTAGACAAAAGGAATCTGATTAAGAGTTTTTCCTAATGTGATTGAGTACCTCAAAATATCCTAATCCTACTGCAGGCTGTAGTGATACTCTAGTTCGAATACCACTACATAAACTCGACCTGCATGGGCCACCACTAAAAACGTGTCACGACCCGCACCCACTGTGAGGGTACGAGAACGTAACAACGCCCAGCCTACGCCGCAGTGTCGACAGTAGAACGCTGTCCTAGGTCAATCATCTAACAAATATAAAGGTACCTGTACAGTGTATTCACTCCGAATGGAGGTGACATAGCAATATACAGTCTCAATCACATCTAAAGCAGAATAAAAGATAGGAAGATAGATAGATAAATACTGGAATAAAGGAAAAACTACATAAATACAACCAGAGAGTCTAAGTGTCTACTGACATAACAAATCAGAACATCCAGCTCAATACAAGACTCTAGTGCTGAACTAAAAGAATATATACAATCTGGATCTCAAATGACAGAAATAGAAAACCTAGACTAGGGAGCCTCAGTCTCTAAGCTAGTGGATCAGGCTGGAAATCTGGGTCACACATGGCATCTACAGCTGCCCCATAGTAGGTGTCTAAGCAGGCCTCCTCCTCATCCTCTGTAAAATTTTCAACAGGTACAGTCAGGACGGGAGCGAGCACAAAACATCTCACGCAGTTCATAACGAGTTAGGAAATATAAAGCATGCAATAGAGTAAAGTACATGAAACGCTGAAGAAGAAGATATATGAAAACAGTAGAGATTTGATAACAGGAAATATCTAAATATGATAAGTAAGACTGTAAGGAACATATGATTTTAGAGCACAATATGGTTATGTAAACGGGTTAGGTTATACAATAAAATGGGACTCCTTTGTACGTGGGTGTACAATGGACATATACAATTTCTTATACAATACGATTGATCACATAACCATTTTCTACTCCCCCTCCCCAATCAATACACAAGGATCCAATTCAGTTACGTTACCTTATACAATGACTTGTACAATAACTTGTACAATGGCTTGTACAATGACTTGTACAATGGCTTGTACAATGGCTCAATGTGATACTGAGAGTACAATATGCACAATGAGTGTACAATGATAAGGGTATTCAATAAATACAACATGTAAGTGAAACGCACATCACAATATGTACTTAGTGAATACAAGGAGATAACATCTCAGAAGAAGATCCATATAGTACCAATCCGTGATAAAGATCGTGTCAGCATCAAGTACAGTAATCTAGAGCAAGAATGTAAATCCATACAAGTATGAAATGGTCAGAGAATGTACTCGCCTGATAGCCTGAGTGTCTGAAGAGAATATACTGTCCGAGGAGTGGTGTCTGTCTCCTATAGAACAGCACAAGTCACAACAAGTCCAGAATAGTAAAATGGAGTCCTACTATGCATTCTACATGATTCTAGGTCAATCTAGGACAAAGTCAACTCTTGGTCAACTTTGGTCAACCCTAGAAGTCAAACTAGGTCAACCAAGTCTAGTTGAGTCTAAACTAGGCTATTCCAATCTATACTAGCTAGCACCATGCCTAACAAGGCTAGGCAAGCCTATACAAATTATATCACAAGGCTTAGCTAATTCTAGAATCCTTAGCAAGTCACAACCTCACTATTACACCCATATATTAACATCACACAATAATATAGTACACAATCTAGGCTAAAAGTAAACCTACATCACTAGCTAACAAGGAAATATATATATAGATATATATACACTCACACAATATCACATCTACACATTGTATATGCCTATAAGTAAACATGGCCTACATGTAAAGGAATATAATATAGAGAAAGAGAGAGAGGGTGCTAGAGTGTGTATCATGTGTGTGTGTGTGTGTATTCAGGAAATACAAACAGTGAAAGAAAGGAAAGTCTGTGGTGTATAGGCAATAAAATCAGTAAATTAGAGAAGGTTTGTGTGTGTGTGGATATGGCATACATGTGTGAGCAATGTGCAAAACAGTGGCAAAATCTGGCAGACAGGCAAATGTAATAACAGTGAGGGTGTGCTCTAGTGAATTGTGTGCAGGAAAGTGACAGTGAAGAAGGAGAAGTAAAACAGTGTGCACAGGAATTCAAGGTGTGTGTATGCATACATTGTGTGTGCAGGAAGATACCCAAACAGTGAGCAGTGATGGCAACACAGAACAGTGTGTGTGTGTGAACATAGTCTAATATGTGTGCAGGAAAAACAGGAGAGTATACAACAGTGTGTTAGGAAAGATAGGAGAGCATGTATGTAGACAATCAATTAATGAAAAAGACTAGGAAAACTGTTAAAACCAATCTCAGGTTTAGGATCACAGGAAAAACTCAGGAATAGGCAAAGGAAATCAATTCATTCTTTAAGTATATCAATGACAGTTATGCACAAATATAGGAGAGGAACCACATCAACTTAAATAACAATGAATATCAAGTTAACAAGGAAAAAGAAGAAGGGGGGAGCCACATCCAAACTGAACTGAGATTCAACTCAGGTTTACATAGCAACCAATCCTCAGTTCAGTCCACATGAAGAACATTCAAACATTTCAATATAAACCCAAAATCAGTTTGCAATTTAGTTTTCAGTTTTACACCCATATATGAATGAAATCAACAGTTAATAAGAAAAAGGAAAAAGGAAATAAATTCCAATTTTTTTTCCTGAAACAAGTCCACCCTTGCAAATCCCATTTCGAATTCAAAAACCCAACTAAACATCCCAAAACTTGCACATAGGTAGATAACCTATGGGAGTACCATAAATGAAACTTAAACAGGTAAGTAGCTACATTAAATTAATCAAAATGAATGTCTAATTCTATAATCGAAAACTAGAAAAAAATAAGGAAATGTAACCATGTATCAGACTTTGGGAAGTATTTGAAATGATGATTAAAATAAACTAAAGTGCCTAAACATTGGTTGGTAATACTAATATAGGGTGTAAACATGATATAGGAAGTGTCTCGTGTCCAACAATCAAGACACAACGTGTCCACAACAAGAAAAACTCAGAACAGCACACTGGCTCTGCACAGCAGTGCACTGCCTCGTACGTGTGTGCACGCGTGTCGTGCACACAAAACAGCACAAGTTAGGCCACGTGCTCGTGTCCCCACCTAGCATAGGTCTAGGTGTCCACGTCTAAGTGTCTGCACATTGGCCTCGTGTCGTCGTGTCAGACTTATAAACCCGTATCAGAAACAAAAGAACACACAGCACAGAACATAGAGAAACTCGTGCGTCGAGGATTTCTCACTCGAAACGCCACGTGGGCACACGAAACTTGACACATGGAGTGTCAGTGGGTGCCCCGAGGCTCCTACAAAGTTTCGTGTCCAGAAGGTTCGTGTCGTGTCCGCTACAGGGCCCGATAGGCAGGGGATCCCTGTAGCAGCGCGCGAGCGTGTGCGCGCACGTGTGCACAACATCAAAATGACACACCATGACACGAAATCTATGAAACGAAGACAGGAATCAATAAACAAGAACAAAAACCTAATTCCTATTCAAAAACAATGGGTTATCTCGATCGACAGGCCCTCTGTGGCATTATGTCGAACACCTAACCAGTGTACTGATACGTGTCCAGAATGGACACGAATCCTCCGACACTCGACTCGAAACTTATCCAGGCATTAGGGGGACCCTTAGGGCTTCCTATTGGTGAAGACTACATGAAATTTCATTGAGATTTGAAGAAGATACCTCCTTGTGAAACTTCAATGGAAAAAGTCCTTTGCTAGCTCCTTGCTTGGTATCCCAATCACTTCTAATCAATTCCAAACTGAACCAAAACATTCATAACAGCAAGAAGGACAGATTTAGAAACTAATGCAACTAATTTGGGGATTTTAGGACCTATAATGGATTTATGATGAATTTATTAAGACAAGAACTCACCTCCTTGAAAATAGGGCTCTTCCTAAAGAAAAGAGGCAACCCTAGATTTGGGAGGGGTTTTATAGGGTGTTGTTCCCAAAGATGATATGGTGGCTGGCCACTTAGTCTAGGCCTAGGTTTTTGGAATTTGTCTTGGGCTTTGGGCCAAACTACAAGGCTATGAGCTAAATGATTTAATAAAGGTTCTAAAATCACAAACCATGACTTATGACTTTCTAATCCTATTGCTAAAATGACTTAAACCAAGTGCTAGGCTAGGTTAGACTAGAGTCACTTGACCTAACCATGACCCACTAACTAAGGTTAACTTCTAGGTAGGTCTACAAGGTCAACACTAGTCAAAAGTCAACATAGTTCAAACTATCTCAAATAATTCCTAAAAATTCTCATAAATTCAATAAATTCTAATAAATTTAAATAATAATTAATAATCCCAAATAATTCTTAAAATTACAAGAATGACTAAAATACCCCTCAGTCTGGAAATGAACACTAGCAAGACAGCAAATCATAAGTCATGAATTTAAATAGTTTAAAAATAATTAAATATCACTAAAAATCATAACATGAAATAAATACCATTAAATAATAATTATAATTACAAAATTTTAAAATTACCCTCTTCTGGAAAACTGGGTGTTACAGGTCTAGAGACACAAAATAGGCCAAGGCGTCTGTCCTAAAATTGATCCTAATGCAAGAGTAGAAAGACAATTGATAAGAAGGGACTATGTTGCATAAAGTAAATCAAACGTGTTGGTTTTGTATGGGTGGGCGAGGAGCTCATTCCACCAGTACAGTTGAGTACTGACATCCACATAGTTTTTATGTTCAGGCACAGGTAGAAGCTCGTGGTACGGAGCTCGCTTGGATGCGTCGAGGCACGGAGTTCTTTGGCGATTCGAAGCATGCGGCCGCATAGATTAAAGACTTATACGGGACATAATGTATGGATGTCACGTTCCGAAGCATCCGCTGGCTCAAGACTTGTATTTGAGAGATGAGAGAGAGCTGAGTGACTTGTAATGTGAGAAGAGTGAGCTTGAGTGACTTATAATCTTGGCCTTGCGTCCTATTGTAATCCTTGTTCCAATATCAATAAAAATACATCTTTTGAAAGACTTGTATTTTTGTTCTAAATTCCGCTGGCATATGTCTCTGCACGGGACTTCGACGACCCCGTCGCAGCCGCTGAAATCGGCCGTTATGGAACCCGCCTTGCACGAGCGCAATCTAGGCTCGTGCGGCATCACGCCTTAGCGAGGACGATCGCTCCTACGGGAGCGGGGCGTGACATAATGGTATCAGAGCACGGCTTTACGTCCTTGGACTATCGATTGAATTTTTTAACTCCGTTGTTTCCGCAAACTCTGAATTGTGCTTCCTCAAGTTGATATCGTTGGTGCACTCTCTCTCAAATGTCCCACGGGATGTCCATACAATAAGTCTAAATAATTTGCAAAATATAGGAGAAACAGCTTTTGACAAGAAACAAAAAGATGGTTTGCGTAAGCACGGTTGGCTAAGTCGGGCTGGGCATATACACCAAAGTTGCGTCGACCTTAGAAAAGTCGAGTACGGGAATTGAATAGTGTCGAGCAAGAATGAGTTATATTCGATTGAGTAAATTGAGATGACTATCGATAGGGGTGCTATCGAACGACGATGTTATCGTCGGTGCGATATAAATGAGCGTGCTTGAAATTTAAAAAATCGTTCGGACAGAAATTCGAGGAAGTAGATTGTGAATCGAATGATATGTTGAGGATTTGTTGAATAACTTCATCCCTGAGTGGTGTATGCGATAGCCTCAGGGATGTCGATCGATCGATTGAGGATGCGGGGTGTCGATGAGTCTATCAGCAAGCGTCACGTGTATGCAAAGCCTTAGATTGAATATGATTGAGCAAAATATAGTATTGAGGATTTTGACGAGTCGATTCGAACAACCTAGAAAATGACGTGAACGGAACGTGCACGGGATTGAGGATTGTGCGAGTATGAAACGCAAAAATGATTGAGTAGATGAAACTGAATCGAAGAAAAGTTAAGGAGTACAAAATGATGAATTATTCGAGAAAATTGTTGAGAATCGTATCCGAAAGTTAGCACGATCGGAAAGATAGCGTGCATAAAAAGTTGAATTTTGAAGTTACGCAATAACTCTAAGGATTAGATTGAATGTTGCTCGAGGATTTGAGTTAGCAAGAAATGATGCGAATTGAGGAAATACATTGGTCGATGACTTGAGATAGACGGATGAACAATACGTGAATTTGGGTTTGAGGAAATTGATGTTGTGAATGATTCGAGGGATAATGATCGAACTTGAATTCGAATGTCAAGGAGATTATCCAGTTGGACGATAGCATCATTCGTACGACTCAGAATTCGTTGTAAACGAAGATCGTCAGGTTACGTATATCGTCGATGGTATTGAGGCGTATCAAAGATGATATACGATAATTCGCGGGTACTCTGACTCGGCGAATGACGATCGTGCAAGTGTTATTGTTCGGTTGGATGCTATACTTAGGATTTTGATTGAGATGAATGTTGGATGAAAATGATTGTGTCTTGAGGGATATGCGGATAACCACATCTTCGACATTCTTGTCTTGCACGAGCGCAACTCTAGCCTCGCACATGCGTCGCGTCAAATTTGGGGCGATCGTTCCGCGTGAGCGCTGACATAGTGATTCATGTCGCGGGAATGATCGAACTCGGAAAATCAGGACGCGGCAACTTTGATTGTCTTGACTTGTTGGTTTGACGCGAAGGTGAATTCGAGGATTTGTAGGACTTGTGATTGACGAATGAATGAAACTTAAGGATTGAGTAGGTCCAATCCGCACATTGAGAATGAATTAGTCTGGACACAAAACAAGAGTTACGTTCCGATGAGGATGATTAACCCGCGGGAGCGTGCATGGTGATTTCATGCCCGTCGTGGATAATCTGAATCGCATGAGATCGGGGCACAACATATTGTTAAGCTAGACGACCTCATGATCGAATACGTGAATTGGGATGAATGACTTAGGGAATATGAAATATGAATTATGGTTTAGCGATGAATTGTGTCGTAGCGTGCTTGACTTGGAAGGATTGATAGGCGGATTATGTCGAACGTGTTCGAAGAGATAGACTATGCGAAATAGCTTGATAAACGAGTGGTATTGATATGTCAAGGAATTGATTGAAACGTGAGTTATCGTAGGATGGCTTTGCTGAATGACTCGGACCCCGTGCGACGAATGATGGATGTGTGTAGGGAATCGATGCTCGATGTTTAGAAATCGGAGTAATACGAGCTTGGGTAGAAAAAATCCGTACTATCAATTTGGTTTGACCTTAGGATGGGGTCAGTGTTGATATTATTGTTTGGGAACTATGATTCCAATACTGACGGAAAGACATAGCCTAGCGGTTAGGCAGACGTCCGAGTGCGAAGTGGTAGGATTTGTGGAAGACCACTCGCGAGTCTCGGTTGACATGCACGTATATCAGGGACGCCCGAATATGTGCACGATCCGACTCGAGTGGTGATGGGGGATTCTCATGTGCGATCTGGAATATGTGTACGAGGCTTGGCTGAAATGCATGTACTTTAGGGACGCCTAGAATATGTGCACGATCCAACTAAGTGATACGTTGAATCAAGTGAGACTTGAAGAATGGAAAAGTGTCGAGGATTTTAAAATCGTATTGAAGGAAAGATTGATAGTAGCATGAGCGTGGCTCGAATTTGGGAAATGCATAGGGATAGTGTGTGCGAGAGTTCTTGAATGTTGAAACCAGTGATAAGTCAATAAGTGTACTCCAGTTTCGAGGACGAAACTTTTTCTGAGTGGTGTATGATGTAGTGCCCCGTCCCACTCAGTCAATCGGAAGAATCGGAACGCCAACGGCATTCGAACTTAGCCTTACAACGGTTGCTCGAAGACATCACTCGGTCGAGGCGACCGCTCGCTCAGGTGGGATAGTTTCGGTGAACTTGCCTCATCTTAGCCTTCACATAATAAATCACATGTTTTCAATAAGCTTGATAATAAAATAGACGAATCCACATAGCTAAAGGGAGTAATCCCGAAGGGGTCGAATTGAGTTAGAATATGGAAAGGTCCAACGGTTGGCTTAGAGTTGGTGTACGATGTGCTTTGAAAATGATACTGGTCCTTCGTCCCGTGGCTTGGGAGAAGGAAAAGTTGGTCTTCGACACAAACTATGAATTAGTCTAAGTCATAGACGTCGTCCACGTAAATGCTCGATAAAGCATACACGCTTCCACGATGCAATGCTTGACATAGTCTTTGCTCGTCCCTTGGATTAAGTTGTTGGCTTGATTAAGTTAGGCAATGTGATGGTGGTCGACCTAAGTTGTCACGCCCCAGAACCAGAATACTGGAGAGCGGGGGAATGACTCAGCCAGCTACGTATTACGGGTAGAAGAATACCGTATAATACGATCAATGCTGTCTACAAGACGAGGGGGTGCATACTACATAAAAGTCTCCCTATGGTCACTTTACTTCTATTGTCTCAATCATTCAAACAAGAAACAAAAATAGAGAACATGTGAGATAAAGCAGTAAGGCGTCCCAAATGCTCAGTCAAAATGTTCTTGATATCTGGCTTTACAAAATACAGCTAGATGATGTAGTAAGTATACACAATTGTTTGCAGCTGCAGCCTAACTTAGTTACAATTATGCAAAAGTAGGTACAAGACAATCCGACTAACATGTCGGTGCCAAACGGCAAAGTATAAAGTAGATAACAAAACGAGCGGGGAGGTAAGAAACCCACTCGAGTCCTCCTGCGATCATCCCTCTAGTGTTGACCATCTTGGAGGTAGAAGTAAGTTGGATCCTCGGGGACTGGCTCTAAATCTGGCCATGCAAAACCAGAGAGGTTAGACCTCTAATAGCAAGTACCGCAAGGGAGCACGATATGAGGAATAAAGCCAGTAATAAGAGAATATGATAATAGATCTCTGCTATCTACTAGGACTCACACAACATCACGACACTTCGAACCAACCTCCCAACCAAATAAGGACAGAAGTTGGCCCGTCATGGCCTGACATTCTGATCATCCCAGTTAAGTAACAGAGTAGGTACGGTACACAAACAAATCAATTTAAACGGTCAGGCAACTACTACGGCTTGCTATTGTGAGTCCCAAGTTATTATGAAATTATGCAACAAAGGATTTCTCAGTTCTTACTATGCGCAAGCAAGGCTAGTTTACCCAGTCAATCAATTGCGCCAATCATGAATTAGACGAGTCCCAGCGGGATGCCCGTCATTAATATACAATATTCAATAGATAATATAACCAGATACCGCTTCCTGCCCGTGTGGCAGATTTGCAGTATCTGTGGGGACCAACCGGCCTGTCGGGCACTACTAGTCCCAAGAGGGCTGCCATGTAAGAACTCGGGAATCCATTCTCTCCATGCAATCATTATTTTATTTAACTTAATAGTCTCTACGTTGAGTGAAGTACCATGCCGTGGATCATGGTCATTCAGAATGAGTACTTTCGTATGGGGTACGATATGCACAACTCTACAATGCTACCAGTGCGGTCAGATTGTAGGTCTTACATAGCGTAATACAACAATCAAAACTAACCACGGAGTAGTCATGCCTTGACCATAAAGTACACATGCTTCTTTGGTAAGATAAATAAATAATAAATGAATTGAAGCCTGCATGTGCCTGTATGCCAATATTCGGGATTAGCTAGTCGATTTCAATAGTTCATAATTAATATGAATGTGTCTCATTAATTTAATTCAATAAGACGACTAGCCAGTCTCTTAGTTCCAACTAGGAACACATGATCAATTATTAGTCAAGGTCACAATCATTATCAATGGTGACAAGGCATGAAAGTCAACTAGTATTCAGTGGGCTCGAGTCTACAACTCTCAGGGTTTAATTCCAATCAATCGGGGTATCTATAATTCAATTCACGACACATGGTACATCCCACGTAACAATCTATATTTAACAGAAATATTAACATATCAAATAAAATATCAATATACAGGGCTATAGAAGATCCAGGGTAAGTAGGGTCAGGTCCAGTTGCGCCTAAACATCAGGTTGCGCCTGAGTCAGACTGCGCTCAAGTCAGGCTGCGCTCAAGTCAGGCTACGCCTACGCTCAAGTCAGGCTACGCTCAAGTCAGGCTACGCTCAAGTCAAGCTACGCTCAAGTCAAGCTACGCTCAAGTCAAGCGTATGCAAGACATACGTCTCCAAAAGACAGCGTATGGACTCCATACGACTCCTCTTCAAGGCAGCGTATGTACTCCATACGACTCCTCATCAAGGCAGCGTATGTACTCCATACGACTCCTCATCAAGGCAGCGTATGTACTCCATACGACTCCTCATCAATGCAGCGTATGCAAGACATACGCCGCCAAAAGGAAGCGTATGAGTCAGACTGCGCTGCGCTAAAGAGCGCGCGCAGCTCTGTGGCGCAAGCTAAAAAGCTCACGCACACTGCTCACTGTCTTCTCCAAAATCAGCAAGAACTCCATGGTTTGAACCCAAAGCTTCAAAAGTCCATAACTTGGTCAAAATAAGTCCAAATCCAACTTTTCAAAGGTCAAAATCGGGTAGAATAAAATTCTCTACAACATAGAACCATCAAAACTTGAAAACAAAGAAGTTTGATAGATCAAAACCACCAAAATCCAAAAATAACTAATTTCTAGATCTATAAAAATTAAAGCCTCAAAA
This sequence comes from Iris pallida, assembly GCA_029216955.1. NCBI lineage: Eukaryota > Viridiplantae > Streptophyta > Magnoliopsida > Asparagales > Iridaceae > Iris > Iris pallida. The sequence continues at coordinate 3,321,774 of JANAVB010033219.1, forward strand.
TGGAGAATGACAAGTTCTAATGTGTCTTAGAATCACAAGGGAAAGAGAATAGAACCATAAAAATGGGTTTTCATGTGGAAGCAAGATGTACTTGCCTATGGGTTTGGTAGATGGAGAGAGTTATGAGGAAGAAGAAGAAGAGTAATGGTGAAGGAGAGTAATGAAGAGAGAGAAAGAGTTTGGGGCTTTAAATGGTGATGATGGGTTCGGTTCATGATGAACCACCATATCCCGAAAATAAACCAACCTAGGCCAAACCTAAAGTAAGCTAAAGCAGAGAATAAAAGCAGAAAGTAAAATACAGAAAATTAATTACAGGAAATTAATTAACATGAATTTAAAGAGATTTAACTACAAAACAATACATGATAAATATTTAAATAAATAAATATATTAAAGCAGTACATGTATTAAAAATACGTATTCTGGGAACGGGGAGTGACATCTCTACCCTCCTTAGAAAAATTTCGTTCTCAAAATTTCAAATCCAAGCAGGATAGGAATATCAAGGCCAAACTAGTACAAGCAATTTAAGCAAGCAATCATTTTACAATATCCATAGCAAGTAACATATCTATATTTAATAATCTACGATATCAAGTAATTTCTACTCATAGGGCGACTAGCATGCGGAGTTAAGACAATCAAGGTACACGGGAAGAAATATACCTTGTGAGTCAAACAGATGTGGATACCGTGATCGAATATCATCCTCACGTTCCCACGTTGACTCTCCTAATGAGTGATGACCCCAAGCAACCCGGACAAGACTAATTGTTCGATTCTTGAATATCTTTTCTCTTCGGTCCAAGATGGACACAGGCTGTTCTTCATAAGACAGGTTGGTACCAACAACCAGCTCAGAATGATCAAGGATATGACTTGGGTCCGATACATACCTTTGCAACTGAGATATATGAAACACGTCATGTACCTCTCGTAACGAAGGCGGAAGGGATAAACGATAAGTAATATTGCCTACCCTATCAAGAATAACGAATGGTCCTACGTATCGCGGACTTAACTTCCCGCGAACGCCAAATCTAATGACCCCACGGGTAGGTGAGATCCGTAGGAACACGTGGTCCCCAACAGAAAACTCTAGCGGCCTACGATGCTGGTCCGCCCAATGACGATGTCGATCCTGCGCAACTCGAAGTCGCTCTCTAATTCCCTTAATCACTTCAACTGTCTGAACAATCATTTCTGGGCCTAGCATCTTCCTCTCTCCGATATCATCCCATGCTAGTGGCGACCTACACTTCTTACCATATAGAGCTTCAAATGGCGCCATCTGGATACTGGCTTGATAACTGTTGTTATATGAAAACTCAACTAAGTGTAGGTGGCTTTCCCAAGATCCTCCAAAATCTAGGGTGCAAGCTCGCAACATATCTTCCAAAGTCTAAATTGTTCTTTCTGATTGCCTGTCCGTCTGTGGATGGTAAGCTGTGCTAAATCTTAACTTGGTGCCTAGACTATGATGCAAGCTTTTCCAGAAATATGATATAAAACGGGTATCTCGGTCTGACACAATACTGACAGGGACTCCATGCTGCCTAATTATCTGCTGCATGTACAACTCTGCCAACTTTTCTGTAGATTGTCCTACTCTGAAAGGAAGAAAGTATGCTACCTTTGTAAGCCGGTCTACTATCACCCAAATAGCATCTTTACCACTTGGTGATCTCGGTAAACCGGTCACAAAGTCCATTGTGATGTGTTCCCACTTCCATTTCGGGATAGGAAGCGGTTGTAATAATCCAGCTGGCCTCTGCTGTTCTGCCTTTACTTGCTGACATATCAAGCAACGGGAAACAAACCTAGCTATCTCCCTCTTCATCCCGTTCCACCAGAAGTACTGCTTGATATCTTGGTACATCTTGGTCCCTCCAGGATGTATAGAATACTGAGAACTGTGAGCTTCTGTCATTACTTCCTGTCTGATATCTCCACTAGGTACACATAGACGTGATCCAAATCTAAGCGTACCATCTTCGTGAATTTGCATCTCTTTTCTGAGCCCTGACTCACATTCTGCCTTAAGCTTCTGAATCCTTGGGTCCTGTGCCTGGGCTACCTTGATCCTGCCTACCAAGTCGGATTGAACTTGTAGACTCGTTAGAACTCCTACATCACTAGAAAGTATAACTTCGATACCCATCTCCTGAAGGTCTTCTAAGATGTGCTTCTGCGTTGTCAACATAAATGCGTCGCCTCTTCTGCTGAGAGCGTCTGCTACCACATTAGCCTTGCCTGGATGATACTGAAGCTCTACGTCATAATCTTTGATCAGCTCTAACCATCTTCTCTGCCTCATGTTCAGCTCCTTCTGAGTAAAGATGTACTTCAGACTTTTGTGATCTGTGTACATGTCCACTCGGTCACCATATAAGTAATGCCTCCATAGCTTCAAAGCAAATACTACTGCCGCCAACTCCAAATCATGAGTTGGATAATTTTTCTCGTGGTGTCAAAGTTGCCTAGATGCATACGCTATCACCTTCCCATGTTGCATAAGGACACATCCAAGTCCTTTACCTGACGCATCACAATATACAGTAAAACCTCCGGGTCCAACTGGCAATGTAAGAATAGGCGCTGATATCAACTTCTGTTTCAAAGTCTCAAATGATGCCTGGCATTCTGCCGACCAGACGAATGGTACATCCTTTCGTGTCAAGCGGGTCATGGGTGCTGAAAGTCTTGCAAAACCTGATACAAACCTTCTGTAATATCCTGCCAATCCCAAAAAACTCTGTACATCAGCTACGGTCTTGGGTACTGGCCAACTCTCTACTGCTTCTATCTTCTTGGGATCCACTGCTACTCCAGCTCCTGATATGATGTGACCCAGAAATGAAATATGGTCCATCCAGAACTCACACTTGCTGAGCTTGGCATACAACTGGTTCTCTCTCAGTACCTGCAATACTTTCCTGAGAAGGTCTTCATGCTCCTCTTCACTAGCAGAGTATACGAGAATGTCGTCGAGAAATACCATGACAAACTGATCTAAGTATGGCATAAAGATGCGGTTCATCAAATCCATAAATATTGCTGGAGCATTTGTCAAACCAAACGACATTAATAAGAATTTATAATGTCCATACTTCGACCTGAATGCTGTCTTGGGAACATCTTCCTTCCGAACCCTCACTTGATGGTACCCTGAACGAAGATCTATCTTGGAGAAAACTCTAGCTGTGCTCAACTGGTCAAACAAGTCGTCGATCCTGGGTAGTGGGTACTTGTTCTTTACTGTCGCCGCGTTAAGCTTCCTGTAATCGATGCATAATCTGGATGATCCATCCTTCTTCCCCACAAGTACCACTGGTGCTGCCCATGGTGATATGCTAGCTTGGATAAACTTCTTCTCCTTCAATTCCTCTATATGCTGATACACCTTGGCCTGCTCCGAATCCGCCATTCTGTAAACCCGATCTGATATTGGTTTAGTTCCAGGTGCCAATTCTATGCTGAACTCAATATCTCTAACCGGTGGTAGACCTGGAAGTTCTTCGGGAAACACGTCTAGAAATTCTTCAACTACCTTCGGAACTTGAACTTCTTCCATTGCCGTTATTACTCCCTGCTCTTACTGAGTTGCCTCTGATCTGACTAAGGTGAATCTCTTCATGCCTGGAATATCAAAAGATACACTCCCTCTACGACAATCTATTGTCGCATGACTGTCTTTTAGCCAGTCCATGCCTAAGATAACGTCAAAATTTCCAACAGGAAATTCTATCAACTGGGCGGGTAAGGAATGCTCGTAAGCTACAACACTACACGCTAGAATAACTCTACTAACTCCTACGAGCCTATTGCCAGTGAGTATATTCAACCTCCCTGGCAATGCCTCGAACTCCATTCATAGCCGTGTTGCAAATTGTACAGATATAAATGAGTGTGATGCTCCTGAATCAAACAATGCTACTGCGGGATATGAGGCGACGAGAATGTTACCTGCCACAACATCTCCCGATGTTAATGCCTCCTCCAAGGACAGTGTGAATGCCTGCCCTCGACCTCCTTGCTGGTTCCCATGTTGTGGCCTAGCCTGGTGCTGCTGCTGGCCCCTTTCTTGATGATGCTGGGGTGGTCTATGCTGGTGTTGCTGTATCGACAGTCCCTGCTGTCGAAACATCTGAGCCTACGGCATTAACAGACGCTGGGCCAATGGTCTCACTGCCACTGCTGGTCCTCGATACTGGCCTGTCCCTGGTGCTGGCAGAGCATGAAACTGCTGCACTGGTCCTCCTGACCTTGAATTCATGGGACAGGTGGTAACCCGATGATCTGGATTTCTATATATCAAACACAGTCCGTTTAATGCCCGACACACATCTCTAGTGTGCCCTATCTTCCCATAATAAGTACAGCCCGCTGGGGGTTGTTGGTTCTTTTTCTGTTGCTGCTGCTGCGTGGGTGGTGGTGCTGGCCCTCGTATTGCCACATCGTGAATGCGAATGCCAAGGGATGGTGCTGTTGTTCGGGGCGCTGCTCCCCCTCCTCATTCAATCTGACTGTGAGATCTCTTCTGACCTCCAGTCCTTACTGTGATCCTCTGAATGGTGATCTCATGCCTTCGGGTTGCCGTCAATATCTCATCAAAAGTCTGGTAATTGTGCCCCTCTATCAATTACAAGAGCTCAAGATGAAATCCTTGCTGAAACCTCACAGCCCTCTGGCGCTCCGTTGCTACCATCTCTGGGGCAAACCTACTCAATCTGCAGAACTCCGCTGCATAAGCATCTACCGTCTTGCCGGCCTGCTTGAGGTTGATAAACTTCTGTTGTAGCTCAAACTGTGCCACAACTCCATAGTACTTTGTCTTGAATCTTGCTGTAAAATCGTCCCAAGCAACGGGACGTCTGATACCTACTTTCTCTGATTTCTACCAATCACGTGCGAGATCCTGAAGTAACAACTTCACCTGATCCACACGTTCTTCTGTCGGCACCTTAGCTGCTGTCAAAATAGCCTCAATATCCTTAAGCCATGCATCTGCTGAGATGGCATCCTCCGTTCCTTCAAAACGGCGGGGGTTGAACTTGCAAAATCTGGTTGATGCTCCAGAATCCGGCCTTGCCCCTCTTTCTAAAGCTGTCTGCAACCCTTGGTTGAGTAGTACGTTCTGCTCTTGTAACTGAGCGTGCATGCGCTGTTGGGCTAACATCTGATGTTGTTGAGTAGCCATCATCCCTCTCATGATTTCCAGAAGAGCCGGTGTGTCCATTTCCGCAGGGGTAGGTGGAACTGTTGGTGGTGGTGGAACATCCGGATACTGCGATCCAGCTGCTGCTTCCACTATCACTTCTTCTTGGATAGTCTCTTGAGTTAGTACCGGCCCTTGTTGCTGACCAACATGGTCAGGTTGTCCATGTTGCTGTCCATGTTGTTGCTGTCCAGCTCTGACAGGTGCGGACGAGGTACCCCTAAGAAAAGGGACAAGAGATCAATCAAACGACCGGACATGAAGGATCAATGAAGTCAAAGGATACTGGAATGTCAAGCTAGAGTTGAGAGTAACGAATCATGAGATCAAGGGGAAATATGTGTGATTGAGACATCCTATTAAACACCCCACAAGTCTGAAATCAGACCTGTATGGGCCACCACTAAAACCTTGTCACGCCCCAGAACCAGAATACTGGAGAGCGGGGGAATGACTCAGCCAGCTACGTATTACGGGTAGAAGAATACCGTATAATACGATCAATGCTGTCTACAAGACGAGGGGGTGCATACTACATGAAAGTCTCCCTATGGTCACTTTACTTCTATTGTCTCAATCATTCAAACAAGAAACAGAAATAGAGAACATGTGAGATAAAGCAGTAAGGCGTCCCAAACGCTCAGTCAAAATGTTCTTGATATCTGGCTTTACAAAATACAGCCAGATGAAGTAGTAAGTATACACAATTGTTTGCAGCTGCAGCCTGACTTAGTTACAATTATGCAAAAGTAGGTACAAGACAATTCGACTAACATGTCGGTGCCAAACGGCAAAGTATAAAGTAGATAACAAAACGGACAGGGAGGTAAGAAACCCACTCGAGTCCTCCTGCGATCATCCCTCTAGTGTTGACCATCTTGGAGGTAGAAGTAAGCTGGATCCTCGGGGACTGGCTCTAAATCTGGCCATACAAAACCAGAGAGGTTAGACCTCTAATAGCAAGTACCGCAAGGGAGCACGATATGAGGAATGAAGCCAGTAATAAGAGAATATGATAATAGATCTCTGCTATCTACTAGGACTCACACAACATCACGACACTTCGAACCAACCTCCCAACCAAACAAGGACAGAAGTTGGCCCGTCATGTCCTGACATTCTGATCATCCCAGTTAAGTAACAGAGTAGGTACGGTACACAAACAAATTAATTTAAACGGCCAGGCAACTACTACGGCTTGCTATTGTGAGTCCCAAGTTATTCTGGAATTATGCAATAAAGGATTTCTCAGTTCTTACTATGCACAAGCAAGGCTAGTTTACCAGTCAATCAATTGCGCCAATCATGAATTAGACGAGTCCCAGCGGGACGCCCGTCATTAATATACAATATTCAATAGATAATATAACCAGATACCGCTCCCTGCCCGTGTGGCAGATTTACAGTATCTGTAGGGACCAACCGACCTGTCGGGCACTACTAGTCCCAAGAGGGCTGCCATGTAAGAACTCGGGAATCCATTCTCTCCATGCAATTATTATTTTATTTAACTTAATAGTCTCTATGTTGAGTGAAGTACCATATCGTGGATCATGGTCATTCAGAATGAGTACTTTCGTACGGGGTACGATATGCACAACTCTACAATGCTACCAGTGCGGTCAGATTGTAGGTCTTACATAGCGTAATACAACAATCAAAACTAACCACGGAGTAATCATGCCTTGACCATAAAGTACACATGCTTCTTTGGTAAGATAAATAAATAATAAATGAATTGAAGCCTGCATGTGCATGTATGACAATATTCGGGATTAGCCAGTCGATTTCAATAGTTCATAATTAATATGAATGTGTCTCATTCATTTAATTCAATAAGACGACTAGCCAGTCTCTTAGTTCCAACTAGGAACGCATGATCAATTATTAGTCAAGGTCACAATCATTATCAATGGTGACAAGGCATGAAAGTCAACTAGTATTCAGTGCGGTCGAGTCTACAACTCTCAGGGTTTAATTCCAGTCAATCGGGGTATCTATAATTCAATTCACGACACATGGTACATCCCACGTAACAATCTATATTTAACAGAAATATTAACATATCAAATAAAATATCAATATACAGGGCTATAGAAGATCCAGGGTAAGTAGGGTCAGGTCCAGTTGCGCCTAAACATCAGGTTGCGCCTGAGTCAGACTGCGCTCAAGTCAGGCTGCGCTCAAGTCAGGCTACGCTCAAGTCAGGCTACGCTCAAGTCAAGCTACGCTCAAGTCAGGCTACGCTCAAGTCAAGCTACGCTCAACTCAGGCTACGCTCAACTCAGGCTACGCTCAAGTCAGGCTACGCTCAAGTCAAGCTACGCTCAAGTCAAGCTACGCTCAAGTCAAGCGTATGCAAGACATACGTCTCCAAAAGGCAGCGTATGGACTCAATACGACTCCTCTTCAAGGCAGCGTATGTACTCCATACGACTCCTCATCAAGGCAGCGTATGTACTCCATACGACTCCTCATCAAGGCAGCGTATGTACTCCATACGACTCCTCATCAAGGCAGCGTATGCAAGACATACGCCGCCAAAAGACAGCGTATGAGTCAGACTGCACTGCGCTAAAGAGCGCGCGCAGCTCAGTGGCGCAAGCTAAAAAGCTCGCGCACACTGCTCACTGTCTTCTCCAAAATCAGCAAGAACTCCATGGTTTGAATGCAAAGCTTCAAAAGTCCATAACTTGGTCAAAATAAGTCCAAATCCAACTTTTCAAAGGTCAAAATTGGGTAGAATAAAATTCTCTACAACATGGAACCATCAAAACTTGAAAACAAAGAAGTTTGATAGATCAAAACTACCAAAATTCGAAAATAACTAATTTTTAGATCTACAAAAATTAAAGCCTCAAAATGGAGAATGACAAGTTCTAATGTGTCTTAGAATCACAAGGGAAAGAGAATGGAACCATAAAAATGGGTTTTCATGTGGAAGCAAGATGTACTTGCCTATGGGTTTGGTAGGTGGAGAGAGTTATGAGGAAGAAGAAGAAGAGTAATGGTGAAGGAGAGTAATGAAGAGAGAGAAAGAGTTTGGGGCTTTAAATGGTGATGATGGGTTCGGTTCATGATGAACCACCATATCCCGAAAATAAACCAACCTAGGCCAAACCTAAAGTAAGCTAAAGCAGAGAATAAAAGCAGAAAGTAAAATACAGAAAATTAATTGCAGGAAATTAATTAACATGAATTTAAAGAGATTTAACTACAAAATAATACATGATAAATATTTAAATAAATAAATATATTAAAGCAGTACATGTATTAAAAATACGTATTCTGGGAACGGGAAGTGACATAAGTTATTCCAAGCATGGTCCTATGAGTTCTACGGCTGGGTATAACCATATAGTCTCACGATCGTAAGGCCCGTCATATAGAGTATGACTTGGGCGGTGGTGTCACATAGAGTTTCAAGTTGGTTTAAGACACGATGTCACGGACTTAGTGTTCTAAGGCACGGGCCATGGTTGATTCATTAAGTTTGGAAAGTGCTTCAAATAGTTGTTATTGAGTTGAGTGAAATGATAGGGCAAGAAAGAAGAATGCTCGCGACTGGGTCATCGAGGCAAGAAAGAAGAATGCTCGCGACTACGGTCATCGAGGCGGTCTCAGATTTGAGAAGTATTGAACTTGGCCCTGAAAGAGATGGTAACATTAGAAGTAGAATGATTGTGTGAGACGTTAGTTTGAGTCGAGTCTTGCATGGTCATGGACAACTTGTCGACAAGGTAGAGTTTTCTCGAATGGTGACCCAAGCGGACGGGGACCAGTTCTTGAGAAGCAGGATTAGCCATGCTGGATGATCGCACAGGTTAGCGCAGAGTCTTGCAGCGGAGCTTGCTGTCATGCCCCGATGCGGTAGAATCGATAGTCGTCCCCCGGGCGTGATGTCGTGCAAGCCTAAGTTGCGCTTGCACAAGGCGGTTCATAAGGTTATCCGAAACAACAGCATATCTAACAGTACGCAGAGAAATTTAACACATTTATATAAAGAAGAAAACTTGCATTTTCATTGATAATAAGTTAGGTTGCAGACTCGATTACAAAAGAGGTCTCTCGGGCTTACAACCGACATCGATGAGATAGTCGTTCCATACATTTACATCCCTTTTTACAGAACATCAAAATGACTCTCTAAGACCTAGGATTGGCGAGAGTTTGCGACTCATAATGCAGTTGTGTGGGAGTCTTCAAAATGTTACAGAGTTAGCCTTCGCGCTAGCAAAGGTTTAAAAGAAAGGAGCGTCGCCTTCAGTTCCTTGGCACGCTATCCTGGTTCCGAGTACCTGTTGAGAGCGAGGGTCAGCACTTTACACTTTGTACTGGTGCGTGGCAATTTAAATCCCGTGCTCTCATTTGTTGAAGAAGTTAAGTGAGCATGCATGCAAATATTTAGTAAAGTTTCTAGCCATCCTACTCAATTTATACTTATATTTGAAGGCACAACCGTATAACAACGATAGATCTTACCCCCGACAGAGCGCGCCGTTGTAGCGTAAACTTATCATGTTCTTCCCTGTCATGTTGATAATAATAAAATATAATAGAGCGCATTCGTGAAGTCACTGGCACGACAAGCCATCCTGGACATATAGCTTGGTAGACAGAGGTCCTTCAGCGCAGGTAGCGAGCCCCGTTGAAAGCCACTGCCTACCGTGGCATGCATCCGGCATAGCTATCCGTATTTCTTCCTAGGCCGGAACGGTCCCGTGGCCTCGGGATACCATCCGAAGAAACAATCGCCCTTGTCGACAAGTTGTCCATGACTGTGCTAAGTTAATTAATATTTCAAGGCACATCTTTATGTATTGTTGAGACATTCTTTTAATTGATTCGTCTTTCCTTAGCACGGTTCTATATGATACGGTAATTGCAAGCATGATAATGTTATATGACAAGCATTTGTATAGTTCGTGTTCGTGGGACGTCGTGTGACCGTTTATCGGAATATCATTTATGTCGTTGCATTACATCTAGCATAGCACATGTCTAGTATCAATAATGTATTAGAGAAGAGGGTCGAGGGAAGAAGGATCAGCCACTCACCTTAGTATTTACTTGAGACGAGAAACTGGTTGGCCGTGTTAGATGTTGCCTACGCGATCACCTGAAATTACACAAGCAACCGATTAGAACACTGTATTATTCAAGAAAATTCGATACGAATGCGAAGTTTGAAACCCAAGCCATAAAAACCATCGAAAATATTCACGAGAACGCATTCAGAAAACATAGCCAAAACCAACGCAAGCAGCGTGAAAAGCAGAGCAACGGGAGGTCTCTCCTGACTCAGCCGTAGAGTCAATCCTTGAGGCGCAATCTGCTGAATATGGGACTTGGTTCCGAAGAAGCCATTCCATAATGGAAAATGGATCTTAATTCAACCGTTTCTGTTCGATCGATCCTGACCTATCGGTCCCGATCGAGTCGATAGCGACAGTGTTCCTTTCTCGCGTACCCCGTGGACGGAAAATGGGGCACGATGTAGGGACGGGATACTACACCATAACCAACTAAGAAAAAGTTTTGTCCATTAAACTTAAGAACAGAACCTACCTCTATAAAAATAATGAAGGAAACTTTTCCTTCATCTCTGACTCGAGTTCCCATGTCGACTCTTCCATCGTATGGTTCCTCCAGAGTACGCGAACGAGAGGGATTGCCCGATTTTGCAGTAGCTTATCCTTACGTTCTAAGATTTGAACTGGCTCTTCAACGTAGGATAAGTCGGACTTCAGCTCCAGCTGGCCAAAATCTACTACGTGGCTAGGGTCGTGCACGTACTTCCACAGCTGAGAGACGTGGAAGACATTGTGCACACCTTCGAGCGTCGGTGGTAGGGCTATTTTATAGGCCACTGGGATGACCCGCTCGAGTATTTCGAACGGCCCAACGAATCTCGGACTCAGCTTTCTCTTCGCGCTGAACCGAGTAACTCCTTGCATGGGCGACACCTTCAGGAACACGTGATCATCTACCTGGAACTCAAGCGGTCTTCGATGGGTGTCGGCGTAGCTCTTTTGCTGACTCTGTGCAATCTTCAGTCTTTCCCGAATTAGCTTGACCTTTTCCACAGTCTGTTCCACCAGCTTCGGGCCGAGTATCTGTCGTTCCCCGACTTCGTCCCAGCAAATAGGCGATCTGCACTTCCGGCTGTACAAAGCTTCATACGGCACCATTTGGATACTGGACTGGTAGTTATGGTTGTATGCAAATTCTGCCAGCGGTAGGTGGACGTTCCAGCTTGATTTGAAGTCAATTGCGCAGAGTCGTAGCATGTCTTCGAGAAACTGATTAACGTGCTCCGTTTGGCCGTCGGTCTGAGGATGGTAAGCTGAGCTGAACTACAACTTGGTACCCAATGCCGACTGAAGGCTACTCCAGAATCACGATATGAACCGTAAATCCCGATCAGAGACGATGGATACTGTAACTCCGTGCAGCCGTACTATCTCGTCAAGATAAATCTGCGCCAGGCGATCAATGCTTCAAGTAACTTTGATGGCAATAGAGTGCGCTGACTTGGTTAATCGATCGACGATGACCCAGATGGTGTCATTCCCCCGTGGTGTCTTCGGCAGGCCAACAATAAAGTCCATAGTGACGTGATCCTATTTCCACTCTGGAATAGCAAGGTTCTGCATCTCCCCGCCCGGTCGCTGATGCTCAGCTTTCACCTGCTGACAGGCCATGCATTGTGACACGAAGAGCGCTACATCTTTCTTCATCCCGTGCCACCAGAAGGTCGTGCGGAGGTCCTCATACATCTTGGTACTGCCTAGATGCAAGATATATTTTACATAATGCGCCTCCGACATTATCTCCTTTCGTAGTTCTGAATCATCCGGAACACATAGTCGGCCATTTAATCTCAGCACGCCGGTCTTATCTTCCATAAAGTCGGTCGCACTACCTGTTGAAATTTGCCCGCATATTTTTTTCAGGTACGGATCATCCTTCTGAGCGGTCATGATCTTTTCCAGTAAACTCGGCTCTAACTGCAGCTGTGCCAACCGTACATCCCTGAATCGAACCCAGAGGTCGATACCCATTTATTCTAGATCTTGTAGTAGTCTACGGTTGATGGATAGCGAGGCAAGATATTTTTGACTCAGAGCGTCCGCCACAATATTTTCCTTGCCCGGAGTGTAGTCGATCGTTAAGTCATAGTCTTTGATCAGTTCGAGCCAGCGCCTCTGTCGCAAGTTCAATTCCTTCTGGGTGAAAAGATACTTGAGGCTTTTATGGTCGGTATAGATCGCACACGCCACACCATATAGATAGTGATGCCACAATTTCAATGCGAACACAATCGTCGCTAACTCCAAGTCGTGTGTAGGATAGTTCTTCTCGTGCGAATTCAACTGTCTGGAGGCGAAAGATATCACCTTGTTTCGCTGTATGAGCACACATCCCAAGCCCTGGCCTGAAGCATCGCTGAATATCTGAAAACCCTCTGGCCCATCCGGAAGTGCGAGTATAGGTGCCGAAATTAATCGATGTTTTAGCTCCTGGAAGGAAGCTTCACAGTCATCCAACCACTCATACACGACTCCCTTTTGAGTGAGGCGAGTCAATGGTGATGCAATCTTCGCGAAGTCTTTCACGAAGCGTCGATAGTATCCCGTCAAACCAAGAAAGCTTCGAATCTCACTAGCAGACGCAGGCCGCTTCCAATCAGCAACAACTTCCACTTTCTTCGGATCGACTGCAATGCCTTCGGACGAAATGATGTGACCAAGAAAGGATACGCTGCTTAGCCAAAATTTGCACTTACTCTGCTTTGTATACAACTTATTCTCTCGAAGTGTCTGGAGCACGACCCGTAGATATTCTGCATGCTGCGCCCTGTCCTTCGAGTAGACAAGAATATCGTCAATAAAGACTACCACAAATTTATCAAGAAAGGGTCGAAATACCCGATTCATCAGATCCATGAAGGTGGCAGGGGCGTTCTTCAGGCCGAATGGCATCACCAGGAGCTCGTAGTGGGCGTACCGAGTGCGAAAGGCTGACTTTTGTACGTCGTCTGACTTGATCTTGAGTTGATGATAGCCCGAGCGGAGATCAATCTTCGAAAATACCGAGGCACCTTGCAGCTGATCGAATAAGTCGTCTATGCGGGGCAATGGGTACTTGTTCCGGATGGTGGCCTTGTTCAGCTCTCGGTAATCGACGCACAAACGCATGGACCCATCCTTTTTCTTCACAAACAACACGGGCGCTCCCCACGGTGAAACACTAGGCCGAATAAACCCTTTGTTAAGCAACTCTTGTAACTGGATCTTGAGTTCCTTCAGCTCGGCGGGGGCCATTCTGTACGGGGCCTTGGAAATCGGTCGTGTATCGGAGAATGTATCGATGCTGAATTCGATTTCTCGGTCGGGGGGCATGCCGGGTAGCTCGTCCGGGAACACATCGAGGAATTTTGCCACAACGTCGGTCTGACCCGCATTTGCACCATCCTGTCGCATGTCTCGGACAGACGTCAAATAGCCTTCGCACCCAGAATGCAGCATCCTCCGAGCAGAAATTACCAAAATCAGCATGTAGGTCGACGACGCTGTTTGCAAAAACAAAAATTTGTTTTATTCCAAACTTGTAAAAGAGTAAAAAGTACAATAAATTATGGGAAAGTACAACTTTAGGAATCTGATCAGAAGACGATCACTTTATTCCTTGGACTATGTGAACTTGAAGACTGTAGCCTCTAGAGAACGTAGCAGCAATTTTGCCAAAGTTCTTGATTTATGTCTGTCTGTCTGATGATGATTGGAAACTCTATTTATAGAGTTCAGGAAATAACTATTTTAGCAGTTATTCTGATGTGCGCGAGGCTGGCTTGCGCCATACTGGGTTGCGCCAACCTTCGGTTGCGCCAACTTTCATTCAGTTGTCAATTATGTACTAACTGTATTTAGACGTATGGCATCATATGATTGAGATGTGCGTGGTCGTGTACTGGATAGTAGACACGTCTTGGGAGATTAGTGGCATGTGCGCCACGTCATCCTGTTTTAGAATGTAAGTTGTCTCAACTTTATCAGGTTGCGCGAGCTTCAGTCAACAAGTCAAAACTGCGCTTGATTTGAGTTGCGCCTACACACGTGGCAGCTTCTGAGCAAAAGTCGTTCAGGTTGCGCCCATGCGCAACTAAGTATTTTTTTAGATTGCGCCTGGGCGCAACTCATGAAGTGTATAGGACAGCTGTCCACCAACTTCTCTTGAGCGGCATAATTCACGAGATTCGAAGAGATTTTCCTCGTTCACTGTTGTGTCAGCCGTCAGTATTGTCAGGTAATAATGACCATTAAGTGTCAGATGCCACGTAGATTTTGACGCAAAAAAGATTGGACGCAGTCTGATATCGGGCGCAATCTGATCGGTGGTGCAGTATGTTATCTGAGCTTCATATCAGTGGCACAACTTGATTTTTGGGGCACAACTTGATCAATGATCAGTATATTCAAGGCACAACTTGATTTTTAGGCTCTACAAGTCCCCTTTTAAAGTTTTCAAAACTTAAAAATATTACAAAGTTTTGGAATACTTTGAATTTATAAAAGTTTTGACTAAGTCAGGTTGCGCCGGACTCGTGCAATCTGTTATGACCAATTTAGACGTATCATACACGATTCGGGATGACTGTTAGGATTCTGATTTTTTGGCTATAAATAATCCCCGTTTACTCCACTGTGATTCTTTACTTTTAATTTTAATCTTCTGAGAAAATTTCTATAACTTTTGCACCCCTCTTCTCCGATCATCTTCTTGACGACATGGCCCCAAAAAGGACTGCTGCTGATAAGGGAAAGGCCATCGCCACTTCTTCAACTCGTGTTCCACCTACCCATGTGCCACAATATGTGCCGCCTTCATCTCGTCGAGAGACAGCTAATCCAGCAATGGAAGGTGATTAAGGGCGAGCCGATTCGATCTTGTGATTTCATCAATAATTGATTTGTGCCCCTCTTTTTAGAGTGTGGTGCATCATAGACTTTGCGCCACCCCTTCTTAGGGTGTGGTTGCTCTCTCCTTGAATGGTGTTCGTTTTTACGAACACTGTTGTGCACAGTAAAAAACGTGGCGCAACCTGAGGTGTTAAGCAACTTGAGTTTCGCACAACATGGCATGTGGTGCAACTTGGGTTGTCGCGCAACTCAATATATCACGTAACTTAAGTCTCGCGCAATACATCTTGTGGTGCAACTCAGAAAATCTGTGTGATTCAAGATATTATACATCTTCATTTTTTTCTAATTTTTTTTGTTTATGCATCTCTCTGCAATTAATCTCAGGGAAGACTCAGATGCAGAGAAGTTTGCTTCAATATTTAATGTCCCAGAATACAGAGAGAATTTTTCTCACGTCACTTTTCCTCATTACGATGGTCCTGAAGCACGAAGAAGTCTGCTCATAGATCAGGACAATCAAACCCTTTTGAACTTAATGAACGGTGAACCTCTGCAGAGCTTGGATACTACCGTCCACAAGAAACCTGCCTTTTTATTTGGAGATGCAATCAAGAAGACGTCCCAACCTAAGGCAAGAAAAGAGACGATATATTTCTTAAAGGGAAACAACGCCATTCCTCTAACAGAAATATCCAGGTCCATGGCATTATCTCAATATGCTTTCGCTAGCTATCCTAGGAGGATGTCATGGGATCTGACTCCTCTCCAACAAGCAAGAGTCGGCCGAATCTGTTATAAAGTGGGTCCACAGAACAAAGACCTTTTTTTGTAGTACTTCTGAAAAATATAGCACACACTTGAGAGGTTTAAGACCGAGCTGTATTCCTCTCGAGGACTCCTCGCCGTTCCTTCCTATCAGAGTACCCATTTTTGCAAATACATTTACAAAAGCTGAAGGAAGATATCCAGACCGTGCTATACGAATGACAGGCCTGGTAAACCCTGGAATGAAACGTTGGAGTAGCTTATCCATATGGATTTTGGAGGAATTCAAAGACAGGCTCATTGATCTGGGCCTCTACAATCCCATCTGCACTACGGTATATGGCATTCATCTAAATCCTCACATGTTATTGGCTTTGGTAGAGAGATATAACAAATGCACTGGGACTTTTATGACACCTCATAGAGAAATGGGGTTTGCTCTTAACGAGATGGAATATATCTCTCATCTGCCGATGGGTGATAACCCATATGAAGAATATGTACCCACCAATGATGAATTAGATGCTCTAGCAAAGGAGAATCCCCAGATGATCACAATTTTCGAAGAGCTGCTGTGCCACTATAAAATCTGCTCACTCTACTACGAAAGTGCTTCTGCGGGTACTTGCTATATCACAAAATGGATGCCATATCTGTTTCTGGGTCATGTGTGGGAGGACAAGCCACTGGACAGTCAAGCCTGTACGCCTCGTTTTTTTGAATCTTTTGATAGAAGTGATATACAATTATTGATAGAGAAGCATAATCATGGGGATGTCACTCTGACTGAAGACTCGGGTCAGTTCAAGACTGGCGACGTTCTTCAAAGTTATCTTCGACATGGTTACAGACCTATATCTCCAGAAGCCCAGTTGGCAGGCTTTCTATCTTTATGGCTACGACGCTTTGTAGTTCCGGGGGCTAGTGCAGTTAGGGCTGCAAATGAGCCAAGCCGTTCGCGAGCTGCTCGAAGCTCGGCTCGATAAAAGCTCGTTTGAGCTCGGTTCGTTTAGTAAACAAGCTGAGCTCAAGCTTCATTTTCGAGCTCGTTTAATAAACGAGCCAAGCTCAAGCTTAGAAGTACTCGGCTCGTTTGAGCTCGCGAGCTGGCTCGTTGATGAGCTTACGAGTTGGCTCGTTTAGAAGCTCGTTTAGGAGCTTATTTAGTATATGTATATTTGTGTGCATTATATATATGTCCTTAATAATTGATATTAAGGAACTTTTTTAATTAAACTTTTATAAATAAATTGTTAATATTATAGGTACTTGAATTCAAACCTAAGTAAATTGAAATCGAGCTTGTTAAGCTTGAAATCAAGCTTAATAAGCTTGAAATAAAGTTGAGCGAGCTCGAAATCAAGTTTAACGAGCTTGATTTTGACCTTATCAAGCTTGTTTATCAAGCTTGAATCAAGCTTACTTATCAAGCCAAGCTCGAGCTCAAACCAAGCCAAGCTCAAGCTTAATATAAACAAGCTCAAGCCAAGCTCAAGCTTTAAAATAAAAAAATTATCAAGCTCAAACTCGAGCTTGAGCTCGATTAATTCTAGTCAAGCCAAGCTCAAGCTTACAAAAGCTTGGCTCGGCTTAGCTCGTTTGCAGCCCTAAGTGCAGTTGACAGGTTTCATCGGGGTGTCCTGTTCGCTGCAACACGTCTTGTATTTGGATACAAGATGGATCTGCTTTCAGCCATGACCTGTCGTCTGAACGCAGGATTGCGTTCTTTTGTGGATACTATGCTGAAAGAAAATGATAATCGGTCGGATTTTCCCCGTACAGAAATGCCATTCACCTATTTGCTTGGATGGTTATTACTACATCATCCCTGCTTGATGGACCCGGATATGGGACCTCCTGATAGCGATTTCATTGGACGTTTTGCTAATGCTCATTGGAAATACAATGCTCTTATGGAATGCCGACTTGCCATGAACCGTGGATTAGGATGGTTCTTTCAGTGTGTTGGGCCTCCTACAGGGTATGATGCCATGCCTCCATAGATGATGGATTTACCCGAAGATACACTCCGTTTAAGTCCAAACATCTTTTTCTGGCTTAAAATAATCCGACCGTCCCACTTGGTTTATAGATTTGAGGAAGAATGCTATTTGGAGCCGTATTTGCCGAATCGATTTGCACGACAATTCGGGTATGATCAACTTCATGTAGGAAATACGACCACTTGTCCAAGCTACAGGCTATCTCATTGATGGGGCTAGAGCTTGGAATTATTACAATGCTCGGGGCACAAAGGCTATTTTTTCTATGCCTTACAAACTTCCCCAAGGTCCGCGTATGCTATATTCATATGCAAACTTCTACACTTCAGCGAACACATTTGCTGAAAATTTCCATCCCTCACATAGATTTGCAACTGAAAGAAAAATTAAACAAGAAAAATGCACTCTTCAGTCTTTCCGAGACGTAGAAGACAGGGACCCCGCTGATATACCTCTGGAAGCATCAATTTTAATAAATTTTGCTGACCCGGTTCAAGATCCTTTAGATATATCTCTGAAGATGCGGAAAGACAAATCCCCTATCAAAGGTCTGAAGAAGAGAAAGATTAAGGAAATGATAGTCTCTCCTCAACAGGATAATCTTCCTAATTATCCAAGGGCTCCAAAGAAGAAGAAAAGAACATCACTGGTTATCAATGAACCAGTGACCACGAGAACGACTCGTTCTCAATCAAAACAGTTACTTTTCAGTTCTTCCTCTGGAGAGAAGGATATTACTCCATCTTCTATTCAGAAACAAGAGAAGATTGCAGAAGGAGGAACTTCTGTTTTCTTGATTGATCCAGAAGGTAATCGTACCGGAGCTGTTGCAGGGCCAAGCGCACCGATGCTCAAAGAAGTTAGAAGACGATTGGACATTGCTGAAGAGGAACCATCTCAAGAAGGTACTATCAAAGCTGTGAAATATTCTCCCATATTAACTTTTACCAGAGATATATATATATATATCTGAATCGCTTTTCCTTGATTACTTAAATAGATGTCCGTCCTTCTCCTACCATCGTGACAGTAAATGTTCCTGCCAATGTACTTGTTGCAGCAGGGATAACAGTTCCCTCTCCAACTCCTATGAGTCCAAAAGCTTCCCCTCCAAAACAAGGTCTACCTCCACAAGATACTTCTCAAGCTCAAATATCTACTCATTCAGGAGAAGCAGTGATTGATGTATTGAATGGTTGTGATTTTGATGATGAAACTTATGATGAAGATTGGGACAACATTGCTAAAAAAACAAACTTTAGCGAATGTATCACCATCACAAGAAATCCCAATTGATAAAAATCCTTCGCTTGTTGAAGACGAGGAGGATGTGGTTCATGATAAGGGACCTTTCAATCTTCCTAGAGTTAATAAATCTGCAACCGCTGAGCCACTCGAAGTGCCTAAGGTAGCAACTGAAATGAATGAAACTCCAGTAACTATACCACCTCCGATCGAATCAGGAGCAGGGAGTAGTCAGGCTGCCATGTCTACAGAGACTCTGTCCAAACTTCAGTCTGAGACAACTAAGATGATTGAGACTCCTCATGATGTACTCAGCCAAAGTAAGTTTCCTCACTATGAATGATTTGTTATTGCATCTTCAGCATTATCAGTCATAACATATGCAATTTGTAGCAGCACCCACGAGGACTGTAGCCGGGGAAGGAAGCTCTTCTCATATTAGTGCTCCAGATGAAATACCCCCTCCTGCTAAAGATGTGAAGACTTCTTCAAACATAGTAGCCACTCCTGGAGCCCTGGCGACTAACAAATTTGTAGTGACCTCTTTCACGAGAGTCTTCTTTACATCTCTGGAGCCTCTAGTTCATAGAGTTATGGAGAGAGAAGATGTCCCTTTCAGTACCGTTAGAACTCCCACCACATTCTTGATTGAAGGCATCCGTAGTCAAGGAGACGAAGCTCAAGCTTCATTTTTGGAACATATTTTGGATGAACTAGAGAGTTCAATTAAGGCTTACAAGGAGCTGAAAGGAGGAGATATCGAGCCGCTAGTAAACGCGTACTACCAAAATAAGTCATATTACCGACGTAATTAGCGACGTTTTAAGAAAATGTCGCAGGAAAAAAACAATTTAGCAATGTTTTTTTATAACGTCGCAAGACGTCATTATTAGCGACTGACAGCGACGTTCTACGACGTATTTAAACTACGTTTGCGTTTTAAAGAGCTCACGTCGCGTATAAGTCGGTAAACGTCGCTAATATTAGTGATATTAGCGAGATTTACCGACGTATTTATTACTTCATCGCTAATATCACTGATATTAGCGACGTTTACCGACGTTCTAATACGACGTCGCCAAATTGAAAATATAGGTCAGGTTCGAGTTTTCATTCCCTCCATTATTTTTGCCCCCAAATTTCTTTCATCCTTCCCCCCCCCGACCCCGATCCGGCGCCCCCCACCCCCCTCGGCCCCCGACCGATCGCCCTCGGTGACCCCCACCCCCTATGGCGACCCCTCTCCTCTCCCCAACCCAAACCATTCCCTCTCCTCTCCCCAACCCTCCCCCTCCCCCCATCAGCTCCCCGACCCCCTCCTTCGGTGACCGCCGCTCCCCGACCCCCTCCTCCGGAGACCGTCGACACCCTCCTCTCCCTCGCCATCGCCGTGCCCGATCCCTCGTTCGAGCGTCCCTCCCGTTCGCCAGAGCCAGCTCCAGCCACCTCCACCGCCGCTCCCCCTCGCCGTCGTCGCTCCCCCTCGCCGTCGCCCCTCCCCTCCTGCCACGGTTGATCAGGTAAACCCTAACCCTAATCGGCTCGTATACACACAGATACGACACTTTGACACATGACACAACACTTTGACACACACACACTTTGACACATGACACAACACTGACGCGCACACACTATGACACCTATGTGCTCAAATTTTGGCTAAATTAGGGTATTCTAGATATATGATAAATAATATGCTAAATTACTACCCAAATTTTATTCTCATATTGATACATAATATTCACAAATACCCTAGTTACAGACATTACTATTGGTGTTATTGGACTCCTAGCTTAGCTTAGCCCATTAAGCCCTAACCCATATCTTATACTTAGTACATGATTATGCAGAGTAACTCCTCTAATATGACTCATGCAGAGTCACAGTCTTTCTACTGAAGCTAACTCATACAAATATCCATCTTCTTTCACAGTTTAGTTAGTCTACATCTAACACCAACTGTTTGGCCCTCCACATACTAATATGGTTTTCTGAAATAAATCCAACTACCTAATGTTGATTCACCACTTCATAAACCATTCCAAACATTATTCCTACTGTTAACATTAGTGCAACCTGTCTAGGTGAGTACTCAATTGGAAACATTAAATGCTTACTCTCAGCTAAGGTTAACATCATTAATTTAACATGGAGAAGGATTCAGTTATGATACTTGACCATAGTGTCAGAGTCTTAATTGTAAAGGATCACTTGCTCGAACCTACCTCTATCCACTTCAATATCTGCAACCTAACATTCTAAACCAACTGATTTGCCAACATCTGATTTAATATGCCTAGGACTATAAGTCCAAAAGTTCTTTTAGTAATACTCTATACTTGACTTATAAAGTTATGTTAGTATAAAGTTGACTCGGTTTAGCTTAGATACAATATAGCTAGATACATAATATATAGACTAATATCCTAAAACTTGACTTATTCAACTTAGAAATGGCTAGTTTGACCAAGTTGGACTAGTTTAGCTTAGAGTTGACTCGGTTGGACTATACATAATATATAGACTAATATCCTAAAACTTGACTCATACAACTCAGCCTTTGAGTGATATGCCGCCGCGATCGCTGCACCGATGAAGGAGGGGGTCACTGAGGGGGGAGGGGGTCGCCGAGGGGGAGGAGCTCGTCGAGGGGGAAGGAGGCGGAAGAACAAAAATTTTGGATGAAAAAATGAAATCGATCGAGCAGCCAACCCTATATGAAATATTGTAGCGACGTCCTTTTATAGATATGGGTGATTTGCCGTCGCGATAATCTCAGACCATCGCACGCACAAACACACGAAACAAAAGTTAGCAATGCGAAAAGAAGATGACCGATAATCTCTGACCATTTAACGTAAAATGTCATGTGTACATATACTACAGAAAGTGTAGACCGCATGAACTAACAAACGAGAATTTGGGGATCAAAGTTGTAACAAGTAAAGTTGTGTTTTGGATATGTTCTATTCTTGTTAAGCTCTTTGTGCACAAAGCAAGATATAACGAATGCAGAACATCTCTCGAGTTTATGACTCTTGTATGCTCTATACTTGAGTTACGAACTCGATATTTGTTCTGTATTCTCTATTTATAGCTTGCTTTGTGAACAAAGAGTCCAGCTTTGAGACCCTCATTTTCGTGCGTCATCAGTTCATGTCGGTCTTCACTTTCTCCAGTAACTTCCTCCAATTAACTCTATCCTTCAGTTGAGCTACTATTTCAAAGCTTTGACACTTGCATATCATTCACTACCTTGATGTATCTATCTTACAGAATTATGGAACTGAATTACTATCTGCGGAATCGTACTTGGATGTACAACCATTATCTTGATGACATGTACGGTATGCGGGATGAATTCATAGAGGGTGCACACCAGTTTCTGCAGTTTGCCAAGGCGTTCCCTCAGTACATGGACGGTACCAAAATTAAGTGTCCGTGTGTGAGATGTCGCAACTTGAAATATCATCCAGAAGTGGATGTCACGTATCATTTATATTTGAAGGGTTTCACGCCAAATTACTATCGATGGAGCGAGCACGGAGAACTTGTGTCTTTAGCATCGGAGTACGAGCCTTATGTGGATGTCCACAACAACGCTCCTTACGACGATGGGTTGGTGAACATGGTTTTTGACGCGGTCGGGCCTAGTTTCGATCCGGATGATAATGATGCACCTGAGGAGGCACCGAACCCCGATGCTACACAGTTCATAGAGTTGCTGGAGAATGCAAGGACTCTATTATATCCTGGTTGTGAGGATCATTCACCGTTAGAGGTGGTTACAAGATTGTTGAGCATCAAGTCCGATTTTAACATGTCGCAAGATTGCTACAACCATCTTATAGAGTTACTTATAAAAATATTGCCTGAGGGTACGAATTTGCCTAAAGACTTCTACCGGTCTAAGAGGATGGTTAGATCGCTCTGGATGGAATACGAAAAAATTGATCCCTGTCTCAACGGGTGCATGTTGTACTACAAAGACGACAAGGATGAAGACGCCTGCAGATTTTGTGGTGTCGATCGCTACAAGGCATATGGTAGAGGAAAATCTGTCGGTGCCATGAAGCCTACCTCTTCGATGCACTACTTGCCGTTGATGCCGCGGTTGCAGCGGTTATTTATGGTGAAGGAAACTGCAAAAAACATGAGTTGGCATAAGCGGGAACATACCGAAGGAGTGTTGGATCACCCATCTGATGGAGAAGCATGGAAGCACTTTGATCGAGAGTATCCAGATTTTGCTTCTGATCCGCGTAATATCAGATTGGGTCTCTGCTCCGACGATTTTACACCATTCGGACTTTCGGGATCCCAGTATTCGTGTTGGCCTGTGATCGTCACCCCGTACAATCTACCGCCTTGGATGTGCATGAAGACTCCGTATATGTTCCTCACCGTTATTATCCCAGGTCCGAACAATCCAAAAAGGAACATCGATGTGTATTTACAGCCATTGATTGATGAGTTAAATCATCTGTGGGAAGTAGGTTCCAACACGTACAATGTATCTAGAAAATAAAATTTCCAGATGTGGGCAGCACTTATGTAGACCATCAACGACTTTTCGGCCTATGGAATGTTATCTGGATGGAGCACGCATGGTCGTCTTTCATATCCGTATTGCATGGACAGCACTAAGGCTTTCCGTTTGAAACACGAAGGCAAACCGTGCTTCTTCGATTGTCATCGACAATTCCTGTCGAAGGATCATCCGTACCGGAGGAACATGAATGCTTTTCGTACTGGCGTTGTGGAGAAGGCTAATCCCCCGCCAAGGTGGCCCGGATACACGATATGGAAAGAGGTAAAAGATTTACCAAGAGCTATTGAGCAGCCTGCTATAGGCTACAAGTGTGACGGATTTGGGCTCACTCATAACTGGACGAAGAGGAGTATATTCTGGAATCTTCCATATTGGGGCTCCAATCTGATTAGACATAACCTTGATGTCATGCATATCGAGAAGAATGTGTTTGACAACATAATTAATACTGTAATGGACGTAAAGGAAAAGACGAAAGACAATCCAAAGGCTAGATTAGACTTGGAAGAAATATGTAGACGTCCTGCATTGTATTTGATAGAGGACGAAAATGGAAAGTTGAAGCAGCCTAAGGCAATTTTCTCACTGGAGAAGGAGGATAAAGTGAGACTTTGTTGGTGGATTCAAGGTCTGAAATTTCCAGATGGGTATGTTTCGAACTTGAGAAGATGCGTCGACCTCAAGGAGAACAAACTGACAGGTATGAAGAGCCATGATTGTCACGTATTCATGGAGCGGTTAATTTCGATTGTATTTTGGGAATTCTTATCGCAGGCAGTTTGGGATCCATTGACAGAGCTTAGCATATTCTTCAGGGACCTTTGTTCTAAGAAATTGCTCGTTGATCGTCTAGAAAAGCAAGAGAAGGACATTGCGGTAACACTGTACAAGCTAGAGAGGGTGTTCCCTCCTGGATTCTTCGACTCTATGGAGCATTTGTTGATTCATCTTTTCTACGAGGCACGTGTTGGTGGACCTGTCAAATATCAATGGATGTAACCGTTCGAGCGACATTTGAATCACCTAAAAAGAAAGGTGAAAAATAAGGCTCGGGTCGAGGGTTCTATTTGTGAAGCCTATATTCTCGAGGAGATTACAAATTTCTGCTCCTCCTATTTCAAACCTCATCTTGCTACGAATAGAATGAGGGCTCCGAGAAACGACGACGGATATCAAGAATTTAATGATGGAATACTGAAAGTATTCAATGCGTCCGGAAAGCCTTCGAGAAAAATGAAAAAGAGATATTTGAATAACGAAGAGCTAAGGGCTGCTCAGTTGTATGTATTACTCAATTGCGACGAGGATGAAGTAGAGAAGCTAGAGGGGTAAGAAAGAAATGATGAGTTTACGTCATCTCAATGTAATAGTATAAGCTAATATTATTGTACTAATCGGTGGTTGCTTCATTATTTTCCAGCACATATAATGATGAGTTGAGGCTGGTTAGACCCTACCTAACAGACGAAGCATTAGAACAAGAAATAAGACGTCATTTTCCTTCTTGGTTGAGCGAATATGTAAGTAGCTCGATAATTACTGGCCTCTTCTAATGCAACTGCGCAATAAATAACTTATTATCTCTTCTTTGATATTCAGGTCGATCGTCTAATTTCACCCGAGATTGAATTAATTAGAACTCTTGCCAAAGGACCAATTACTTTTGTTAAAATATGGCCAAGTTACTGTATCAATGGCTTTCGGTTCAAGTCGAAAAATGCTCCGATCAGAGACAGCTTCCTGGATCTTGATTCCACGAAAAATAGTTGTTTGTGTATCAAGTCTTCGAACTACAAAGACGTCGATCCAGGAAATGATTTCTTTGGCATCTTGCGAGAGATTATGGAGTTGTCATATAATAATGGCAGAGAACCTGCAAAGATCGTGTTGTTCAAGTGTGAATGGTTCGATCCGATTGAAAATCAAGGTTGAAAATTTGACAAGCATGGTCTTGTGGATATAAACTACAAGCGTAGATATCAAGGCTACGAACCGTTTGTCCTAGCAACTCAGGCTCAGCTCATGTACTTCACAGCTTATCCGAGACGGAGAGCAACAAATTATGACTGGTGGGCAGTATGCAAGACTAAAGCTAGAGATACTTTTGATGTTGACGAAAAAGCTTACGAGGAGGACGAGCTACCTCTTGTAACCAATATTATCGATGTGGACTCCACGGAAGTTACGTATTACATGACACATAATGTAGAAGATGTAGAATTATCCGAAGAGGAAGACGAAGCCGACGAAGGCGAAGATGAAAGTGAAGATGAGGAGGAAGATGAGGTCGAGGAAGACAAACAAGATGATTATTCTGAAGATGATTGAGAGAGATATACTTATCTGAACTTAGATGTTTCTTCTAGAATATATTATCTGGACTTAGGTGTTTATTGTAGAATGTATCATCATATGTTGTCTTGGTTATTATCTTATTTTGTTGTACTTTCATATTTCTAGTCTCTATTATTTGTTGTATTATCATATGCTATTATCATGTATGGCAGGTCGTCGCGGATCATTCCGAAAAGGGCGACGACGAGGTCATGATCCTCCCGTACTTTCTACAGGTACTGCTAGAGGACGGGATTTTCCTTCGGTACCTTCTACTGGTACCGGCTCTGGATCCTCGTCGCCAATTACTCCGACATATCGGACAGTAGCTGGGCCTGCTGGGACGACGTCACGTGGTATATCTCCTGGGACGAGTAGTTCCAGGCCTAATGAGAGTGCTCGCCCGTCTAGCGTTCCCACTGCTGATACGACGATGGAAACGAATGAGCAGATGGCGGAGGCTGCGTCGACGGCCGACCAGCATCATGCAGATGATGCGTGCGCACCTCCGGAGGAGAGGAGGATGGAGGGCCGACGGTACAAAGTAGTTGTTTTGGTTTATAATTTTTCCTGTTTTTATCATAAATTAACTTTTTTTATGAATATAATATGTCTGTATAGATATCGTCCCCCAGAGGTACAGAGACGCTTAGGCCACATGCTGAGACATAATTATGGTGGTCCTTGGATTAACTACTCTAATGCTCCAGACGAAAGGAAGAACTACTGGTTTACGTGCTTCAAGGTTAAAATAGATTTGCTTTTAATATGAATCATATAATTAATTCATATTATATATAACTGATAAATATTTGGTTTGTGCTCTTCTAGGATATGTTTTTCTATCCACCGCACTGGGCCGAGCTTATCGAGGGGATGTTTCCTGCCGTCGCTGCCAAGCTGATCCGCGACGCTATTAATGATCAGAAGGATCGTGATCGTGCCGGAAAGCCGATCCAAGGTTGGATCACCCCTGATTAGTGGAATGCGATGAAGGCTCGATTCGATGAGCCAAGGTATAAGGAGAAGTCGGAGAAGGCCAAGGCGGCTAGGCAACATGCCTCGAAGTGGTGCGGTGGGTCGATTTCGATGACGGAATATTTCCGTCGTCTGGTATGTCTTTCTCTTTTAAAAATATTATTTTAACGCAAATTCGATAAATTATTACTAAGATAATATATTTAATTACAGGTAAGGAAGGACGGTAACGCCGACATGGTGACCGTCTTCCTGGCCACCCATCGGAAGGGCGAAGGCCTTATTGACGAGAGGGCCGAGCAGACCTATGTAAGTATTACAATACGTTATCTTAATTTAATACTTCGTGTCAATTTTAGTATAACTTAGTAAATATGATGCAAATAAATATTCATGTAGTTAGTAATAATAAGTACATTAATTAGAAATTAGAAATTATAGAGTACTATTCATACTTTCTAGGCCGAGTATCAGAGGCTGTGGGAACGGACGGCTGCTAGTGCACCTAATGCAGGAGAGGCCGGTACTTCCTCGCAGCCCACTCAAGCTCCGTCAGCGGACGAGCTGTAGTTGACCGTCGCTGGTGGACTCCATAGGGGTACGTACTACGGTACGGGATCCTATGGCACCCTAGTTGTGATCCAGTCCTCTAGGGCATCTCCTATTAGTGTGCATGGTCCACAGCCGTCCCAGGAGTCTGTCCGAGTCCACCAGATGATGGAGTCTCTCCGTGACAACCTGCTACGACGGATCGAGGAGCAGTCTCAGCACCCTACGGACGATCCTGTACTGCTAGCACGATTGGATGCGCTCGACCGCAGCATTATTGAGCTCATGGAGACGACTGAGAGGACAGAGCGCAGCGTTGGAGGGTTAGAGTGCATGGTGACGGAGCTGCAGACAGCACAGGTGACCATGACCGATAGGCTGAGATTGGTGACGGATTCGATGGTCCAGAGCAGTGATAGACTGTTATCTACCATGAATTCATACAACCAGCGACTTACAGCGTTGGAGCGTGCTGGTCCTCCGGGTGCGCCTTCATCGTCGTCGACTCCGCCGCCTCCACCGCCTTCTTCATCGACACCGACTCCACCGATGTCACTGCCTGCTCCATCGGTATCGATTTTACTTGAGGAGTATGAGTTGTTCTTATCCCTTCGTCGCGGCGGTGCCCCTCCTGCACCAGATCCCTAGTAGTCCTAGTTAGGATTGTTTGTTTGTGTTTGTTTGATCCTTTGTTTGTGACTTGGATATTTGTTGGTTGTGTAGACTTGGATGTTTGGATCCTATTTGTTGGATCCTACTCTATTTGTTGGTTGTGTGTAGACTTTGGTTATTTGGTTGTAGACTTTGTTATTTAGTGTAGACTTGGTTATTTGGATACTTGTTGGTTGTGCCTATTCTATTTGTTGGATCCTATTCTATTTGTTGGATCACATTCTATTTGTTGCCAGCTACATTGTGTTATACTGTTGTTTATGTTATTATTCGTTTCAATTGGATGTTAATGTGCTTCTGTGGTTTATGTTTACCGGTGTTGAGTGTTCCACCGAAGGGGTCGGCGAACCCAGAGAGAAAAGGATATCTGTTATACTGTGTCTTTATGGTTATCTTTTTAAACAGCAGGGAGAAAAGGACATTCTGTATTTTATTTTTTTACAGATTTACCGACGTATACCGACGTCTACCGACGTACGTTTGCGTCGATAAACGTCGATAAATCTGCAAAATTTTCCAGGGTACCGATGTTTACCGATGTCCTTATACGTCGGAGACCGTCGGTAAAAGTCGGTGAACGTCGATAATAATCCCAAAAATTATCGACATTTAGTGACATAATAGTCGTCGCCAATCCACCGACGTAACGACGATAAACGTCAGCAAATTTCTAATATTTTACCGACATTTTGTGACATTTTCAACGACGTTAATTCACCGACTAAACGACGGTAAACGTCGGTAAGTTTCCAGGATTTTACCGACGTGTAGCGACTTTCAACACGTCGCTAATCCACCGACGAAACGACGATAGACGTCGATAATATCCCAGGATATACCGACGTAATCATACGTCGGTGAACGTCGGTATTTGCGACGTTCGGCGACATTTTAAAGGTCAGCGACTTACGTTTTCGTGACAAGTCCAAAACGTCGGTAATTGCGTCGGTAAATATTTTTAGCGACGTAATTTGTCGTTTTAGCGACGTCTTTAGGCGTCGCTAAAACGACTTATTTTGATAGTGGCGGAATATGAAACCATGGTTCAAGAAGCAGAGATTATTAAAGCTGATTTTGAGACATTCCTGTTGACTTTCACTAGACAGTCCTCTGAGCTAGATGTTCAAATCTCTGACATAACTGTTGTTGCTGAGAGTCACAAGACTAAGGTTATAGAAGAAGGGAAAAAGGCTGCTGGTCTAAAAGCCGAAATTGCTCAACTTCAGGCAGAACTCCAAAATACTGAGCAGAATATAGAACAAGAAAATCAATTGTACCAATCTGCTGTTGATCAGGTGGATATTTTGAAGGATCGAAAGAAGGAATTCGAACGTCTTCAGAATGAAGAGCTAAAACGTCGAACTGCTGCTCTACAACCTTTCGATCCTGAATCAGGACGAATTGAAGCTAGGCAGAGAGTGCTAGATTCTCATGATGGAAGAATTCAAGTTCTGAAGAAACAAATTGCAGAACTTATCATCTATCCTTCAGAGTGAAAAATAGGCAAATGCTGTTGTTTTCTTTTTTTTTAATGTACTCTTTTTGTCACGCCCCAGTACCGAAATACTAAGACGGACTAGGCCAGCTACTCCATATGTGGTATATAAACGTCATACGGCGATCGTGGCTGTCAAGAGACAAGGGGGTGCATGCTACAATCAAGTCTCCTACGATCTCACAGAACATCTATGTCTCAATCAATCAAAACAAAAAGCAGTAAATAATGATCATATAAGACAAAGCAGTAAGGCGTCCCCGACGCTTCATCAAAATGATTCATGAGCCTAGCTATACAAAATGATCAGCTAGTACCGAGAGTCAATAGTACATAACCGTGGTCAGCTGCAGTCTGATTTAATTACAATTATGTAAAGGAAACTAAAGTCCAGAACAGCCGGCAAAACAAGTGCCGGTGGCTAAATGCCAAGTATAAAATAGAAGATATCAGAGCGGAGAAGAAGAAACCCACTCATGGTCCCTGGCGCCCATACTCCTGGTGTGCACCATTGTTCGGGTGGAAGGCTGGATCCTCTGGGGCTGCTACGAGATCTGGCCAAACAAAACCAGCGGGGTCAGGCCCCGAATAGCAAGTACCACAAGGGAGCACAAAAGAGTGAGATAAATCCAATGAGTTAAATAAGACATGATTCACGAGTTATAGGCTTATACCATATCATCGAGACAATACGACACCCTTACAACCAAACAAGGACAAACGGTGCCAATATCGTGCCGAGATAAGATATATCCTATAACCATGGGCAGGTGAAGGGCTTCTGGTCGCGACTTCGGTCCATAGCCTATCGTAGCACAATGCTCAACCCAACAACCAAACAAGGACATGTGTTGGACCACGCACCACGATAGTCCATGTTCCTCAGTTGCTAACAGAAGAAAACATATCACAAAATAAGTCAGCTTACAAGCGACCAATCAATCCTACGGCTTTCTATGATTTGCCTGGGTTATCCCAGTAATGCATATATAGGAATCCTCAGTTCGTGTCAACCCAGCAGGGCTAGCCAAACCATATAATATACATATACACATAGCACTTTGATTATGCACCGGTCCCCCGCAAGGCCACCGTGCTAAAACATTTAACACATAGCACGTAGGAGTCGGATATAGTCATCCACTATAAGCGGATGAAACAGTATCCGTGGTGGCCAACCCGACACGCCAGGGCTGGACCTAGGGTGGCTAGTATGGCACGATCTCGGGATTCCGTTCCCACCCAATGCATCTACCAAATTAAGTTGCTTAGATTAACCCTATCTTGATAATGGAATTACATGTCGTGGTCACATGGTCATCCTCCTATATGTCGTACCATAGTACGTGTACCCTAAGTATGAATCTATATCGGCTCAAGGAGTCCCAAATCTAGATCCATGCTTAGTGTAATGCATCAAACATCAATCATTATACCACGATACTATTACTGACCAATTACCATGACTGTACTGGAAGGTACACATGTATTGACATATAACACGAATGATCACTTAGCATGTAGAGTCATACCTCAGTGCACTCATTAAATGGCACCGCAGTGCATACTAATATTATATCTCTAATATTGTATCTCAATACACACTTAGAACCTGTACCAGCACGTATACATGTAATCAGGTCAGGAACATGGTCAAGTCAGGAAGTCACACGGATCCCTTGTGACATAAAAGTCACATGTGAATTCAGGTTAAAGTGAGACATGAAGATCCTTGAAGCCAATACAAAGATCTACAACTTTTATGTTGGAAGTTGAAAGAAATTCTGGCCACAAATCAGTCAAATAGGGCATAAAACAGCCAAAAATAGCCAAAATAGGCACTATGCGGCACTATTCAAGCCATACGACACTATTCATCATGCGGTACTATTCATCTCATGCAGCACTATACAAGCCTACGGTACTATTCATCTCATGCGGCTGCGGCACTATTCATTCCATGCGGCTGCGGTACTATTCATCTCATGCGGCTGCGGTACTATTCATTCCATGCGGCTGCGGCACTATTTATTCCTGTGGCTGCGGTACTATTCATTCCTGCGGCACTATTCATCTCATGCGGCTGCAGCACTATTCATTCATGCGACACTATTTATCTCATGCGACTGCGGTACTATTCATCTCATGCGGCTGTGGCACTATTCATTCCTGTGGTACTATTCATCTCATGCGGCTGCGGTACTATTTATTCATGCGGCTGCGGTACTATTCATCTCATGCGACTGTGGTACTATTCATTCCATGTGGCTACGATACTATGCATTCCTGCGGCTGCGGCACTATTCATCGTCTCTGCCAAAACCAGGGCAGATGACATAGAAATTGTCCAAATATTGCTTTGGCCATAACTTCCTCAAAACAAGTCGAAATCTAACTTTTCAAAGGTCAAAATTGTGTAGAATCAAATTTTCTATAACCTAGGACCATTAGTTTTCGAAAATAACTAAGTTTGATAGATCAAAACCATGTAAATACATAAAATCCTAGTTTTAGAAACTTAGATCTACACAAAACTAGCCATTAGAATCAAAAACTCCAAGAACTAAACTTATAGAGAATGATGAGAAAAAGAATATAGACAAATCATATCAAAGAAAAATCAAGAAATAAAAAATGTAAGAATCTCTCCATTTGGTGCAAGATGTATTTGCCTAAATGTTGTTTGAGCAAAATAAATGAAAGAGTGAATGAGGAGAGAGAGTGTGGAAGAGAATATATATAGGGGTTGGGTTGACTCAAAGAAACCCTAAGCTTAAGCATGCTCTTAACCATGTGACTAATGACATGTTAATTGCTACATGATACAACTAATTAAATTAAATAAATAAAATCCTAACCACAACACGGTTCAGAAATCCTATCATCGAAACAGTGAACCACGTCTACAACCAAACAAGGACAAGGGGTGGCACACTAATCCGCGACGAGATACTGTTCCATGCCATGGCCAGTAACAAATACAGGATACATGTAATAAAGATACAGATGCCAGATACCATATACATGAAAAATCAAAATTTTACGTATTCCGAAAACGGGGAGTGACATCTCTGCCCTCCTTAGAAAAATTCCGTCTTCGAAATTTCGATAAGGCTAGTCGAGCGCGCTCTCAGATCATGAAATACACTCATGACATAAAGCAAGCACAATTATCAAACAACACATGATATATGAACAGATTACAAAAGAAAGAACTATTAAGTAAAAGCACAAACAATAATCATACCCTAGAAGGAAAGTGATCAGAGACATACGAATAAAATATGCCTCCCAAGTCAGTTGGGTAGGAATTCGTCCTCGAGGTCCTATACTGACTCCCAAAGTGGATAAGGGTCAACGCTTGAGATAAGTCGGTACCAAAGACTAAATCAAGAACGAGACTCTGCCCAGGACGTACTCTCGTAATCAAGACACATGATGAATATCACGTATCACATGATACGAGAGCAGATGAGTGAGACGAGAAAGTCGCCTTCACTCTTCGAATATAAAACTCAAGGAATTATAATAAATAATACTCAAAACTTATCCAAAATCTAACCGCCTTCAGCCAATCTCTGCTCTAATACTCCAAATTCTTCTTGCCTTTGTCCTTGCCTTCCCTGGCCCTGCTGTCCAACCTGATGTTGCGCTTGTCGGTACATCTGAACTTGCGTCAGTAATGGGCATTAGGCTAGTGGCCTCACTTCTAGTGCTGGCCCTTGATACGGTGCTACCTCTGGAGCTGGCAACGCCGAAAACCGCTGAGCTGGCCCTCCTGGCCTCTGCATCATAGAAAAATTGGCAATCCTATGATCTGGACTGCCACACCTCAAGCATAATCCATTAGCTGAATGACACACATCCCTAGTGTGCCCTCCCTTACCATAGTAAGTGTAACCCACTGGTGCTTCCTGACGCTGCTGCTGGTTCCTCTGTTGCTGTTGTCGAACTGGTGCAGTCACAATTGTCGTAACTGGTGCTGGATCACGAATACGAACGCCAGGTGCTGGTGCTGACGTCCGAGGTACTGCTCCTCCCCTAGCACTCTGCGTATGAGACCTCTTCTAGCCCCCAGTCCTTGCTGATAACCTTTGAATAGTAAGCTCGTGCCTCCGAGCCGCCGTCAATACTGTATCGAATGTCTGGTAGTCGTGCCCCTCGACCAGCTACAAAATCTTTAGATGAAATTCCTGCTGGAACCTCATTGCTCTCTCTGGCTCTGTCGCCACCATCATCCGAGCAAACCTACTTAACCTGCAGAACTCTGCTGCATAGCCATCCACCGTCTTACCAGCCTGCTTGAGACTGATAAACCTCTGTTGTAGCTCATACCGCACTACCACGCCAAAGTACTTGGCCTTGAATCTGGTACTGAAGCTATTCCAGGGAATATGACGCCTCATTCCAACCTCTTTCGATGTCCACCAATCGCGGGCGAGATCCTGAAGTAAAAGTCTGACCTGGTCAACCTTCTCTTCTGCTAGAACCTTTGTTGCGGTCAATATGGCATCTGTATCTTGAAGCTAAGCATCCGTCGTGATGGCATCCTCCGTGCCGTCAAAATATCTCGGGTTAAGTCGACAAAACCTTCTGGACGCTCCTGAATCATTTCTGACACTTCTCTCAAGGGCTAATTGCAACCCTGATTCTGTAGCACATTCTGTTCTTGCTGTCGGGTTTGTTGTTGCTATTGGGCTGCCGTCTGGCGTTGTTGGGTCTCCAATAACCCTCTAATAATCTGTCATAGTGTTGGCGCATCTAATGCTACTGGTACTACCGGCATCACTGGAGGTACGGGATCCTCTGGCCTCTGTATCTCAACTGGCTCATGCTCGGTAACGTTTTCGATATGAATCTGTCCAGGTAGAGGGGCTACCCCTTGCTGATCTCCAACTGGTCCCTGATCTACTGGATTCTCTACGATGCCGGCTCCTCCAATAGCCGAGAATGATGTGACCCTAAAGGAAAGGATACAAGGTATCAAAAGTCAAGACGGAAAAGAATCGAGGATGATAATCAAGTTAGCAATCAAGGTGAGAGAAAGAGAAGACGAATCAGGAGATCAAGGGGGACATATTTTGATTGAGACTCCTATAATCGCAACATCCCACAAGTCTAAAAAACAGACCTACATGGGCCACCAATAAAACCCTGTCACGCCCCAGTACCGGAATACTGAGACGGACTAGGCCAGCTACTCCATATGAGGTATATAAACGTCATACGGTGATCGTGGCTGTTAAGAGACAAGGGGATGCATGCTACAATCAAGTCTCATATAGTCTCACAGAACATCTATGTCTCAATCAATCAAAACAAGAAGCAGTAAATAATGATCATATAAGACAAAGCTGTAAGGCGTCCCCGACGCTTCATCAAAATGATTCATGAGCCTAGCTATACAAAATGATCAGCTAGTACCGAGAGTCAATAGTACATAACCGTGGTCAGCTACAGTCTGATTTAATTACAATTATGTAAAGAAAACTAATATCCAGAACAGCCGGCTAAACAGGTGCCGGTGGCTAAATGCCAAGTACAAAATAGAAGATATCAGAGCGGAGAAGAAGAAAACCACTCATGGTCCCTGGCGCCCATACTCCTGGTGTGCACCATTGTTCGGGTGGAAGGCTGGATCCTTTGGGGCTGCTACGAGATCTGGTCAAACAAAACCAGCGGGGTCAGGCCCCGAATAGCAAGTACCACAAGGGAGCACAAAAGAGTGAGATAAATCCAATGAGTTA
Source organism: Iris pallida (assembly GCA_029216955.1). Lineage (NCBI taxonomy): Eukaryota > Viridiplantae > Streptophyta > Magnoliopsida > Asparagales > Iridaceae > Iris > Iris pallida. Next base: position 3,357,264 of record JANAVB010033219.1, read on the forward strand.
AATAAGACCTGATTCACGAGTTATAGGCTTATACCATATCATCGAGACAATACGACACCCTTACAACCAAACAAGGACAAACGGTGCCAATATCGTGCCGAGATAAGATATATCCTATAACCATGGGCAGGTGAAGGGCTTCTGGTCGCGACTTCGGTCCATAGCCTATCATAGCACAATAGCCCAATCCAACAACCAAACAAGGACATGGGTTGGACCATGCACCACGATAGTCCATGTTCCTCAGTTGCTAACAGAAGAAAACATATCACAAAATAAGTCAGCTTACAAGCGGCCAATCAATCCTACGGCTTTCTATGATTTGCCTGGGTTATCCCAGTAATGTATATATAGGAATCCTCAGTTCATGTCAACCCAACAGGGCTAGCTAAACCATATAATATACAGATACACATAGCACTTTGATTATACACCGGTCCCCCGTAAGGCCACCGTACTAAAACATTTAACACATAGCACGTAGGAGTCGGATATAGTCATCCACTATAAGCGAATAAAACTGTATCCGTGGTGGCCAACCCGACACGCCAGGGCTGGACCTAGGGTGGCTAGTATGGTACGATCTCGGGATTCTGTTTCCACCCAATGCATCTACCAAATTAAGTTGCTTAGATTAACCCTATCTTGATAATGGAATTACATATCGTGGTCACATGGTCATCCTCCTATATGTCGTACCATAGTACGTGTACCCTAAGTATGAATCCACATCGGCTCAAGGAGTCCCAAATCTAGATCCATGCTTAGTGTAATGCATCAAACATCAATCATTATACCACGATACTATTACTGACCAATTATCATGACTGTACTGGAAGGTACACATGTATTGACATATAACACGAATAATCATTTAGCATGTAGAGTCACACCTCAGTACACTCATTAAATGGCACCGCAGTGCATACTAATATTGTATCTCAATACACACTTAGAACCTGTACCCGTACGTATACAGGTAATCAGGTCAGGAACATGGTCAAGTCAGGAAGTCACACGGACCCCTCGTGACATAAAAGTCACATGTGAATTCAGGTTAAAGTGAGACATAAAGATCCTTGAAGCCAATACAAAGATCTACAACTTTTATGTTGGGAGTTGGGAGAAATTCTGGCCACAAATCAGTCAAATAGGGCATAAAACAGCCAAAAACAGCCAAAATAGGCACTATACGGCACTATTCAAGCCATACGACACTATTCATCCTACGGTACTATTCATCTCATACGACACTATGAAAGCCTGTGGTACTATTCATCTCATGCGGCTGCGGCACTATTCATTCTATGCGGCTGCGGTACTATTCATCTCATGCGGCTGCGACACTATTCATTCCATGCGGCTGCGGCACTATTCATTCCATGCGGCTACGGCACTATTCATTCCTGCGGCTGCGGCACTATTTATTCCTGCAGTACTATTTATCTCATGCAGCTACGGCACTATTCATTCATGCGGTACTATTCATCTCATACGGCTGCGGTACTATTCATCTCATGCGGCTGCGGCACTATTCATCTCATGCGGCTACGGTACTATTCATTCATGCGGCTGCGGTACTATTCATCTCATGCGGCTGCGATACTATTCATTCCATGCGGCTGCGGCACTATTCATTCCTGCGGCTGTGGCACTATTCATCGTCCCTGCCAAAACCAGGGCAGATGACATAGAAATTGTCCAAATATTGCTTTGGCCATAACTTCCTCAAAACAAGTCGAAATCTAACTTTTCAAAGGTCAAAATTGTGTAGAATCAAATTTTCTACAACCTAGGACCATTAGTTTTCAAAAATAACCAAGTTTGATAGATCAAAACCATATAAATACATAAAATCCTAGTTTTAGAAACTTAGATCTACACAAAACTAGCCATTAGAATCAAAAACTCCAAGAACTAAACTTGTAGAGAATGATGAGAAGAACAATATCGACAAATCATATCAAAAAAAAATCAAAAAATGAAAAATACAAGAATCTCTCCATTTGGTGCAAGATGTACTTGCCTAAATGTTGTTTAAGCAAAAGAAATGAAAGAGTGAATGAGGAGAGAGAGTGTGGAAGAGAATATATATAGGGGTTGGGTTGACTCAAAGAAACCCTAAGCATAAGCAAGCTCTTAACCATGTGACTAATGACATGTTAATTGCTACATGATACAACTAATTAAATTAATTAAATAAAATCCTAACCACAACACGGTTCAGAAATCCTATCATCGAAATAGTGAACCACGCCTACAACCAAACAATGACAAGGGATGACACACTAATCCGCGACGAGATACTGTTCCATGCCATGGCCAGTTACAAATACAGGATTCATGCAATAAAGATACAGGTGCCAGATACCATATACATAAAAAATCAAAAATTTACGTATTTCAGAAACGGAGAGTGACACTTTTTTTTCTTTTGCAGAAAAAAATAGTAAAAAAAATTATGTGGTTCCATTACTTGTTGCATATCTTGTTATAGATATAAGTAATAGAATAGAAAATATATTCAGAGGTACTGGACATGATATATTTCAAGATTTTGGAAAATAATAATATTTATTATATCTGCTCAGAGGTAATATGGACGTGGCAGAATATAAAATTTAGCAATACTGTTATTTCATTGGACAACCTTATCAGGGGTAATAAGGACATGATAAGTTGCTGATATAAATAATCGAAATTCAGAGGTGTAAAGGACGTGAATTCAAATTATTTAAACAAGAGATAATAAACAACCAATGAATGATAAGTCAAAGAAAGTGAATGAACTGATGGTCACTTTAATTTTCAAAGAAAAGATGCCGACTTAAATCTTGAATGTGATCTTCTTTGAGACGACTTTTGACAGCAATATCGTCAACATAACATTCGACGGTCTTTCGCAAATAATCTCAAAAGATAGTACTCATAGCCCGCTGGTAAGTTGCACCTGCGTTCTTAAGACCAAACGGCATGACCGTATAACAGTACACACCCCGAGGAGTACGAAACGAAGTATATTTTTCATCTTCAGGATCCATTCGAATTTGATTATATCTAAAAAACCAATCCATAAAAGAAATTCGTTCGAATCCACATGTATTGTCGATCATAACATCAGTAATTATGAGAGGGAATTCGTCTTTGGGGCAAGCATCATTGAGATCCCGAAAGTCTATGCAAACTCGAACCTTTTCGGTCTTCTTCAGGACATGGACGACATTAGCCACCCAGTCAGGATGTTGTTCTTCTCTGATAAAATCGCAAGCTATAAGCTTTTTGACTTCATCATCAATTGTATCCATCATTTCAGGCTTGAATCGTCGTTGTTGTTTGACCGGTTTGGCATTCGGCAAAATATTAAGCTTGTGAGTTGCAATTTGAGGATCTAATCCCGGCATATCTTCGTAACTCCAGGCGAAGACGTCAATGTATTCACGAATAAGGTGAATTAATTCTTGTTTATCATCCTCTGGGAGATTTTTGCTAATGAAGATTGGTCGTGATGCACCTTTCTCTCCAATATCGATTTGGACCAGAGATGTCACTCCCCATTCCCAGAATAAGGAGAGTAGAGATGTCACTCCCCGTTCCCAGAATAAGTATTTTATACATGTACTTCTTGAATGTATTTATTCAATATTTATCATGCATTTGTTCTGTATTTAAATTCTTTAATTTTGCGCTTATTAATTTTTCTGTATTTTATTTTCTGCTTTTTCTTGGCTCTTGGTTCATCTCGGTTCATGGTAAACCAACTTGGTACGGTTTGGTTCAACATGGAAAGGAATAGATGGCTTAGATTTGGTGGAGAGAATGAATGGTGGAGATCTACTTGACCTTGATATAAAACTTCTTCTTTCATTCTCTCTCTCTTCATTCATGCACATTTACTCCTCCACCAAACCCTAACCCACTTATGAGAGACAAGTACATCTTGCACACCATGAGGGATTTCATGCATCCCTATTTATTTTTAGTCTATGTTGTTCATCTTCTCTTCCTCTACAAGTTTAGGTCTTGAAGTTCTTGATTTCTATGGATGGTTGGGTGTAGATCTAGTTTTAAGTTTTGATTTTCATATGAATTTTAGGGTTTTGATCTATCAAACATTGTTGTTTTCGAAAATAAGTGGTTCCATGTTGTAGAGAATTTAATTCTACTAAAGTTTGGCTTTTGAAAAGTTAGATTTCGATTTATTTTGTGGAAGTTATGGCCAAAAGTATTTTTGTTCGTTTCTATATTCATCTGCAGCATGAGGCACATGTCGCAGTTGAGCCGCATATGGTGTCATTAATGAGCCGCATGAGGCACATGTCGCAGTAGCCGCATATGGTGTCGCGAATGAGCCGCATGAGCTACATGTCGTAGTAGCCGCATATGGTGTCGCGAATGAGCCGCATGAGGCACATGTCGCAGTTGAGCCGCATATGGTGTCGCGAATGAGCCGCATGAGGCACATGTCGCAGTTGAGCCGCATATGGAGTCGCGAATGAGCCGCATGAGCTGCATGTCACAGTAGTCGCATATGGTGTCGCGATTGGGCCGCATAGGCCGTATGTCGCAGTTGAGCCGCATATGGTGTCCCAGTTGGGCCGCATATACCGCATGAGCCGCATGTCGCAGTTGGTCCGCATGCATGTCGCAGAATAGGCCGCATATGCCTATTTTGGTTATTTCTGACTGATATATGTCCTATTTTGACTGAATTGTGGCTAGAATTTCTTTCAACTCCCAACATAAAAGTTGTAGATCTTTTTCTTGGCTTCAAGAATATGTTACCAACTATTTTATACTGGTTATAGACTCGACCATGCTTAATACTAATTTGACTTTCATGCCTTGTCACGAATTGACCCCGACTGTTACTTTGACTAATAATTGATCATGCGTTCCTAGTTGGAACTAAGAGACTGGCTAGTCGTCTTATTAAATTGAATGAATGAGACACGTTCATATTAACTATGAACTATTATAATCGATTGGCTGATCCCGAATATTGACATACAGGCACACATGTAGGCTTCAATTTATTTATTAATTTTCTACAAAAGCAGCATAAGTACTTGATGGTCAAGGCATGATTATTCAGTGGTTAGTTTTGATTGTTGTATTACGCTATGTAAGACCTACAACCTAATCGCACGGGTATCATTGTAGAGCTGGGCATATCGTACTTGTACGGAAGTACTCATTTGAATGACCATGACCCACGGCATGGGATTTCGCTTAACATAGAGGCTATTAAGATAAATAAAATAATAATCGCATGGAGACAATGGATTCCCGAGTTCTTACATGGCAGTCCTCTTGGGACTATTAAGTGCCCGACAGGCCGACTGGTTCCCACATGTACTGCAAATCTGCCACACGGGCAGGGAGCGGTATCTGCTTATATTATTTAATTGTACATGGAATACTAAACGACGAGCATCCTGCTGGGACTCGTCTAAATATATGATTGGCGCAATTGATTGATTGGATAGACTAGCCTTGCTTGCACATAGTAAGAACTGAGGAATCCTTTATTGCATAATTCCAGGATAACTTGGAACTCACAGTAGCAAGCCGTAGTAGTTGCATAGCCATTTAAATTAATTTGTTTGTATGCTGTACCTACTCTGTTACCTAACTGAGATGATCAGAATGTCAGGACATGACGGGCCAACTTTTGTCCTTGTTTGGTTGGGAGGTTGGTTCGAAGTGTCGTAATGTTATGTGAATCCCAGTGGCAAGTAGAGATCTACTTATCATATTCTCTTATTACTAGTTTTAATTCCTTATATCGTGCTTCCTTGCGGTACTTGCTATTAGAGGTCTAACCTCTCTGGTTTTGCATGGCCAGATTTAGAGCCGGTTCCCGAGGACTCAGCTTACTTCCACCTCCCAGATGGTCAATACTAGAGGGATGATCGCAGGAGGACTCGAGTGGGTTCCTTACTTCCCCACTCGTTTTGTTATTTACTTAATACCTTGCCGTTTGGTACCGACATGTTAGTCGGATTGTCTTGTAACTTACTTTTACATAATTGTAATTAAGTCAGACTGCAGCTGATAACAATTGTGTACACTTTGCTACATCATCTGGCTATGTTTTGTAAAGCCAGATATCAAGAACATTTTGACTGAGCGTTTGGGACGCCTTACTGTTTTATCTTACATGTTCTCTATTTCTGTTTCTTATTTGAATGATTGAGACAATAGATGTGAAATGACCATAGTAAGACTTTCATATAGTATACACCCCCTCGTCTTTTAGACATCATTGATCGTATTATACGGTATTCATCTACCCGTAATACGTAGCTGGCTGAGTCATTCCCCCGCTTTTCAGTATTCTGGTTCTGGGACGTGACAAGGTTTTAGTGGTGGCCCATGCAGGTCTGATTTCAGACTTGTGGGGTATTTTAATAGGATGTCTCAATCACACATGTTCTCCCTTGATCTCATGATTCGTTACCCTCGACTCTAGCTTAACATTCCGATATCCTTTGACTTCATTGATCTTTCATGTCCGGTCGTTTGATTGTTCTCTTGTCCCTTTTCTTAGGGGCACTTCGTCCGTATCTGCCAGGACTGGACAACAACAACAAGGGCAACACGGACAACCTGACCATGTTGATCAGCAACAAGGGCTGGTACTAACTCAAAAGACTATCCAAGAAGAAGTAATAGTGGAAGCAGCAGCTGGATCGCAGTATCCGGAGGTTCCACCACCACCAACAGTTCCATCTACCCCCATGGAAGTGGACACACCGGCCCTTCTGGAGATCATGAGAGGGATGATGGCTACTCAGCAACATCAGATGTTAGCCCAGCAGCACATGTACGCTCAGTTACAAGAGCAGAATGTATTACTCAATCAAGGATTGCAGACGGCTTTGGAAAGAGGGACGAGGACAGATTCAGGAGCATCAGCCAGGTTTTACAAGTTCAACCCCCGACGTTTCGAAGGAACGGAGGATGCCATCTCAGCAGATGCATGGCTTAAGGATATTGAGGCTATTCTGACAGCAGCTAAGGTGCCGACAGAAGAACGTGTGGATCAAGTGAAGTTGTTACTTCAGGATCTCGTACGTGATTGGTGGGAATCAGAGGAAGTGGGCATCAGACGTCCTGTTGCTTAGGACGATTTCATAGCGAGGTTCAAGACCAAGTACTATGGAGTTGTGGCACAGTTTGAGCTACAACAGAAATTTATCAACCTCAAGCAGGCCGGTAAAACGGTAGATGCTTATGCAGCGGAGTTCTGCAGATTGAGTAGGTTCGCCCCAGAGATGGTAGCGACAGAGAGCTAGAGGGCTATAAGATTTCAGCAAGGGTTTCATCTTGAGCTCTTGTAATTGATAGAGGGGCACAATTACCAGACTTTTGATGAGGTATTGACGGCAACCTGAAGGCATGAGATCACCATTCAGAGGATCACAGCAAGGACTGGAGGTCAGAAGAGATCCCACAGTCAGATTGAAGGAGAAGGGAGAGCAGCGCCCCGAACAACAGCACCATCCCTTGGCATTCGCATTCACGATGTGGCAATACGAGGGCCAACACCACCATCCAGGCAGCAGCAGCAGCAACAGAGAAAGAATCAGCAACCTCCAGCAGGCTGCACTTATTGTGGAAAGATAGGACACACTAGAGATGTGTGTCGGACATTGAACGGGCAATGTTTGATATGTGGAAATCTAGATCATCGGGTTACCACCTGTCCCATGAATTCGAGGTCAGGAGGACCAGTATAATAGTTTCCTGCTCTGCCAGCACCAGGGGCAGGCCAGTATCGAGGACCAGCAGTGGCAGTGAGACCATTGGCCCAGCGTTCGTTGATGCCACAGGCTCAGATGTTTCGGCAGCAGGGACCGCCGATGTAGTAACACCAGCATAGACCACCCCAGCATCATCAAGGCAGGGGCCAGCAGCAGCACCAGGCTAGGCCGCAACATGGGAACCAATAAGGAGGTCGAGGGCAGGCATTCACTCTGTCCTTGGAGGAGGCATTAGCATCGGGAGATGTTGTGGCAGGTAACATTCTCGTCGCCTCATATCCCGCAGTAGCATTATTTGATTCAGGAGCATCATACTCATTTATATCTGCACAATTTGCGACACGGCTAGGAATGGAGTTCGAGGCATTGCCAGGGAGGTTGAATATACTCACTGGCAATGGGCTCGTAGGAGTTAGTAGAGTTATTCTAGCATGTAGCATTGTAGTTTGCGGGCATTCCTTACCCGCCCGGTTGATAGAATTTTCTGTTGGAAATTTCGACGTTATCTTAGGCATGGACTGGCTGAAAGACAGTCATACGACGATAGATTGTCGTAGAGGGAGTGTATCTTTTGATATTCCAGGCATGAAGAGATTCACCTTCAGGTCAGTGGCAGCTCAACCAGAGCAGGGAGTAGTAACGACAATGGAAGAAGTTCAAGTTCCGAAGGTAGTTGAAGAATTTCTAGACGTATTTCCCGAAGAACTTTCAGGGCTACCGCCAGTAAGAGATATTGAGTTCAGTATAGAATTGGCACCTGGAACTAAACCAATATCAGATCGAGTTTACAGAATGGCAGATTCAGAGCAGGCCAAGGTATATCAGCACATAGAGGAACTGAAGAAGAAGAAGTTCATCCAAGCTAGCATATCACCATGGGCAGCACCAGTGGTACTTGTGGGAAAGAAGGATAGGTCATCCAGATTGTGCATTGACTACAGGAAGCTTAACGCGACAACAGTAAAGAACAAGTACCCACTACCCAGAATCGACGACTTGTTTGATCAGTTGAGCAAAGCTAGAGTTTTCTCCAAGATAGATCTTCGTTCAGGGTATCATCAAGTGAGGGTTCGGAAGGAGGATATTCCCAAGACAGCATTCAGGTCGAAGTATGGGTATTATGAATTCTTAGTAATGCCGTTTGGTTTGACCAATGCTCCAGCAATATTTATGGATTTGATGAACCGCATCTTTATGCCATACTTAGATCAGTTTGTCGTTGTGTTTCTTGACGACATTCTCATATATTCTGCCAGTGAAGAGGAGCATGAATACCACCTCAGGAAAGTGTTACATGTTCTGAGAGAGAACCAGTTGTATGCTAAGCTCAGCAAGTATGAGTTTTGGTCGGATCAAATTTCATTTTTGGGTCATATCATATCAGGAGCCGGAGTAGCAGTGGATCCTAAGAAGGTAGAAGCAGTAGAGAGTTGGCCAGTACCCAAGACTGTAGCTGATGTGCGGAGTTTCTTAGGATTGGCAGGATATTACAGAAGGTTTGTATCAGACTTTGTAAGGCTTTCAGCACCCATGACCCGCTTGACACGGAAGGATGTGCCATTCGTTTGGTCGGCAGAATGCCAGGCATTATTTGAAAATCTGAAGTAGAAGTTGATATCAGCGCCTATTCTTACATTGCCAGTTGGACCCAGAGATTTTACAGTATATTGTGATGCGTCAGGAAAAGGACTTGGGTGCGTCATAATGCAACATAGGAAGATGATAGCATACGCATCTAGGCAACTTCGAGACCACGAGAAGAATTATCCAACTCATGACTTGAAGTTGGCAGCAGTAGTATTTGCTTTGAAGCTATGGAGGCATTACTTATATGGTGACCGAGTGGACATGTACACAGACCATAAAAGTCTGAAGTACATCTTTATCCAGAAGGAGCTGAACATGAGACAGAGAAGATGGTTGGAGTTGATCAAGGATTACGACGTAGAGCTTCAGTATTATCCAGGCAAGACTAATGTGGTAGCAGACGCTCTTAACAGGAGAGACGGCGCATTTATGTTGACAACCCAGAAGCACATCTTAGAAGACCTTCAGGAGATGGGCATCGAAGTTATACTTCCTAGTGATGTAGGAGTTCTAACAAGTTTACAAGTTCAATCTGACTTGGTAGACAGGATCAAGGCAGCTCAGGCATAGGACCCAAGGATTCAGAAGCTTAGGACAGAATATGAGTCAGGACTCAGGAAGGAGATGCAAATTCATGAAGATGGTACGCTTAGGTTTGGATCACGCCTATGTGTGCCTAGTGGAGATATCAGACAGGAGGTTATGACAGAAGCTCACAATTTTCAATATTCTATACACCTTGGAGGGACCAAGATGTACCAAGATATCAAGCAGCACTTCTGGTGGAACAGGATGAAGAGGGAGATAGCTAGATTTGTTTTCCGTTGCTTGGTATGTCAGCGAGTGAAGGCAGAATAGCAGAGGCCAGCTGGGTTATTGCAACCGCTTTCTATCCCGGAATGGAAGTGGGAACACATCACAATGGACTTTGTGACCGGTTTATCGAGATCACCATGTGGTAAAGATGCTATTTGGGTGATAGTAGATCGGCTTACAAAGGTGGCACACTTTCTTCCTTTCAGAGTGGGGCAATCTACAGAAAAGTTGGCAGAATTATATATGCAACAGATAGTCAGGCAGCATGGAGTCCCTGTCAGTATTGTGTCAGACAGAGATACCCGTTTCATATCACATTTCTGGAAGAGCTTACATCATAGTTTGGGCACCAAGTTAAGATTTAGCACGGCTTACCATCCACAGACGGACGGGCAATCAGAAAGGACAATTCAGACTTTGAAAGATATGTTGCGAGCTTGCACCCTAGATTTTGGAGGATCTTGGGAGAGCCACCTGCACTTAGTTGAGTTTTCTTATAACAACAGTTATCAAGTCAGTATCCAGATGGCGCCATTCGAAGCCCTATATGGTAAGAAGTGTAGGTCGCCACTAGCATGGGATGATATTGGGGAGAGGAAGATGCTAGGCCCAGAAATAATTGTTCAGACAGTTGAAGTGGTTAAGGGAATTAGAGAGCGACTTCGAGTTGCACAGGATCGGCATCGTCATTGGGCAGACCAGCATCGTAGGCCGTTAAAGTTTTCTGTTGGGGACCACGTGTTCTTGCAGATCTCACCTACCCGTGGGGTCATTAGATTTGGCGTTCGCAGGAAGTTGAGTCCGCGATACGTAGGACCATTCGTTATCCTTGATAGGGTAGGCGATGTTGCTTATCGTTTGTCCCTTCCACCTTCGTTACGAGAGGTGCATGACGTATTTCATGTATCTCAGTTGCGTAGGTATGTATCGGACCCAAGCCATATCCTTGATCATTCCGAGCTGGTTGTGTACCAACCTGTCTTACGAGGAACAGCCTGTGTCCATTTTGGACCGAAGAGAGAAGATACTCAAGAACCGAACAATTAGCCTTGTCCGGGTTGCTTGGGGTCATCACTCTTTAGGGGAGTCAACGTGGAAACGTGAGGATGATATCCGATCACGGTATCCGCACCTGTTTGACTCACAAGGTATATCTCTCTCTATATACCTTGATTGTCTTAACTCCTCATGCTTGTCACCTTATGAGTAGAATTGCTTGGTGTCGTCGATAGTTAAACATAGATATATTACTTGCTATTTGACATTGTAGAATAGCTACTTACTCAAATTACTTGTACTTAGATTAGTCTAGCTCTGACATTTTTGTCCTGCTTAGATCTGAAATTTCGATGACGGAATTTTTCTAAGGAGGGCAGAGATGTCACTCCCCGTTCCTAGAATAAGTATTTTATACGTGTACTTCTTGAATATATTTATTCAATATTTGTCATGCATTTGTTCTGTATTTAAATTCTTTAATTTTGCGCTTATTAATTTTCCTGTATTTTATTTTCTGCTTTTTCTTGGCTCTTGGTTCATCTCGGTTCATGGTAAACCAACTTGGTGCGGTTTGGTTCAACATGGAAAGGAATGGATGGCTTGGATTTGGTAGAGAGAATGAATGGTGGAGATCTACTTGACCTTGATATAAAACTTCTTCTTTCATTCTCTCTCTTCATTCATGCACATTTACTCCTCCACCAAACCCTAACCCATTTGTGAGAGACAAGTATATCTTGCACACCATGAGGGATTTCATGTATCCCCATTTATTTTTAGTCTATGTTGTTCATCTTCTCTTCCTCTACAAGTTTAGGTCTTGAAGTTCTTGATTTCCATGGATGGTTGGGTGTAGATCTAAGTTTTAAGTTTTGGTTTTCATATGAATTTTAGGGTTTTGATCTATCAAACATTGTTGTTTTCGAAAATAAGTGGTTCCCTGTTGTAGAGAATTTAATTCTACTAAAGTTTGGCTTTTGAAAAGTTAAATTTCGATTTATTTTGTGGAAGTTATGGCCAAAAGTATTTTTGTTCGTTTCTATATTCATCTGCAGCATGAGGCACATGTCGCAGTTGAGCCGCATATGGTGTCGCGAATGAGCCGCATGAGGCACATGTCGCAGTAGCCGTATATGGTGTCGCGAATGAGCCGTATGAGCTACATGTTGCAGTAGCTGCATATGGTGTCGCGAATGAGCCGTATGAGGCACATGTCGCAGTTGAGCCGCATATGGTGTCGCGAATGAGCCGTATGAGGCACATGTCGCAGTTGAGCCGCATATGGTATCGCGAATGAGCCGTATGAGCTGCATGTCGCAGTAGCCGCATATGGTGTCGCGGTTGGGCCGCATAGGCCGCATGTCGCAGTTGAGCCGCATATGGTGTCGCAGTTGGGCCGTATATGCCGTATGTCGCAGTTGGTCCATATGCATGTCGCAGAATAGGCCTCATATGCCTATTTTGGTTGTTTCTGACTGATATATGTCCTATTTTGACTGAATTGTGGCTAGAATTTCTTTCAACTCCCAACACGAAAGTTGTAGATCTTTTTCTTGGCTTCAAGAATATGTTACCAACTATTTTATACTAGTTATAGACTCGACCATGCTTAATACTAATTTGACTTTCATGCCTTGTCACGAATTGACCCCGACTGTTACTTTGACTAATAATTGATCATGCGTTCCTAGTTGGAACTAAGAGACTGGCTAGTCGTCTTATTAAATTGAATGAATGAGACACGTTCATATTAACTATGAACTATTATAATCGATTGGCCGATTCCGAATATTGACATACAGGCACGCATGCAGGCTTCAATTTATTTATTAATTTTCTACAAAAGTAGTATGTGTACTTGATGGTCAATGCATGATTATTCAGTGGTTAGTTTTGATTGTTGCATTACGCTATGTAAGACCTACAACCTAACCGCACGGGTATCGTTGTAGAGTTGGGCATATCGTACTTGTACGAAAGTACTCATTTGAATGACTATGACCCACGGCATGGGATTTCGCTTAACATAGAGGCTATTAAGATAAATAAAATAATGATCGTATGGAGAGAATGGATTTTCGAGTTCTTACATGGCAGCCCTCTTGGGACTATTAAGTGCCCGACAGGCCGGCTGGTTCCTACAGGTACTGCAAATCTGCCACACGGGCAGGAAGCGGTATCTGCTTATATTATTTAATTGTACATGGAATACTAAACGACGAGCGTCCTGCTGGGACTCGTCTAAATACATGATTGGCGCAATTGATTGATTGGATAGACTAGCCTTGCTTGTACATAGTAAGAACTGAGGAATCCTTTATTGCATAATTTCAGGATAACTTGAAACTTACAGTAGCAAGCCGTAGTAGTTGTATGGCCATTTAAATTGATTTGTTTGTATGCTGTACCTACTCTGTTACCTAACTGAGATGATCAGAATGCCAGGGCATGATGGGCCAACTTTTGTCCTTGTTTGGTTGGGAGGTTGGTTCGAAGTGTCGTGATGTTATGTGAATCCCAGTGGCAAGCAGAGATCTACTTATCATATTCTCTTATTACTAGTTTTAATTTCTCATATCGTGCTTTCTTGCGGTCCTTGCTATTAGAGGTCTAACCTCTCTGGTTTTGCATGGCCAGATTTAGAGCCGGTTCCCAAGGACTCAGCTTACTTCCACCTCCCAGATGGTCAATACTAGAGGGATGATCGCAGGAGGACTCGAGCGGGTTCCTTACTTCCCCACTCATTTTGTTATTTACTTAATACTTTGCCGTTTGGCACCGACATGTTAGTCGGATTGTCTTGTAACTTACTTTTACATAATTATAATTAAGTCAGACTGCAACTGATAACAATTGTGTACACTTTGCTACATCATCTGGCTATGTTTTGTAAAGCCAGATATCAAGAACATTTTGACTGAGCGTTTGGGACGCCTTTCTGCTTTATCTTACATGTTCTCTATTTCTGTTTCTTATTTGAATGATTGAGACAATAGATGTGAAATGACCATAGTAAGACTTTCATGTAGTATGCACCCCCTCGTCTTTTAGACAGCATTGATCGTATTATACGGTATTCATCTACCCGTAATACGTAGCTGGCTGAGTCATTCCCCCGCCCTCCAGTATTCTGGTTCTGGGACGTGACAATGCATCTTTTGAATGACTTGTATTTTTGTTCTAAATACCGCTAGCATATTCAATGTCCCTTGTACGGGACTTCTGTGCGACGACCCCATCGCAGCCGCTGAAATCGGCCGTTATGGAATTTGCCTTGCACGAGCGCAATCTAGGCTCGTGCGGCATCACGCCTTAGCGAGGACGATCGCTCCTACGGGAGCGGGGCGTGACATAATGGTATCAGAGCACGGTTTTACGTCCTTGGACTATCGATTGAATTTTTTAACTTCGTTGTTTCCGCAAACTCTGAATTGTGCTTCCGCAAGTTGATATCGTTGGTGCGCTCTCTCTCAAATGTCCCACGGATGTCCATACAATAAGTCTAAATAATTTGCAAAATGTAGGAGAAATAGGTTTTGACAAGAAACAAAAAGTTGTTTGCGTAAGCACGGTTGGCTAAGTCGGACTGGACATATACACCAAAGTTGCGTCGACCTTAGAAAAGTCGAGTACGGGAATTGAATAGTGTCGAGCAAGAATAAGTTGAACTCGATTGAGTAAATTGAGATGACTATCGATAGGGGTGCTATCGAACGACGATGTTATCGTCGGTGCGATATAAATGAGCGTGCTTGAAATTTAAGGAATCGTTCGGACGAAAATTCGAGAAAGTAGATTGTGAATCGAATGATAAGTTGAGGACTTGTTGAATGACTTCATCTCTGAGTGGTGTATGCGATAGCCTCAGGGATGTCGATCGATCGATTGAGGATGCGGGGTGTCGATGAGTCTATCAGCAAGCGTCACGTGTATGCAAAGCCTTAGATTGAATATGATTGAGCAAAATGTAGTCTTGAAGATTTTGACGAGTCGATTCGAACAACCTAGAAAATGACGTGCACGGAACGTGCACAGGATTGAGGATTGTGCGAGTATGAAACGCAAAAATGATTAAGTACATGAAACTGAATCAAAGAAAAGTTAAGGAGTACAAAAGGATGACTTATTCGAGGAAATCGTTGAGAATCGTATACGAAAGTTAGCACGATCGGAAAGATAGCATGCATGAAAAGTTAAATTTTGAAGTTACGTAATGACTCTAAGGATTAGATTAAATGTTGCTCGATGATTTGAGTTAGCAAGGAATGATGCGAATTGAAAAAATACGTTGGTCGATGACTTGAGATAGACGGATGAACAATACGTGAATTTGGGTTTGAGAAAATTGATGTTGTGAATGATTCGAGGGATAATAATCGAACTTGAATTCGAATGTCAAGAAGATTATCCAGTTGGACGATAGCATCATTCGTACGACTCAGAATTCATTGCAAACGAAGATCGTCAGGTTACATATATCGTCGATGGTATTGATGTCATGTCCCGCTCCCGCAGGAGCGATCTTCCTCGCTAAGCATGATGCCGCACGGGCCTAGGTTGCGCCCGTGCAAGGCTAAGTACAAAAACAGCCGATTTGAGCTAGGCCACAGAGTCGCACAGAGTGTCCCCATTTGCAGCAGAAAGTAAATGAACACAAATTGAAGCGAATTCAATCTCTTTATTGACATTCAAGAAGTTTACAAGCGGCGCTAGGCCGAGATTACAAATCGCTCAAGCTCTCTCTCTCTCTGAAACATAAAAGGCGTGCCAAGTGGCTTACAAGATGGAATGATTCATGACGATGTTCCGAGACATTATGTCCTGTATATGGTGCTTCAGCTCCTTGCAACGCTCCAAGGCTCCAGAGTTAGCTCCGCGGCTTAGCACGTTCGAGGGAAGCTCCACAACCGACGACATCTCCTGCGTCCTATAAGCAAACTGTGGGGTTATCAGTACATTGTTATGCACTGGTGGGGAGGCTAACTCGCCCACAATGCTATCATTACCAAACACGTTCTATTTACTTTTGTGCACCGTCTATCATTCATTGTCTTTCTAATCTTGCCTTAGGATCAGTTTTATGGCATATTTCATAACCTATCTCGTGTTGCCGAATTCAAGTGTTTGTATGGAAATACATGCACGACTTACCCATACTTACCGTCCGGCCTTCCCTGTCCAAAGTAAACCAAGTTAGTCAACAATTCATAGAATCTTTCAATGTCAAGTGCGTGTCCCTGCCTTAGGGCCTAACGCGACGTAGGCGTGTTTTCTAACTCAATTTCACGAAGTACTCTCGATCATTTGGTGTGTTATATTCAAGCCTGTTCAGAAGGTGCTACATTTAGTTAACTTAGACTACTTTATTTCAATGCAAGGACTTGCACGTGGATTGCCACCAGCAAAGTCTACTTAATCTATATGCACCGGTCGCTGGCATGTCAGCCATCTGGACATTTTCTTTTGGTATTCTCATCTATCAAGCGTGATGGCTGGTACACCTTGATAGACTATTGAAGTACCGGTCCTACGTTTGGTTATGTGCCCAAGCCGGCACACCTGTCCGCCCGTAGGCCATGATTCCGCCTAGGCCGGCCACAAAATCGTCGTTCGTTGCCTTAGAGTCCTTTCACTCATGCACGAGTCCGTCCACGTCCATTTCGTATTTATCTTATCTTTTTAACTTAACGGTTGTCTCTGAGCCATAGGCCTTAGCCATAATGTGTTATCGACCAGATTGGCGGCAGCGCCCGTGCAGCGCGGGTAGCGAGCCCCGTTGCACGTCCCCGTCATACCTGTCGCTAACCATTCCTTCCTTTCTTTCTTATCATTTATTCATTCTTTCTTTTCTTTCTTTCACTTGTTCGTTCATTCATTGATTCATTCACATATTCATTCATTCATTTGTTGGTTCGTTCATTCACTTATTCGTCCATTTATTCATTCATACATTATGCAACTCCCCGTGCGGGAGTCGCCTTGGCGACCCATCGATCCCGAAGTCTTTCAATGTTGCTATACTCTACTCGGAATGACTATATCGATAGTCTTTCATTTCATTATTTTAAACCATTCATTATTTCATTGATGAACGCATAAGGAACGTGAGTGTAAGCTTGTGCCTTAGCACGAGCGTGGAGCGCGGTACGAGAGTTCCTATATTTTCTGAGTTCTTTTTTATGTTCTAAACAAGCATACAAGATGGAATTATTCCCTTAGCTAGGTGTGTTGAGTCATTTATTAGCATGCGCGGTGTTATCACCTAGCGATTCTAGCAATAGTGTCCGTATTGTTATGTGTCTAGGCTAAGCAAAGACGGGTTCATCGGAGCCACCCACCTTAGCGATGTTCACATCGGCCGAGCAATACTCCGAGCACGCCTTTGAAAGTCTAAGTCTGGATTCATCTTTGACGGGCCAATATAAGCCTTGCATCGATTCTTCATCAGGTCGATGCCAACACTTCGGATCGACGGCTCGTTTGAGTCGTTGCACTTGCCGTTTGAATCGGCGTTCCGCTAGGGCGGAGCGGGTCACTACATAATACACCACTCAAAATAAGTCTCGTCCTCGAGACTTTCTGAGTGCAGGTCATCCTACCGTTCCTTAACTCATGTCGTGCACGTATCTTAGATAATTTCTATCGAATGGCTTTATTGTCTAATGGCACCGAACTACACTCTATACCTTTCCATGTTCCGTATCGCATACATTTGGTCGATTTTATTGAATGACTTTTCATTCATTTTAGAGTTGATGGTACTTATTCAATTGTCGTATTTCTTCGACTTGGTTGCTATTCTGACGTGTCATGGAACTGAAATGGTCGCACGAGGTGCGTTGTAACTCATCAAACACGAGAGTCGTAGGCTGAGGCAAACTAACTCATTCGTTCATGCGCATCGCAATACCCATTTGTAGCTGCATTCGAGTTCATAATATCGCTGAGTTTGGATCATGCACATACTCAAGACGTCCTCCGAATACGTACATTTCAACCAAGCTTAGCGATTAGCAAAGTCGGACAAGCTACTCGTGATAGTTTTGATTTGCCGATCGTTTTGCTAACTTCGATTAAAATCGAACTCATGTGCGTCTCGCTATCGTTTATCTCGATCCTCGAGATGATCCGATTCGTTTCTTAAGCGTTCTTTTCATGAAATTAATACGATTTCTTCTTAGCGGAGTCGACCAAGTCTAAGTAATTCTCGTCCGATTCGAGACCAAGTATTGCACTGTCATCGAGTATTTCTTCCTATCAATGATTCAATTCGTTATCCCAACTTTACTTGTGCATCATCCATTCTTATCATTCACTTCATTTGGGGCCAATCTCGTTGTCGTTCACGCACACTCCCAGTTCCACATCCTACTATAAGTCTTGTTGCCCCAAGTTTATCGTCCGTCCAGACGATACCGTAAACCACACAGGTTCAATCACTCGGCATAGGGTCGTTCGCCTATCCGCTAGGTCAGCTCACAAGGTCATAGGTACAAGTCAAGTTCTCGGTTCATCGTGCAAAGTCATTGTATGACGCTCGCCCCCAAATCCTATGGTTAAACCATTTGTTCGTTTGTACGGGAGTTTCGACCCAAGTTCGCTTCACTCAAATTTCTAAACATTAAGCAGCGTTCACCCTATTCGCATCAACACATTCTTCGTTCCAAGTCCGAGCTCGTTAGGAATGTCATCCTATGATAGGTTATCCTCAACCAAATCCTTAACATGTTATTATCGTGTGTCCGTACTAGCAATTATCGTAGTCTATCTCTTCAAGTATGTTTGATACAATCCACCTATCCATCATATCCAATTTACGTAGTCGATCACAAGGTCGTCTAGCCTTGCAATATGTCGCACCCCGATCTCATGCAAGTCTGATTATCCACGGCAGACATGAATCACCATATCAACGTTCCCGCGGAATAATCGTCCTCATCGGGACGTAACTCTTGCGTTGAATCTAGACTTACTCATTTTCGATACGCGGATTGGGTCTACTCAATCCTCATGTTTTCTTATTCTTCAATCGCAAGTCCTAACAATCCTCGAATTTACCTTCGCTTCAAACCACAAGTCGAAGCAATCAAAATTGCCATGTCAAGGTATTTTGAGTTCGATCATTCCCGTTGGACATGAATCACCATGCCAACGCTCACGCGGAATGATCGTCCCCAAATTCGATGTGACGCATGTGCGAGGCTAGAGTTGCGCTCGCACAAGACAAGATCGTTGTCGTTGTGGTTATCACCGAACAATCAAGTCGCTTCCCTTCTTCATTCCAAACATTCATTTCTTTCAAAATTCTCCAACATAGTATCCCTCAAAACAATAACTTCTAACACGATCATCATTTATCGAATTAGAGTACTCCCGAGTTATCATACATCGATCTTTGATACGCCTCAATACCATCGATGATGTACATAACCTGACGATCTTCCTTTTGCAACAAATTCTGAGTCATGCAACTTAATTCCTCAATTCGCATTGTCTCATGCTAACTCTTCTTTGAGCAACATCCATTCGAAAATCCTTAGTCATTCTCGTATCTCCAAACCAACGTTTTCTATGCACGCTATCTTCCGATCGTGCTATCTTCGATCTCGTCTATGTGTATTTCATCTTAACTCAAGTTTCAATCCCTTCGACTAAATTCAAAATCGCATGCACGACCTTCTATGTTTCCTCGACCAAGACCTCAATTCGTTTCATCATTCTGACTCTCTACTCAATTGTTTCTTAATTCGCACTACGCATTCTTAATTCATCCGAACGATATCTCGTTTGAGACTATCGAAGTCAAAACCAACTAAGCGTTACTCGTTCTAAGGCTTTGCGCGATATCATCGCTTGCGGACATACTCATTCTATCCGTAAATCCTTTAGTCTCTCTCGAACAATTTTTATGTCGTCCATACACCACTCAGGGTTCGAGCCACTCGACTAGTCGTCGACACTCACTCTTATTCTTCTTCGAAGCTATCACATACACAACTATGGGTCAAGTCATTCTATAAATCCTCAAAAGATCATTCAATTCCTATTCGATATGTTCAATCGCGCGTTCGCCCGTTCCTCAAAGTCTAAGAACTATTTTTTCTTGTTCACTTTAGCGTTTGGTCAAGTAACGTCTCTATCAACGTACGTTCTAAGTCTCACTTATTCTCGTCCGAGCGATAGTCGGTCTCGCTCGTAAACTCGTTTGCACCAAAAGGTCTAGGTGCACGACACTCGGCACAACTTAGCCAAAAGGCTGCGCACATAATCATCCCGTTCGAACTATACTTCGGTCTCGCGTACTCGTTTGTGATAGTCAGCATAAGGTTAATGAAGCATGCACTGCGTTTGCTAACTTGTAGCACTGGCTCCTTCTAACTCAAGTCCGTCATGGTTTGGTACAAAGGCCTTCGCCCATCGATCTCGTTCAATCGAGTACTTCTACGAGCTTTTGAAAATATTAGACTTATTGTATGGAACATCCCAAGGCACAACGAGAGAGAGCGTATACTTCTTTGTTTCCAAGCGAGCTTTCAAAACTGAGAGAATCGAAATGAAGTCCAAGGACGTAAAGCCGTGCTCTGATACCAATCTGTCACGCCCCGCTCCCGCAGGAGCGATCGTTCTCGCTAAGGCGTGATGCCGCACGGGCCTAGGTTGCGTCCGTGCATGGCTATGTCCGAAAACGACCGATTTGAGCTAGGCCACAGAGTCGCACAGAGTGTCTCCATTTGCAGCGGAAAGTAAATGAACACAAATTGAAGCGAATTCAATCTCTTTATTGACATTCAAAAAGTTTACAAGCGGTACTAGGCCGAGATTACAAATCGCTCAAGCTCTCTCTCTCTCTCTCTCTGAAACATAAAAGGCATGCTAAGTGGCTTACAAGATGGAATGATTCATGACGATGTTCTGATACATTATGTCCTGTATATGGTGCTTCAGCTCCTTGCAACGCTCCAAGGCTCCAGAGTTAGCTCCGCGCCTTAGCACGTTCGAGGGAAGCTCCGCAACCGACGACATCTCCTGCGTCCTATAAGCAAACTGTGGGGTTATCAGTACATTGTTATGCACTGGTGGGGAGGCTAGCTCGCCCATAATGCTATCATTACCAAACACGTTCTATTTACTTTTATGCATCGTCTATCATTCATTGTATTTCTAATCTTGCCTTAGGATCAGTTTCATGCATATTTCATAACCTATCTCGTGTTGTCGAATTCAAGTGTTTGCATGGAAATACATGCACGACTTACCCATACTTACCGTCCGGCCTTCCCTGTCCAAAGTAAACCAAGTTAGTCAATAATTCATATAATCTTTCAATGTCAAGTGCGTGTCCCTGCTTCAGGGCCTAACGCGACGTAGGCGTGTTTTCTAACTCAATTTCACGAAGTACTCTCGATCATTTGGTGTGTTATATTCAAGCCTGTTCAGAAGGTGCTACATTCAGTAAACTTATACTACTTTATTTCAATGCAAGGACTTGCACGTGATTGCCACCAGCAAAGTCCACTTAATCTATATGCACCGGTCGCTGGCATGTCAGCTATCTAAATATTTTCTTTTGGTATTCTCATCTATCAAGCGTGATGGCTGGTACACCCTGATAGACTATTGAAGTACCGGCCCTACGTTTGTTTATGTGCCCAAGCCCGCACACCTGTCCGCCCGTAGGCCATGATTCCGCCTAGGCCGGCCACGAAATCGTTGTTCGTTGTCTTAGAATCCTTTCACTCGTGCACGAGTCTGTCCACGACCATTTCGTATTTATCTTATCTTTTTAACTTAACGGTTGTCTCTGAGCCATAGGCCTTAGCCATAATGCGTTATCGACCAAATTGGCGGCGGTGCCCGTACAGCGCGGGTAGCGAGCCCCATTGCACGTTCCCGTTATACCTGTTGCTAACCATTCCTTCCTTTCTTTCTTATCCTTTATTCATTCTTTTTTTTCTTTCTTTCACTTGTTTGTTCGTTCATTGATTCATTCACATATTCATTCATTCATTCGTTGATTCATTCATTCACTTATTCGTCCATTCATTCATTCATACATTATGCAACTCCCCGTGCGGGAGTCGCCTTGGCGACCCATCGGTCCCGAAGTCTTTCAATGTTGCTATACTCTACTCGGAATAACTATGTCGATAGTCTTCCGTTTCATTGTTGTAAACCATTTATTGTTTTATTGATGAACGCATAAGGAACGTGAGTGTAAGCTTGTGCCTTAGCACGAGCGTGGAGCACGGTGCGAGAGTTCCTATATTTTTTGAGTTCTTTTTTCATGTTCTAAATAAGCAAACAAGATGGGATTATTCCCTTAGCTAGGTGTGTTGAGTCATTTATTAGCATGCGCGGTGTTATTGCCTAGCGATTCTAGCAATAATGTCCATATTGTTATGTGTCTAGGCTAAGCAAAGACGGGTTCATCGGAGCCATCCACCTTAGCGATGTTTGCATCGGCCGAACGATACTCCGAGCACGCCTTTGAAAGTTAAGTCTGGATTCATCTTTGACGGGCCAATATAAGCCTTGCATCGATTCTTCATCATGTCGATGCCAACTCTTCGGGTCGACGGCTCGTTTGAGTCGTTGTACTTGCCGTTTGAATCGGCGTTCCGCTAGGGCGAAGCGGGTCACTACAATTGAGGCGTATCAAAGATGATATATGATAACTCGAGGGTACTCTGACTCGGCGAATGACGATCGTGCAAGTGTTATTGTTCGGTTGGATGCTATACTTAGGATTTTGATTGAGATGAATGTTGGATGAAAATGATTGTGTCTTGAGGGTTATGCGGATAACCACAGCGTCGACATTCTTGTCTTGTGCGAGCGCAACTCTAGTCTCGCACATGCGTCGCATCGAATTTGGAGCGATCGTTCTGCGTGAGCGCTGACATGGTGATTCATGTCGCAGGAATGAGCGAACTCGAAAAATTAGGGCACGACAACTTTGATTGTCTTGACTTGTTGGATTGATGCGAAGGTGAATTTGAAGATTTGTAGGACTTATGATTGACGAATGAATGAAACTGAAGGATTGAGTAGGTCCAATCCGCACATTAAGAATAAATTAGTCTGGACACAAAATAAGAGTTGCGTCCCGATGAGGATGATTAATCCGTGGTCGCTGGTGCTCGGCTTTGACTTGTTGACAGGCCATACACTTTGACACAAAGAGCGCTATGTCCCTCTTCATGCCGTGCCACCAAAAGACAATACGGAGGTCCTTATACATCTTAGTGCTACCAGGATGCAAAGAATATTTTGTATAATGCGCCTCCGATATTATCTCCTTTCTAAGTTCTGCGTCATCCGGAATGCATAGTCGACCCTTCACTCGCAACACTCCCGACTCGTCCTCTGCAAAGTTGGATGCTTTCCCTGTCGATATCAGCTTCTGCGTCTTCTCCAGGTATGGGTCGTCCCTCTGAGCAGACTTGATTCTCTCCAGTAGGCTCGGTTCCAGCCGCATTGTGACAGTTTTACGTCTCTGAAACGAACTCAGAGTTCAATGTCCATTCCTTCCAAGTCATGCAGCAGTCGATCATTGATGCATAACGAAGCTAAGTACTTCTGGCTCAGCGCATCCGCTATAACATTTCCTTTGTCCGACGTGTAGTCGATTGATAAGTCGTAGTCTTTGATCAGTTCGAGCCATCGCCTCTGCCGTAAATTCAGTTCTTTCTGGGTGAAGAGATACTTGAGACTTTTGTGGTCAGTATAAATCCTGTACGCCATGCCATAGAGATAGTGATGCCACAGCTTCAACGCGAACAAAATTGTCGCTAGTACCAGGTCGTACGTGGGGTAGTTCTTCTCGTGCGGCTTCAACTGCCGAGAAGCAAAAGATATCACCTTATCCCGCTGCATGAGCACACACCCCAAGCCCTGGCCAGAAGCATCGTTGAAGAGTTGAAATCCCTCCGTCTCTTCAGGAAGTGCAAGTATCGGGGCCGAAACGAGTCGTTGTTTGAGCTCTTGGAAGGAAGCTTCACAGTCGTCTGACCACTCGAATGTGACTCCTTTCTGGGTGAGACGAGTCAACGGCGATGCAATCTTCGCAAAGTCTTTCACGAAGCGTCGGTAGTATCCCGCCAAGCCTAGAAAGCTTCGAATTTCGCTAACTGATGTGGGCCGTTTCTAATCAGTAACTGCTTCAACTTTCTTTGAATCGACTGCGATGCCCGCGGCGGAGATGATGTGCCCAAAGAATGAGACGATGTTCAGCCAAAATTTGCACTTGCTCATCTTCGCATACAACTGATTCTCTCAAAGGGTTTGGAGTACCATCCGCATGTGCTCTACATGTTGCGCTCGATCCTTCGAGTAGACGAGGATATCGTCGATGAAGACTACTACGAATTTGTCAACGAACGGACGGAACATACGATTCATTAGATCCATGAAGACGGCAGGGGCGTTTGTCAGATCGAACGGCATTACTAAGAACTCGTAGTAGCCGTAACGAGTGCGGAAGGTAGACTTCGACACGTCATCTGGCTTGACTTTGAGTTGGTGATAACCCGATCACAGATCAATCTTCGAAAACACCGTTGCACCTTGGAGCTGGTCTAACAAGGCATCGATGCGGGACATGGGATATTTGTTCTGGACGGTAACCTTATTCAATTCTCGATAGTCGATGCAGAGCCGCATCGATCGATCCTTCTTTTTCACAAATAGCACAAGCGTACCCCACGGCGAGACACTCGGACGGATAAACCCTCTGTCGAGTAATTCCTGTAATTGTGCCTTTAGTTCTTTCAATTCTATAGGGGCCATTCTGTACGGAGCTTTCGAGATTGGCCGGGTGTCAGGAAATGCATCAATGGTGAACACTATTTCTCGATCGGGAGGCATGCCGGGTAGCTCGTCCGGGAACACGTCTGGGAATTCTGCCACAACGTCGGTCTGATCCGCGTTTGCACCATCCTGTCTTATGTCACGAACGGACGCCAAGTAGCCTTCATATCCGGAATGCAGCAGCTTTCGAGCCGAAATTGCCGAGACCACCATACAGGTCGGCGATGCTTCGCCACACGAATAGCAGAATTCGGACACTCCAGGTATGCGGAAGGTGACCTTCTTTCCTGTGCAGTCGATGGTAGCGTTGCAAGAACCGAGCCAATCCATACCTAGTATGATGTCGAAGTCCTTTGTATCTAGAACTATCACATCAATACCGATCTTTTGACCCCCAATACATATGGTTCCTCCCCCGCAGGCTAAATTTTTGAGTAGTGGCACGCCCGAAGGCATACTTACGCTAAGATCAAGGTCTAACAACATTACAGAAAATTTGTGCTCGGATGCGAAGTCCGCCGATATAAAAGTATGTGAAGCGCCTGAATCAAATAACATACGAGCAGGTACATTATTGAAATTCAATATACCTGTCACAACAGTGTCAGAAGGGAACGCCTCGTCTCGAGTCAGGGCGAAGACGTGTCCTTGAGTATTAGGATGTCGGTCTTGATTGTTGGATTGAGTGGGCTGAGGAGGTTGTGTCATGCCCCGCACCCGTAGGAGCGATCGTCATCGCTAAGGCGTAATACCGCACGAGCCTAGATTGCGCTCGTGCAAGGCGGGTTCCATAACGGCCGATTTTAGCGGCTGCGACGGGGTCGTCGCAAAGAAGTCCCAAGCAGAGACATTGAATAATAGCAGCGAAATTTAGAAAGCAAACACAAGTCATTGCAAAATACTCTTTTATTGATATTGAAACAACGGTTACAATGGGCGCAAGGCCAAGATTACAAGTCTCTCAAGCTCACTCAAGCTCACATTACAAGTCACTCTGCTCTCTCTCATCTCTCAATACAACGCTTGAACCAGCGAAAGCTTCGGAAGGCGACATCCATACATTATGTCCCGTATAAGTCTTGATTCCATGCGGCCGTACGCTTCGAATCGCCAAGGAACTCCATGCCTCGACGCATCCAAGCGAGCCCCGTACCACGAGCTTCTACCTGTGCCTACACATGTAAACTATGTGGGTGTCAGTACTCAACTGTACTGGTAGAGTGAGCTCCTCGCCCACCCATACAAAACCAACACGTTTGATTTACTTTGTACAACATAGTCCATTACTTATCAATTGTCTTTCTAGTCTTGTCGTAGGATCAGTTTTATGACAGACGCCTTGGCATACTTATGTCTGGGGACCATCCCATGCTTGCACAATGAGTTAACTCATACTTTGCCTTAGACCCTTCTTGTGCCAATAACGTTAACCTATCAAGTCGTATTTGCCTTACGGCCATAGTTAGAGATGCAACTACTCGGTGAGACTCCATTTCCTTGCCTCTAGACCTTTCTCGTGCTTGCATTGTCAATACACCGACTCATACTTGTCTTTCGTGCCATACTCTGTGACGTAACGACTTGGTCCTGCCATGAACTCGATTCGTGCTTTAATATCTCTGAGGCAGTGCCTTCTCGCTTAGTCTTGCCTATACTTGTGTTGTAACAACACGGCCGTGCCTCACATTTCGAGGTCGTGCCCAGTAACTCAACGTAACTTCACCCAACTTGCCCTACGGTCCTTCTCGACTTAACTCGCATCAGCTCAAGCCTAACTCATGCAACTCTATGCCAACGACTTAACACTCGACGCCATACTTCGTGCCGAAGCATGCCGCCTTCGTTGTAGCCAAATCTTAGGCCCAAACATTGTGTCTTCTTACTGCATACACATTCAACTCAACTCAGTCCAAAGGCACACATGCGGATTGCCGCCCGTGCCGACACATCTATATAAATAGTCACTGGCATTGACTAGCCATCCTGGACATAGCCTGGCATTCGGGACCCTTGCACCGCAGGTAGCGATCCCCGATGTAAGTCTCCGACCTACCGGTTGCTTCATACCCAGCTCGGCTGTAACCTGTTTCTTCCTAGGCCGAGTCGGTCCCGTGGCCCAGGGTTGCCGCTCGAAGAAACCATCGCCCTTGTCGACAAGTTGTCCATGACCACGCGCCTACGCTAACTTCTAGACTTAACGTAATGCATGGTCTCATCATCAACACTTAGTTCCTTTGCTTTACTTTTTCTACTTTTCACACTTCCTTCGCAGAGCCCAAACCAGGGTTGCCTCGGCGACTGAACCACAGTCCCGACATATTTCCTCTCGGTGACTAACCATCGCTTAGACTTAACATTCTTTGAACTCAGGGAACGGCTACTGCATAGCCTTCCAACTTAACTAGAACATAATGTGTTTCCTTAAGTATCGACAGACCGTGGCTAACTTTTCACTGAACCAATCGTGGCTCGTGCCTTAAACCGACTCGTGTTCTACGCAACGCTATCGCCCAAGTCATACCTCATAAGACGGGCCTTGGGATCGTGGGACTATTTAACTTGACAACCGCAGAATGAGCGGGACAGCACTTGGAATGACTTAGGTCGACCGGCATAACTTTGCCTAACTTACTCAAGCCTACAACTTAACCCGAGGGACGTGCAAAGACTATGCCAAGCCTTGCACAGTGGAAGCGTGCATGCTTTATCAAGCGTTTATGCGGACGACGCCTATGACTTAGGCAAGTTTATAGTTTTATGTCGAAGACCAACTTTCCTTCTCCCAAGCTACGGGACGAAGGACCGAGTGTCATTTTTAAAGCACGCCGTGTACCAACTCTAAGCCGACCGGTGGACCTTTCCATATTCTATCTCAATCTGACCCGTCGGGATTATTTCCTTTAGCTATGTGGATTCATCTCTTTTATTATTAAGCCTACTTGTGCAAGTTGAAAACACACGATTTATTATGTGAAGGCAAAGATGAGACAAGTTCACCGAAACTATCCCACCTTAGCGAGCGGTCGCCTTGATCGAGCGAGACTTCGAGCAACCGTTGCAAGGCTAAGGCCGAACACCATCGACGTTTTGATTTCTCCGATTGACTGAGCGGGATGGGGCACTACATCATACACCAATCAGAAAAAGTTTCGTCCTCGAAACTTACTGAATACACTTATCAGCTTATAACTTTGTACTATATTCAATAACTCTCGCACACACTACTCTTATGCATTTTCTCAAATCCGAGCCACGATCGTGCTACCTATAATCTTTTCTTCAAAACTTATGATCTCAAAATCCTCGATACTTTCCCGTTCCTCAAGTTTCACTTGATTCAACGTATCACTTAGTTGGATCGTGCACATATTCTAGGCGTCCCCAAAATATATACATTTCAGCCAAGCCTTATGATAGAGAATTCGCCATCACCCCTCGAGTCGGATCGTGCACATATTCAAGCATCCTTGATATATATACATGTCAACCGAACCTCGTGAGTGGTGCCTCCACAATTGCCTATCGCTTCGCACTCGGATGTCTGCCTAACCGCTAGGCTATGTCTTTCCGTCAGTACTGGAATTATAGTTCCCAAACAACGATATCAACACTGACCCCATCCTAAGGTCAAACCAAATCGATGGTACGGTATTTTCTACCCAAGCTCGCATCACTCCAATTTCTAAACATCGAGGATCGATTCCCTACACACATCCCAACGTTCGTCGTACGGGGTCCGAGTCATTCAGCAAAGCCATCCTATGACAACTTACGTTCAACCAATTCCACGACATCTCAATATCGTTCGTTCAATGAACCATCTTCGCATAGTCTATCTTTTCGAACACGTTCGATATAATTTGCCTATCAATCCTTCCAAGTCAAACACGCTACGATATAATTCATCGCTAAGCCATAATTTATATTTCATACTCCCTAAGTTATTTATCCCAATTTACGTAATCGATCACAAGGTCATCTGACTTAACAATATGTTGCACCCCGATCTCACGCGAGTCTGATCATCCACGGTGGTTCATGAATCACCATACAACGCTCCCGCAGGATAATTATCCTCATCGGGACGTAACTCTTATTTTGTGTCTAGACTAGTTCATTCTCGATGCGCGGATTAGACCTACTCAATCCTCAAGTTTTATTCCTTCATCACTCATAAGTCCTACAAATCCCCGAATTCACCTTCGCATCAAGCCAACCAGTTGAAACAATCGAAGTTGTTGTACCATAATTTTTTTAAGTTCGATCATCCCTGCGACATGAATCACCATGTTAGCGCTCACGCAAAATAATTGTCCCAAATCCGAAGTTGCACTCGTGCAAGACAAGAATGTCGACGCTATGGTTATCCGCGTAACCATCAAGACACGATCACTTTCACCCAACATTTATCTCAATCAAAATCCTAAGTATAGCATCCAACCGAATAATAGCACTTGCACGATCGTCATTCACCGAGTCAGAGTACCCCCGAGTTATCGCATATCATCTTTGATACGCCTCAATACCATCGACGATATACGTAATCTGACGATCTTCGTTTACAACGAATTCTGAGTCGTGCGAATGATGCTATCGTCCGACTGGATAATCTCTTCGATATTCAAATTCAAGTTCGATCATTATCCATCGAATCATTCACAACATTAATTTCCTCAAACCCAAATTCACGCATCGTTCATCTGCCCAGCTTAAGTCATCGACCAACGTATTTCCTCAATTCGCATCATTCCTTTGCTAACTCAGATCATCGAGCAACATTCAATCCAATCCTTAGAGTCATTCGCGTAACTTTAAAATCGAACATTTCATGCACGCTATCTACCCGTCGTGCTAACTTTTCGTATACGATCCGTATTAATTTCTTCAATCAAGTCATCCATTTATACACCCTATCTTTTCTTCGATTCGATTTCACCTACTCAATCATTTTGTATTTCATACTCGCGCAATCCTCGATCCCGTGCACTTTCTGTACGCGTCATTTCTACTTTTGTTCGAATCCACTTATCAAACTTCAAGACAATGACTCACTCAATCGCACTCGATCTAAGGCCTTACATATGTGCGACGCTTGCTGATAGACTCACCGACACCCCGTATCCTCAATCGATCGATCGACATTCCTGAGGCTATCGCATACACCACTCAGGGATGAAGTCATTTGACAAATCCTCAACTTATCATTCGAATCAAAATCGACTTTTCGAATCTCGTTCGAATCATTCCTCGAATTCCAAGCACGCTCAACTATATCGTACCGACGTTATCGTCGCTCGATAGCACCCATGTCGATAGTTATCCCACTTTACCCAGTCGAGTCTAACTCGTTCTCGTCCGACACAATTTGAATCCTGCACTCGACTTTTCTAAGGTCGATGCAACTTTAGTGTATATGCCCAGCCCGACTTAGCCAACCGTGCTTACGCGAACCATCTTTTTGTTTTATCAAAAATGTTCTCCTACATTTTACAAAATAGATAGAATTATTGTATGGACATCCCGTGGGACATTTGAGAGAGAGTGCACCAACGATATCAACTTTGCGGAAGTAATAATTCAGAGTTTGCGGAAACAACGGAGTTAAAGAATTCAATCGGTAGTCCAAGGACGTAAAGCCGTGCTCTGATACCATTATGTCACATCCCGCTCCCATAGGAGCGATCGTCCTCGCTAAGGCGTGATGCCGCACGAGCCTAGATTGCGCTCGTGCAAGGCGGGTTCCATAACGGCCGATTTCAGCGGCTGTGACGGGGTCGTCGCACAGAAGTCCCAAGCAGAGACATTAAATAATAGCAGCAAAATTTAGAAAGCAAACACAAGTCATTGCAAAACACTCTTTTATTGATATTACAACAACGGTTACAATGGACGCAAGGCCAAGATTACAAGTCTCTCAAGCTCACATTATAAGTCACTCTGCTCTCTCTTATCTCTCAATACAACGCTTGAACCAGCGGAAGCTTCGGAAGGCGACGTCCATACATTATGTCCCGTATAAGTCTTGATTCCAAGCGGCCGCACGCTTCGAATTGCCAAGGAACTCCATGCCTCGACGCATCCAAGCGAGCCCCGCACTACGAGCTTCTACCTGTGCCTGCACATGTAAACTATGTGAGTGTCAGTACTCAACTGTACTGGTAGAGTGAGCTCCTCGTCCACCCATACAAAACTAACACGTTTGATTTACTTTGTACAACATAGTCCATTACTTATCAATTGTCTTTCTAGTCTTGTCTTAGGATCAGTTTTATGACAGACGCCTTGGCATACTTGTGTCTGGGGACCATCCCGTGCTTGCACAATGACGTTAACTCATACTTTGCCTTAGACCCTTCTTGTGCCAATAACGTTAATCTATCAAGTCATGTTTGCCTTACGGCCATAATCAGAGACGCAACTACTCGGTGAGACTCCATTTTCTTGCCTCTAGACCTTTTTTGTGCTTGCATTGTCAATGTACCGACTCATACTTACCTTTCGTGTCATACTCTGTGACGTAACGACTCGGTCGTGCCATAAACTCGATTCGTGCTTCAATATCTCTGAGGCAGTGCCTTCTCGCTTAGTCTTGCCTATACTTGTGTTGTAACAACGCGGCCGTGCCTCACATTTCGAGGTCGTGTCCAGCAACTCAACGTAACTTCACCCAACTTGCCCTACGGCCCTTCTCGACTTAACTCGCATCAGCTCAAGCCTAACTCATGCAACTCTATGCCAACGACTTAACACTCGATGCCATACTTCGTGTCGAAGCACGCCATCTTCGTCGTAGCCAAATCTTAGGCCCAGACATTGTGTCTTTTTACTGCATACACATTCAACTCAACTCAGTCCAAAGGCACACACGCGAATTGTCGCTCGTGCCGACACATCTATATGAATGGTCACTGGCATTGACTTGCCATCCTGGACATAGCCTGGCATTCGGGACCCTTGTACCGCAGATAACGATCCCCGATGCAAGTTCCCGACCTACCGGTTGCTTCATACCCAGCTCGGCTATAACCTGTTTCTTCCTAGGCCGAGTCGGTCCCGTGGCCCAGGATTGCCGCTCGAAGAAACCATCACCCTTGTCGACAAGTTGTCCATGACCACGCGCCTATGCTAACTTCTAGACTTAACGTAATGCATGGTCTCATCATCATTACTTAGTTCCTTTGCTTTACTTCTTCCACTTTTTACACTTCCTTCACAGAGCCCAAACCAGGTTTGCCTCGACGACTGAACCACAGTCCCGACATATTTTCTCTCGGTGACTAACCATCGCTTAGATTTAACATTCTTTAAACTCAGGGAACGGCTACTGCATAGCCTTCCAACTTAACTAGAACATAACGTATTTCCTTAAGTATCGACAGACCGTGGCTAACTTTCCACTGAACCAACCGTGGCTCGTGCCTTAAACCGACTCATGTTCTACGCAACGCTATCGTCCAAGTCATACCTCATAAGATGGGCCTTAGGATCGTAGGACTATTTAACTAGACAACCGCAGAATGAGCGGGACAGCACTTATAATGACTTAGGTCGATCGGCATAACTTTGCCTAACTTACTCATGCCTACAACTTAACCCGAGGGACGAGCAAAGGCTATACCAAGCCTTGCGCAGTGGAAGCGTACATGCTTTATCAAGCATTTATACGGA
This sequence comes from Iris pallida, assembly GCA_029216955.1. NCBI lineage: Eukaryota > Viridiplantae > Streptophyta > Magnoliopsida > Asparagales > Iridaceae > Iris > Iris pallida. The sequence continues at coordinate 3,389,909 of JANAVB010033219.1, forward strand.
CGACGCCTATGACTTAGGCAAGTTCATAGTTTTGTGTCGAAGACCAACTTTCCTTCGCCCAAGCCACGGGACGAAGGACCGAGTGTCATTTTCAAAGCACGCCGTGTACCAACTCTAAGCCGACCATTGGACCTTTCCATATTCTATCTCAATCCGACCCGTCGGGATTACTTCCTTTAGCTATGTGGATTCATCTCTTTTATTATTAATCCTACTTGTGCAAGTTGAAAACACACGATTTATTATGTGAAGGCAAAGATGAGGCAAGTTCATCGAAACTACCCTACCTGAGCCAGCGGTCGCCTTGACTGAGCGAGCCTTCAAGCAGCCGTTGTAAGGCTAAGGCCGAACGTCGTCGGTGTTTCGATTCCTCCGATTGACTGAGCGGGATGGGGCACTACAGGTTGGGGCGCCTGTCCTCGATTCTCTTGACGGTTTTGTTGTGGTGGAGCATTTCGAGTCGGTCGAAAACTTGGGCAGTTTTGAGCCCTATGACCCTTCTGTCCGCAAGCGAAACATTCTATATTGTGGAAAAAACAGCGGCTGGCATGGTGTCCAACTCGCCCGCAGTTTGTGCACTGAGGTATCATTTTCTGACCCTTGTAGCCGCCATTATTTGGACGCTTTGACGCGTAGTTGTTGCCTTCCGTATGGCTAGGACGTTTGTGATTGGAATTGTGCACAAAGTCTGCAGCAACGGGAGGGTATTGGCTCTCAAGGCGGAGAGCATGATTCAGAGCATCGCCCGTGGTCTTGTATTCCGGAACACCTACATGCGCACCGATAGAGCGTCGCAGACCCACTTCGAACCGTTGCACACGACACTCTTCTGTAGGCAGAAACGCACCAGCAAATTTGGACAACTTGTTGAATTCTGTGGCATACTGTTCTACTGTCCAGTTCCTTTGCCCCAACTACATAAATTCATTCTCCTTCTCTTGACGAACGGCGGAGGGAAGGTACTCGACTTCAAAGGCTTTACGGAATGTGGCCCAAGAGATCGGCACTGAGTTGTTGTCGCGTCGGATCGCTCGCTTGTGCACGGCCCACCAGTCGTGCGCGTTCAATCGTGGTTGAAGTTGTGCGCAGGCGACTTGCTTTGATTCTTCAATGCCGAGGAGCTCGAAGTGATCTTCCAGCTCTTCCAACCAATCGATTGCCATTGAAGGGCCTTCGGTGCCGCTGAAGGAAGTGCGACACGCTTTCTTGAATTCTAACACTTCAAAGTTGTACTTTTTCGGTGCTGTCGGTTGACGCTCGGACTCCTCCGTGTCGACTTCAATGGACTGGACCGTCGACATAGTGATAGTAGGCACAATCATAGAATTTTCGTTGGCTACAATCGTCTGTATGATCTGCTGCAGAGTATCTAGTTGCTTTTGTTGCAGCTTAGCTTGTGCGTCGAAGCGAGCTTCGCACTACTAGAATTAGTCATATTAGCGACCTCCAAAAACGTCGCTAATAAGTAAAAATATGTCGCTAAATCAATTTAGCGACATAATTAGCGATGGAATAAGCAGGTCGCCAAAAAGCTAGTCGCAGATCAAGAGTTCGTCGCCAATCGTCGTTGTTGCGACGAATAGTCTATGACGCTAAAACGTCGCAAACTTAGCGACATTCGGTGACATTTATAGTACGTCGCCAATTTAGCGACGTATATAGCGACGTCTATTCGTCGCATGTGGTGACATGGCAAGGTTTGCCATGTCAGCATGCTGGGCGACGTTTAGCGACGGCCCGTCGCAGTTAGCGACGTCCAGATACATATTTACGACATACTTCCGCATCGTAAATCTTTCGCCAAACGTCGCAATCCGTCGCTAACATGCTGAAAAATTAAAATTAAAATAAAATACTGTTTTCAAATCCTGCACACTGTACTTTATATACAGTTTAATCAAAAATACTGCACTTTATATACAGTTTAAACACTAGTCCTGCACACTGCACTTTATATTCAAATCCTGCACACTGCACACTACACTTTATATTCAAATCCTGCACACTGTACTTTATACTTTATACTGCACTTTATATCATCACAAACATCATCACAGACACATCATAGGGCCAATACATACAACTCATAACAAACATCATCACAGACACACATCCCGCGTCACAAACATAAATATTCAAATCTTGCATACTACACTTCACAGACACACATCATCACAAACATCCAATAGAGTCAAATAAAAATGGGAGATGATAAAAAGTCTCCCACCAAGTGTATAAACAAAAGTATACCAATAAATAATTTGCCCATAGGGCCAATACATACAACTCATAAAAAAATTAATAAAATTATTGAGGACCCCTGCTGCGCATCTGAGATAGCATGTACTCATACTGCTCCTGTGTGAGCTGCACCGTAGGGGCAGTATGAGGCAGTGTAATGTCTAGAGTCGGTGCCGTCGATGGACCGGGAGGACGTATCTGCTCCAGCTCTCGCAGTCGCTCAGCATACGCAGCAAGGGTACTCACCATCCTCTGAGTACTCTCCTCAATCGAAGTATGTACCTGAGTGAGTGAGGCAGACATGGTCCTCTGTGATCCCTCCAGCTCGACATGTCTACGCTTTGTGCGCTGCGTAGACTCGGTGAGCATATGCAAGCTGGCAGCTGTAGCCTGCTGTAGACTCATCAGCTCCTGTATACTGCGCTCGACCGTATCAAATCGTCCGGTGATCATCAGATCGTCGGATCTTCGCTCTGCGGTATGGTGATCAAAAATCTGCTGCTGCAACTCGCGACGCAGCTTGTCGATCTGACGACCAATATCCTGAGCTCATGATGACGCCTGCGAAGCTTGAGACTGCGCACTGACAGAGGGGGCCTGGGATGACTCTGAAGCCAAATAGGCATCGTAGGATCCCGTACCGTAGTACGTACCCTTCTGAAGACCACCAACAGCGGTCATCCAGAGGTCGTCCGACGATGGAGCTGTAGGCGGCTGGAAGGAAGTACCAGCCCCTCCTTCTGCTGGCGCACTAGCAGCAGCAGCCGCCTCCTCTTGTAGCCGAAGAAACTCGGCCTAGAATAATGTTTGCTAACGTCTAAGTATTTGCCAAGTCTATATTGATATCTATTTTCCTGTTTTCTAAATTATAGTAAATTAATATAAAGAATAGAACGTACATATGCATGCGTCGCCCTCTCATCAATGAACTCTCCAACCCTCCGATGGGTGACCAGGAAGACGGTCACCATGTTGGGGTCCTCGCCCTTTTTACCTGTTAAAATATATTATCTATTATTAGTATTAAATATTCTATCCAACTATATATAAAATGATGTCCTTCATAGGAAACGTACCAGACGACGAAAATGCTCCGTCATCGGAATGGAGCCACAACACCACTTACTAGCGCTCGACCGTACCATATTGGCCTTGTCAGACCGCTCCTGGTACCTGGCCTCGCCGAATCTAGCCTTTATCGTAGTCCACTGCTCTGGCGTGATCCAACCATGGATCGGCTTTCCGGAGCGATTACGAGACTTCTGGTCGTGGATCGCATCACGGATGAGCTTGCCTGCGACGGCAGAAAATTGGGCCTCGATCTTCGCCCGCCTGGTGTGGTGGATAGAAATAGGTCCTCTACAAGAAGTAAAATAGAAAAGTTGTATAATATACACAAATAATTATTAAAATTTAAAATTAAACAAATTTTTTACCTTAAAGTGGGCCAACCAAAAGGCCTTCCTATCTGCGGGAGCATCTTAGTAGTTAATCCAAGGCCCACCATAGTTCTGCCTCAGAAATAACCCCAGCTGTCTCTGTACTGTAGGAGGCTGATATCTATACAATAATAAATTTTATGAATATATATGTACATATAATCATTTGAGAAATATATATTAACTAATTAACTTACTTCGTAGGCCCGTCCGTCCAAATCTTCATACGTGTCTCGTCCGGGGGAGCACATGGAGGGTCACTCTCACCTCCTGCCTGGGCATGATCAGTCTGATCGCCGTCCTCCATATGCTCGGTGTCGGCTCTCCCCATGGAGCAGTCGACAGAAGGAATGCTGGACGCGGGATCAGGAATGCTGGACGACGAGGGAGGAGTCGCCAACCTGCTGGAACTGCCCTGTTCCGATAATGGACCGGGAACAGAACGGTACACTGGCGTACTCGAAGATGAGGATGAGGGTACGGAATCTGTATCCCTAGCCCGAGGCAGACGGGACTGCCTAATATAATATCCTCCACGTCGTCCTCCTGGTCTAGTCATACCTGATAATAACATATGACAATAAAACAAATATACATATTTATATGATAGACATCATAGATTTTTGAAAAATATCATAGTCACTGATAAAAGTGTCACTAAAGTGTCACTGATTTATATGATAAAAGTGTCACTAAAGTGTCAAATATGATGATAAAACAAACGTACAGATTTAATTCTCTTCTGAAAATTCATCTAGTTCGTTTAGCTCTTCTTCTTCTTCTTCTTCTTCCTCCTCTACATCTTCACTTTCATCTGCATCTTCCTCTTCAGATAATTTTACTTCTTCTACATAATTAGATGTGTAATGAAGAACTTCTGTCGTGTCCACTTCTATAATATTTGTTACAAGAGGTAGTTCATCCTCTTGATAAGCTATATCGTCAACCTCAATGGTATTTCTAGCTTTGGTCTTGTATACTGCCCACCAGTCCGACCTTGTTGTTCCCCGTTTAGGTTAACTTGTGAAGTACACGAGCTGAGCCTGACTTGATAGGAGAAATGGTTCATAGGCTTGATATCGACGCCGATAGTTTATATCCACAAGACCATGCTTGTCTACTTTCCAACCTTGACCTTCAATCGGATCGAACCAATCACATCTGAATAACACAATCTTAGCAGGCTCTATTCTATAACTATATGTCAGCACCACAATCTCCCGTAGGATGCCATAGAAATCGTTGCCCGTATCAACATCTTTGTAGTTCGAAGATCTGATACACAAACAGCTGTTTTTGGTGGATTCGAGATCCACAAAGTTGTCTCTGATCGGACAAGTTGTTGACTTGAAACTAAACCCATTAACACAGTAGCTTGGCCATATTTTTGTAGCATAAATTGGTCCATTGGCTATGTCACGACCCGCACCCTGATTAGGGGCACGAGAAGCGGTTACGTCCAGCCTACGCCGCAGAATCGGCGGTAGAACGCTGTATATAAGGTCTGTAAATGCTACGTCTAAACAGATAAATGTACCTGTGCAGTATATACACTCCGAACGGAGGAATAGGGCAATACTGCCTCAATCACATAAGCAAAACTAAGGTAGAAAGCATGGAAAAAGATATGATATAAATAAACAGGAAACGAGTCCAGAAAGTAATCACAAGACACAGCTAACACAAGTCCAAGTCTCAGAATATAATATAAGTACTACAACTGAAATGTAAACAGCTGGCTCGCAGGCCAGGCAAACCTACTAGCTAAGCTACTCAGGATGGGCAAAGTCAAGAGGCTCTACTACTAAGACCCTGTCTAGGTCAAGTCCGTCCGACCGTATCCCGTGGTAAGTCGGGCAATCACCCTCTAAATCATCTGTAAAATTTGTCAACGGTATCCTGTCAGGAAAATGAGCAAGTACAAACACCAACAGCAGTTCCATGTGAATTGACAAAAGCTATAAGAGACAGTATAATGAAATACAAGACAAAGAGTAAAGGCAACTTGGGAACCATTCGAAAGCCGAGTTACAACCCTTAAACCAAACAAGGACCGGGGTTGTAACCCTTCTTACGAATAGAACCTAGTCCCATAACCAAGGTACAGTATAAGAGACAGGTAGAGCATATGAGAAATGAATCATAGCAGGGTGAAAGTACAGTAAGTAAAGCTGAAACTAGAAATATATATATCATGATGTGAGTACTGTAAAGGACGATAATGTATATATAGGATGACTTGGGAACTATTCGGAAGCCGAGTTACAACCCTTAAACCAAACAAGGACCGGGGTTGTAACCCTTCTCCCGAACAGAACTTAGTCACCCTAAGATAATAAATATAAAAGGTGCCTTGAATTATTAGTGCGTCATGTGATCGGCTTGGGAAACAAGTTCAAGCTTTCCATCTGACCGCCTACAACCATATAACCAGTATGAAACAGCAAGTGTGAGACAAGGCCGGTCACCATGGCAAGTGTGAACAAGTAGCTATGGACAAGTGTGGAATGCAAGTATGAAGCAACAAGTGGGGATTTGATCAACAACCACTAATAACTCCCCATCCCCCGACTAGTATAAAGGATCCGGACATAACACGTCATGACACGAGATTTAAGAGCAGGTGATCAGCCCACTCCCAAGTCCATGTCTATACAAGTACAAGTAACAAGTCAAGTCTTATACCAGTATACCAAGTAATCCGGGAACAACATCTCATGACAGGATCCGACTATACTAGTCCGTGAACCATCGTGTCTGGAAATCAAGTAAGTCACTACAACTGAATCGGATATAGCAGATATCAAGACAATGAAAACTATCAGTGAATGTACTCGCCTGTGGTCCTGAGCTGATAGGGTGAACAGATGCTCAGAGCGATCACAGACCTAAGATAAGATACTATAAGTCAAACAGAACTAAATGCTGAAAAAGGAAACTAATACAAGCCATGAATGCAAGTCTAAGTCAAACTAGGTCAATCTAGGTCTAACTGAGTCATACTAGGTCTTACTGGTTCATACTAGGTCATACTAGGTCACTGGAAGTCATTCCAAGTCAAACTAGGTCAATCGGGATCAACGGTTGACTTACAGTTGACTTCGGTCAAAAGTCAACTGGTGGTCAACTATGGTCAACTATGGTCAACTCTAGGTCAAACCTAGGTCAAACAAGTCTAATGTTGACCAACTGTTGACTTTCAGTCAACTGGTCAAGTCTGGGTTGGTTTCGGTCAAATCGGGTCGCTTAAGGCTAAGTTTGACCTTCGGTTGACTTTTGTTGACTTTTGGTCAAAACGGTCAACCGACGTCAAAACTAGTCTTAGAGTACCATATTTGATCATTACCAACCACGAGGATCAAGTTCTAACACTATCTTAGGTTTCTAACACAAAATCCCACTTCTAGGCAAAAACTAGCATTTACCCCTTCTTCCTATTTCTACTCCATGAATTTACCCTTCTATCTACCACACTCACCCACACTCATACACAACACTCACACACAACATCTCACCCTCACATAGACCTCTCTACAAGTCTCCTAATAGGTTTCCTATTAGTTTGCACATAGGCTAACTATAGACACTCACTAGTAGGTTCTCACACACACACAACTCACAATTACTCCTCACAACTACACACACACACAACTAATATGGACTGTTATTGGACAACCCCCCCCTCTCTCAACATCACACAACACACCATAATCTATAATTCTCACACAATTAAACCACATATATATACCCATATATATATAACTACATATATATATCAACATATAAACACTAGTTGTATTAAATGGGATTGAACTCCAACCAACTCCAAAAAACTCCCTCAAATCTGAACCAAAATCTGAGATCTCCCCCTCTAAAACACACACAACACATATAACCATAAATATACCCCTATATAACCATATATATATATATCATATATATATATATAGTGCATAAAACTACTGTCATACCATACTCCAAAACTCAACCCAACTCCCCAACATGCATTCAGCCCAACCTGGACAGCCTATAGCCCCATAACCATCACACATCACACAAATTAATCACCATTTATATATACATATATATATATCTATATATATATGAATGATATATATATAACTATATATACCAAAACACATAGAAATAATATGATACATTAAGATACTCTCATGATCATCTCTACAACATTAAAATCTGAGATAAAAGAAAAACACACAATAGCAATATTTAACATCATTCATGGATCAAAAAGGGGGTTTTTCCTAATAGGACACAAGCCTACAAGTGGACACTCCTAAAAATGTCTAAAGGACACAAAAATGGTTTTAATGATGGTACCACCTAAGAATCATCATGGGGGTTCCTACATGATCTACATGAGAAAAGAATAGTTTTGGGGAAGAAATCACCTTGGTTTGAGAGCTAAAATAATGGAGCTTCAAAAGAAAATGGAGCCTTTGGAGAAGAAGAAGAAATGGATTGGAATGAAATGAAAAGTGTTTTTCTCTCTCCACCCTATCACATATTGGCCGGCCATATGGTGTTTTTGGACTATTTTGTCCTATATGAATATTACAAGTTTGCCCTCCAATCAATTAAATGGTCCAAAAATGGGAAATGGTTAATCCGGGGGTAGTTTAGTCAAACCGAAACCACTAATCTCTAACTAATAATTAACTAAAATAATGGTCTAGTCTCTAACCAAAATTTCTAACATGTGGGCCATGGTTAGCTAGTGTGTGGGCCCGCTAAGGTCAAAATACCCCGGGTCCCCGAAACAAGTCAAAACAAGTCGAAATGAATTGAAATTCGAACCCGATTCAAATAACCCCAAAATAATACAAATAATAAATAAAATTTCAAAATAATTTTTAGAAGTGGAAAATTACCAAAATACCCCTGTTTGTGAAAACTGGGGGTGACAAATCTATCCACCTTAAAAAAAATTTCGTCCTCGAAATTAAAACAAGCAATCACAGAAAACATGCAGAAAACAATCCCTCTCGAACACCTCCAAAAACAAAAACAAATTTTTTTTTTGCAAAAATAAAAATCTCTTAAGACACAACAACACTTGCAAATAAAAACTGTTACGTGTCCGACACGGACACGAAACCATCACAAAATCTCACTTATCAAAAGCCAAATCAACAATCACCAATGCAATAAAATCAAAGAGATCCAATGACCAAAATACCCCTGGGCCAGAAATGGTACTGAAAACATCCTAATCACATGGTTAGGCTCTAGGTCAAACAGTCTCTAAGGTTTCACTAGTAAAACATCAAATCACAAATCATGGCTTAAAAATTTAAAATGATTAAAATCTCCGAAATCAAAGCATGAATTAAATCACAATAATTAAATGACTAAAATTATAGCATTTTAAAATTATACTCAAATAGAACTAGGTGCTACAAGCCTATCCACCTTAAAATTTTCATCCTCAAAAATTTAAAACAAGTAACCACAGAAAATTTCATGCAATTCGATAATCATATGCGTCTGTCCAAAATCATGATACTCAGAATCTCTGTCATGCCAGTGAGCAAGGCTACGATAATCACAGAGTCCTCAACTATGGTACATACCTCTAGAATCATGGTATTTAAAATTTTCGCATTGCCGCATGCTTGGCAGCGAAAACCTTAAATTTCCACACCCGAGAAATATGACCATAATCCGACTATATGTCCTCACTATGCCTGCTAGCATGACCCTAGAGGATTCTAAAATCTCATAATCGAGGCGACCTAGCCCATACGACTTATCTCAGAAAATCACACCACAAGAACAACTTTCATCAAACAGACAAGGAATAGATGGAATCGGAATTCAAACAGTAATAAGGAAGCAAATGCGGAAAGAAGATCGAAAGATCGGAACCTGCACTCTGCTCTGCTAGCCTGAGTGGGCTCAACTGCCATGGCGAACACACGCCCCTGCTGGCCTCCTCTAGCCTGCCGCACTCTATCCTGGCCCGCCTGTCTGGCTGCACGGGCAGCACAGTCCTTCATCTGATGACCTGGAGCTCCACAGAACAGACAAACTCCCAGCCTCAATCTACAGACCTCCCCAGTGTGCCCTATCTTCCCGCAATAGTTGCACTGTGCCGCTGGCCTCTGTCTCTGACCCTGATGCTGCTGGGCACGCCCCGGTGCCTGCTGGAACTGCAACTGAGGCTGCTGCTGCTGGAACTGCCTCTGCTGGAAATATGGGCGCTTCGCTGGCCCCGTACTCGAACTGGCTCCCAAGACATCACTGCCCCTCTTCGGCTTGAGGCCGAAGTCCTCCTCAGCAATCTGAGCCTCCATCAGGATCTGCTCAAATGTCGCGTCTCGTCGCCCAGATGTGCGAGTGCGCACTGCATGGATGAGACCCCTCCTGAACTTCCGGGCCTTGCACCCCTCATCCTGAATCAGACCGGGTGCAAACCTACTCAGGCGGAAGAACTCCGCTGCATACTCGTCCACTGACGAGCTCCCCTGCACCAAGCTGACAAACTGTCCCTCCAGAGCCGTCAAGGCTACATCCGGGTAGAACTTCTCCTTAAAGAGTTTCCTGAAGTCCTCCCAGGATATACCTCGAACCGACGCACGCGGATCCGTGCGGTACCATGTCAATGCAATGTCGAAAAACTGACTCGCTGCAGAAGCCACCCATAGAGCTCTCGGAACCTCAGCCAACTCCAGACACCGCTGGACGTCCTCTAGCCAGTCATCCGCATATAGGATACCCTCGGTACCCCTGAAATCTCGTGGGCCCATCTTCCGGAAGTCGAGATGTGTACCGGGCCTCCTCTGGCCCTGCTGCTGTGCTGGTGCTCCCTCAACTGTAGTCGGTGCACCCCTCTCCACTGCTGCCATGGCTAGCTGGTGTGAGTTCTCCACTGTCTGTCTCAGCACCTCTGTCTGGCGCTGCTGCGCCTCTGCCTGAACTCTCTGCGTCTGCAACATCTGCTGCAGAAGGGCCATCATACCCTGAGTGTCTGCCGGTAGCTGAGGCGGCGGTGGAAGAATGTCCGGGATGACCATAGACGGTCCCGCTGCTGAAGGTGGAAGACCTCCAGGGATCGTCGCTGCTGGTACTGCTGCTGCTCCCGCCGGAAGGGCAGGAACTGATGGGGCTGCTCCCCCAGCTGGAGGTGGAAGACCTCTGGGAACTGCCACCTCTGCTCCTGCCTGAAGGGCAGGAACCGATGCTGCGGTACTCTCTACTGCCGGTCCCGTAGCCGGAGGTGGAGGACCTCCCTGATCTGGCCTCCCCGGAACTGAGCTCGGGCCTGCTGCCTGAGATCGTGTAACTGTCATCCTGAAGATGAATGGAACCCAAGAGATCAATATGGCACATGATAGGAATATCAAGGACGGACAATTAAATTCAATGCAAGGAATTTGTCATGGTAATCAAAAGATCAGAATCTCCTAACATGTGATTGAGTAACTCCTATCATACCCTAATCCTATATCCTAATCGCAGGCTCGTAATTAGCACTCTAAGTCGAGCACCATTACGAGTTCGCACTAGTTGCGACACTGACCTGCATGGGCCACCACAAAAACGTGTCACGACCCGCACCCTGATTAGGGGCACGAGAAGCGGTTACGTCCAGCCTACGCCGCAGAATCGGCGGTAGAACGCTGTATATAAGGTCTGTAAATGCTACGTCTAAACAGATAAATGTACCTGTGCAGTATATACACTCCGAACGGAGGAATAGGGCAATACTGCCTCAATCACATAAGCAAAACTAAGGTAGAAAGCATGGAAAAAGATATGATATAAATAAACAGGAAACGAGTCCAGAAAGTAATCACAAGACACAGCTAACACAAGTCCAAGTCTCAGAATATAATATAAGTACTACAACTGAAATGTAAACAGCTGGCTCGCAGGCCAGGCAAACCTACTAGCTAAGCTACTCAGGATGGGCAAAGTCAAGAGGCTCTACTACTAAGACCCTGTCTAGGTCAAGTCCGTCCGACCGTATCCCGTGGTAAGTCGGGCAATCACCCTCTAAATCATCTGTAAAATTTGTCAACGGTATCCTGTCAGGAAAATGAGCAAGTACAAACACCAACAGCAGTTCCATGTGAATTGACAAAAGCTATAAGAGACAGTATAATGAAATACAAGACAAAGAGTAAAGGCAACTTGGGAACCATTCGAAAGCCGAGTTACAACCCTTAAACCAAACAAGGACCGGGGTTGTAACCCTTCTTACGAACAGAACCTAGTCCCATAACCAAGGTACAGTATAAGAGACAGGTAGAGCATATGAGAAATGAATCATAGCAGGGTGAAAGTACAGTAAGTAAAGCTGAAACTAGAAATATATATATATCATGATGTGAGTACTGTAAAGGACGATAATGTATATATATAGGATGACTTGGGAACTATTCGGAAGCCGAGTTACAACCCTTAAACCAAACAAGGACCGGGGTTGTAACCCTTCTCCCGAACAGAACTTAGTCACCCTAAGATAATAAATATAAAAGGTGCCTTGAATTATTAGTGCGTCATGTGATCGGCTTGGGAAACAAGTTCAAGCTTTCCATCTGACCGCCTACAACCATATAACCAGTATGAAACAGCAAGTGTGAGACAAGGCCGGTCACCATGGCAAGTGTGAACAAGTAGCTATGGACAAGTGTGGAATGCAAGTATGAAGCAACAAGTGGGGATTTGATCACACAACCACTAATAACTCCCCATCCCCCGACTAGTATAAAGGATCCGGACATAACACGTCATGACACGAGATTTAAGAGCAGGTGATCAGCCCACTCCCAAGTCCATGTCTATACAAGTACAAGTAACAAGTCAAGTCTTATACCAGTATACCAAGTAATCCGGGAACAACATCTCATGACAGGATCCGACATATACTAGTCCGTGAACCATCGTGTCTGGAAATCAAGTAAGTCACTACAACTGAATCGGATATAGCAGATATCAAGACAATGAAAACTATCAGTGAATGTACTCGCCTGTGGTCCTGAGCTGATAGGGTGAACAGATGCTCAGAGCGATCACAGACCTAAGATAAGATACTATAAGTCAAACAGAACTAAATGCTGAAAAAGGAAACTAATACAAGCCATGAATGCAAGTCTAAGTCAAACTAGGTCAATCTAGGTCTAACTGAGTCATACTAGGTCTTACTGGTTCATACTAGGTCATACTAGGTCACTGGAAGTCATTCCAAGTCAAACTAGGTCAATCGGGATCAACGGTTGACTTACAGTTGACTTCGGTCAAAAGTCAACTCTGGTCAACCCTGGTCAACTATGGTCAACTATGGTCAACTCTAGGTCAAACCTAGGTCAAACAAGTCTAATGTTGACCAACTGTTGACTTTCAGTCAACTGGTCAAGTCTCGGTTGGTTTCGGTCAAATCGGGTCGCTTTAAGGCTAAGTTTGACCTTCGGTTGACTTTTGTTGACTTTTGGTCAAAACGGTCAACCGACGTCAAAACTAGTCTTAGAGTACCATATTTGATCATTACCAACCACGAGGATCAAGTTCTAACACTATCTTAGGTTTCTAACACAAAATCCCACTTCTAGGCAAAAACTAGCATTTACCCCTTCTTCCTATTTCTACTCCATGAATTTACCCTTCTATCTACCACACTCACCCACACTCATACACAACACTCACACACAACATCTCACCCTCACATAGACCTCTCTACAAGTCTCCTAATAGGTTTCCTATTAGTTTGCACATAGGCTAACTATAGACACTCACTAGTAGGTTCTCACACACACACACAACTCACAATTACTCCTCACAACTACACACACACAACTAACTAATATGGACTGTTATTGGACAACCCCCAACCCTCTCTCAACATCACACAACAACCACTATAAATCTATATATATCCCACACAATTAAACCACATATATATACCCATATGTATATAACTACATGTATATATATCAACATCTCAAACACTAGTTGTATGCATAAATGGGATTGAACTCTCAACCAACTCTCAACAAAACTCCCTCAAATCTGAACCAAAATCTGAGATTGTGTTCTCCCCCCTCTAAACATCACCACAACACCATATTAACCATATAATTATACCCCCTATATAACCATATACATATATATATCAATATATATATATAGGTGCATAAAACTACTAGTTCAATACCATAAACTCCCAAAACTCAACCCAACATAATGCATTCAGCACAGCCCCAACCTGGCCGAAATTCACAGCCTATACAAAGCCCCATAATCCATCACCACATCACATAAATTAATCACCATTTATATATATATATATATACATATATATATATAGAATGATATATATATAACTATATATCCACCAAAACACATAGAAATAATATGATACATTAAGATACTCTCATGAATCATCTCTACAACATGTAAAATCTGAGAATAAATAGAAAAACACACAATAGCAATATTTTAACATCATTCATGGATCAAAAAGGGGGCTTTTTCCTAATAGGACACAAGCCTACAAGTGGACACTCCTAAAAATGTCTAAAGGACACAAAAATAGTTTTTAATGGTGGACACACCCTAAGAATCATCATGGGGGGTTCCTACATGATCTACATAAGAAAAGAATAGGTTTTGGAGAAGGATTCACCTTGGTTTGAGAGCTAGAAATTAATGGAGCTTCAAAAGAAAATGGAGCCTTTGGAGAAGAAGAAGAAATGGATTGGAATGAAATGATAAAGTGTTTTCTCTCTCCACCCTATCCTCTCACTATGGTGGCCGGCCATATGGTGTTTTTGGACTATTTTGTCCTATATGAATAATTACAAGTTTGCCCTCCAATCAATTAAATGGTCCAAAAATGGGAAATGGTTAATCCGGGGGTAGTTTAGTCAAACCGAAACCACTAATCTCTAACTAATAATTAACTAAAATAATGGTCTAGTCTCTAACCAAAATTTCTAACATGTGGGCCATGGTTAGCTAGTGTGTGGGCCCGCTAAGGTCAAAATACCCCGGGTCCCCGAAACAAGTCAAAACAAGTCGAAATGAATTGAAATTCGAACCCGATTCAAATAACCCCAAAATAATACAAATAATAAATAAAAAATTTCAAAATAATTTTTAGAAGTGGAAAATTACCAAAATACCCCTGTTTGTGAAAACTGGGGGTGACAAGTATCAAGCAAAATGTATTACTGATTCCACCATGAAGCCGAGTATGTGGCAGCCTCTGAGGCAGCCAAAGAAGCGGTTTGGCTCAGAAACTTTCTGTTGGACTTGGATGTGGTACCTAGTTTGCCTAAGTCTATTACACTTTTTATATGATAATAGTGGTGCAGTTGCAAACTCGAAGGAACCACGAGCCCATAAGACAGGCAAACATATTGAGCGCAAGTACCACCTGATACGAGATTTCGTAAAGAAAGGAAAAGTTGCTGTGTTCAAGATAGCATCAGAAGACAACCTAGCTGATCCCTTTACAAAGAGCTTACCAGCTAAGGCTTTTGACAGTCATGTTGAGGGAATGGAAGACAGATGTGTAGTAGCATGGTTTTAAGTATAAGTGAGAGATTTGTAACAGTATACTGAAAAGTAATGCTTTGAGTATAAGTGGGAGATTGTTAGGGTTATATACTAAAAGCATCACTTTTGTAGTAACCTTATTTCCTAAAATTTTGAATGAGAATCATATGGGCAAATGTTTGCATATTGTATTTGTTGCAAGTGTTAATACAAATGTATGATATTCAATATTGCAGATAATATGGTGTGTGGTGTCACACAGAAGATCATATTATCAGTTTCTATGGAGTATATAAATAGTTCACAACCTAGATGGACTTGGACAATCTATTAGAAAGGTTGTAGTGTAATCTGGTATTAGTCTATCTTGACTATAGGTTTACACTAGTACACTTTGTGTGTATTGAACAGGACCACTTGAGGTTGTTCTCTTTGTACTGACTACATAAGAGAACAAACACCTCTGTTATTATGGATGCTGTACCCTTAATCCGAATATAATAACGGACATGTATATGCATGTGCATTACTTTGACTCATAAAAGAGTGAGATTCATTATGGATCGACAACCTCTATGAATTGGGTAATAACATTGTATGTATGGGGCTGTTGATTATAAATGAATCCATGTCCCGATACATCGGGTTGATGATGTCCCCTTAAGGGCTCATAAGGATTGTCATGTAAACCCTGCAGGTGGATCATATCCGACATGACAAATAAAGTTGAGCGGTACTACTTAAGGATAAAAGATGTCGAATCAATATAGTTGTCAGTAACTTAATTTGATCGACGGACATACGATATCTTAACATGGGGAGCCAAACGAGCATATAATAAAAGGAGCCCACAAACATAATTTGGGATTAGGGAGGTAGTGCAACAATAGCTCATTAGTGGACCGAGCAATTGTTAATGGGCCTGGATTGTGTGTTCGGGCTAAACACGGGATATCCAGATCCGTTAGGAGGCCTAACCCTAATTTCTCCTCATGGTCCCTGCCGTAGCCTATATATATCCTATTCTTTGGCCGCCAGATTACGGATCAGAAATCTAAAATTTTCTCTAAATTCGTGATTCACGTAAGGAGAGATAGAGAGGGCTGCCAAGGGGAAAAATGGTTGGAAGATCATTGCACACACGACGTCCAACTCTAGAAGAAATACGTACAGAAGATCTTGGGGTCTTCCGCTCGAGATTGCCAGGAATTACTTGTCTCCTTTCCATCGTAGGTATAATTCGTGAACCCTAGTTTCCGTCTATGAAGGGTTGTATTAGATCTGTTTAACTTTCTATCGATCAATACGCACACCAAAGGAAGGGTCCTGGGAATTCCCAGTTCTATCACTCTCGCCTTCGTTGGCCCACCCGATACCCTACTACGTCGACAAGCTTCTTGAAAAGATGGCTCTCCAGGATCCCCCCGGCTCCCTCTGGTCTGCGGTCTCCCGCCCCCCTCTCCGGCCCGGCCTAGGCCGGCGGCCGCCAGCCCCTTTCTCCACGCCCCCCCTCTCCCCCCCATCCCATCCTCCTTCGTATGGCGCCCCCCCCCGAGTGCGGCCGGGCTACCCCCCCGATCTCTGCCATCTTCGGCCACCCTCGTTCCCCTTCGCCTGCTGATCCTCCGCCTCGCTGTGGCCACTCATCCACCCCCTCCCTCCTCCTCCATCGTCCCCCTGAGGGCTCTCCAGCCCCCTCCTCCCCCCATTGTCTGCCCGTGCCCTCCACTCCGTAGTCGCCAGAGCCTCGCTGTCCCTAGCCAGGCTCTGGGCAGAGGAGCCCCTTCTGCCCCCCCGATGGAGGTAGCTTCCCATTCCCTAGTTTCCCCGCAGTCCTTTTCTGGATCAGCGGTCGAAGGCCAGCCCCCTGTCCTGGTTTCAAAATTCAAATTCTCGCTCGCTCTCCGAGGCCGGAGGATGCGCTCCTATGCGCCCCCGCACCGTTGGGCGTATGGTCGGCATGATTTGGGTGCATATGGAGCCCCCCTCTAGTGGGCGCATGCCTTCCCCATCAGCCCCTTCCTCCCAGGTGGGCGCACTTGGCCCGTCGTCCGCTGGCACATATGGTTCTCTAGCAGTAGGCGCCTTCGTTGGCTCCCCTTCCGTAGGTGCATACCACCTTCCCCTATCGGCCAGACTCGTCGCTCCCTTGGGGCTCCTGTGGGCACATATGTTCCATCCTTGGATGGCGCATATGACCCCGCCAGCACAGCAGTATTTGTGCTCCATCCTTCCGAGGCCGCGGTCGGAGGTCACTCCACCAGCGGTGCCCCGTCTCCTACTGACCACCCCCCTTCCGCCGGGGTTGATCTCCTGGGCAATGTTGTGGTTCCCAACGCCGTGTCTGTGACTTCGACCTCCCCCATCTCCCCATCTATCCCGTCTGGATCCTCTCTCCCTGCCGATCTCCTTGCTCTCAACCCGTGTTGGGAGAGGGACCCCAGGCCGGACATTGCCTTCCCCTCCCATACCTCCTCGGCGTGGACCCCCCTTACATCTTATATAGACTCTCGCCTTTGTTGTCCCACCCGCTACCCTCCTACGCCGATATGCTTCGGCCAGACAGGGTAGCCAAGCATGGTCTCCTGCTCCCTGACGTCCGCCTTCCCGAAGTGGAGTACTCGTCTCCATCTCCTATGCCTACAGTACCTTTTTCTGACCAGGAGCTCCAATCTCTAGCCACATCCTTCCCCCACTCTTTCATTCTCAAGTTCTCCTCAGGCTGCCCCAAACTCTCCTGGGCCAGAAGACTATTGCTAGTTAGCGCCTATCTGCTGAATACAGGGTGGCACCCCTTGACCCAAGGAACTTCTGCTCCACCTATCCTCTGATATAGACCATAGGACGGTGTGGTCCAAAGGTACCTGCAGGGTGGATTCCTACCAGATGAAGATCATTAAATGGTCCGTGTGCTTTAGCACCAAGGAAGACTCAGCGACGGTTGCCGCATGGGTGACCCTTCCCAACCTCCCTCTTATATGCTTCGTCCCAGCAGTTCTCAGGCGTATAGCCAACTCCTTTGGGACTTATGTAGCCACTGCCGCAGAAACCATCAACCTAACCAAAGCTCACTATACGAAGATTTGTGTGGAGCACAATCTTTCGACCGAGCCCCCCAACCATATCCTCATCGAACTGGGCAACCGGTCCCACACCCAATAAATAATCTACGACAATCACATCATCTTCTTCTCCACTGCCATCTGCATGGTCATCTCTCAGCACTGCTACCGTATCCACCGTCAGCTCAAAAGAAAACTGGCTAGGCCAGCAACTCTAACCTCAGAGTGCAAGATCATTCGCCCCCCGGTCCCCCCTGCTCCAGCTTCTGAACTCCCACACCAGATTCCAATCCAGCGAAAGTAAAACTGGCCAAGCCACCATAGCGGACGATTGGAGACCCCGCCCTCATTCAGATCGGTTATGCCCCTCCCCCACCAGCTCTGAACCTTTCCAATCAGTTTAACGTCCTCGACATGGAATTGGCAGAACCACCCCTAGAGATTGCGTCTATTGTAGTCTCCAAGGCGGCCTCCCAGACGGACTCAGCGGTCGTCAGAGACTGCCAACGGTTGTCGCTGAGGAGGCCCGCCATGATCGCCCTCATATCACAGAAGGACTCCTCGAGACTCATCCTCCCTACGAAGTCGACATCATAGAAGCCCTTGCCATTCTAGGGCCAAGCAAGCTCAGAGAGGTCTACAACTCCTAGCCGCGGGATTTGCCCTCCGATCGGAAGGAGACCAGTGTGCACCCTGGATGACTCCATTATCATCTCCCATGAGGAACCAGGTTCGAATTCGGCCGAGACTTGGTCGAACCAAATGACGACACTCTCATCAACCACTCAGACGAGGTTACTCCAGAACATCCACCTTGAAGGCTGGAGAGGCTTCTACTAAAATCAGGAAACCATATCATAAAAAACTGGTGAATCCTCGGCAACCCGAACCAGGTCCGCAGCGAAGCGGGCTAACCATCCACCCCCCCTCCACTAATACTGAACATCCTTTCCTGGAATGTTCATGGTCTGGCGAACAAACCTACCTAGAGAAATCACCAGTCTTAATAAAACTCATAAGATTACGTTTTGATTATCCTTGAACCAAAAATCCCCTATAAGAGACTCAAACCCATTCAGCTACAGTTAGGCTTTCCTATGGCCTTTGCCAGTAGACACAACATTTAGATCCTCTGTTCGAAGGACGTCAAAATCAGAGTCATTAACGACTCTAAACAGGCCCTATCTTGCTGGACGGAACAACCGTTATTACCTAAATGTGCTATTCTGTCCGCGGTTCATGGCAGCCGTGATATCACGGAACTCAAACAACTTTGGAATAATCTCTGGACATCCACCTCCATCATCAATCTCTTTGGCTTTGCATTGGGGACTTTAACGCTGTCAGCTGCAGAGATGAGAAGACTACCAGTCGCCCTCCCCCTTTCGGCCATGCAAGATTTTAACAACTTCATTTTCAACTCCCACCTCTCCCCCTTCCATTCACCGGCAACGCCTTTGCCTGGTGCAACATGCAGGAAGGAGATCGGCACCAATATTCCCGCCTGGACAGGGCCCTAACGAACGCCCAATGGCACAGAATGGGGATCACCTCCAAGCTTTCCCACCTCAATGCTACTGAGTCTGACCACGCCTCCTGTTAGTGGGATAACTAGCAACTCGGGCACGAGCAAAAAGAGCTTCCACTTCTGGATTTATGGAGCAACCACCCCCAGTTCTTGGGCATCGTCAATAAGGCTTGGAACAGCACGGACGACGCCGAATCGCTCACTCGGGTGGCCAACAAGCTCAAATCCACGAGAAAAGCCCTTGCGATTTAGAGCAAGCAAGCATACAGAGACATTTTTCAGGCCATCCGTGAGGCCGAGGACGACGTCAATCGTGCTGAAATTAGGTTCTTGGAAAAGATCCCCAGAAGCGAGGACTGCTCTTAACCTTACCAAGGCCATCCTCAAATTTTTCCTGAAAGTGGAGACTGATTTTTGGAAGCAGAACTGCTACTTTGTTTCGAGATGCATTGAGTGTTTGGCATAAGGAGTTCGAACCTGAACAATGTCTTGGAGGTCTTCGAGATCCAAGCTTTCGCATTTGGATTGGTTGCCAATCCGAATAGCCACATATTGTGCTCTGCCCTTCTCAATGGTGGTGGCACGACCTGTTGTGGACTGAGTTTGTGCTTGGGGCAATAGCTACTTCAGGAACTGGCTCGCTCTGACAACGCTGCGCGTCTGGGGCTGCACGTCTATGAATATTAACCCCCTTGTATGGGGCTTTATGAAGATAAACCCCTTTATAGATTCTTAGGTTTTTAAGTTTTTTTATGTAATCACAAAGAGTATTAATAGATCCTTCTAGACATGATTTTAATAATTAAGGGAACTCTTTATGAACTTTTTGTTGTATGTCTTCGTGGCTTGAACATTCTGTCTACACGTTTGGGTACCTACGCTTTTTGTGAAGCCGGGTGTAGTGAGAACACCACCTGCGCTTTTGAATAGCTGTACTTTTTATGCTTCTACACCAACATAATCGACCCAATATATGGTTTTTTCCTATTTTGAGTCTACTACGCACATGTCACTTGTGTGCCATCCAATTGAACTCTGGCATACTATTATTTCATCGACGATCATAAATAACTTAAATTATAGTCATGATCGCTCCAAGCCCAAACCTAACCCCAAATTCTAATTCGTGCTAATGTACTCACCACATTGACTCTCCTTGGCTTTGTATTGGGGACTTTAACGTAATTACCAGCAAAGAAGAGAAAATTGGAGGCTGCTCGCCTCGATATCAGCCATGCTAGATTTCAACAACTTTATCTTCAATGCCCACCTATCCTCTCTCCAGTTCACCGGCAATGCTTTCACCTGGTGCAACATACAGGAAGAAGATCGCCGTTAATACTCTCGCTTAGACAGGGCCCCCATGAATCCTATGGATGGCATAGGGATCACAACCAGCCTATCCCATCTCAACACATCAGAATCTGACCACGTCCCCATGCTGGTTGAAATCAAAAACTCTTCTAATCCTTTCAAGAAGAACTTCTGATTCCTCAACTTTTGGACCGAGCACCCTCAATTTTTGGCCATCGTTGCAGAGGCATGGAATCAGGTGGAATCACCCAACACCCTCGTTCGGGTGAGCAACAGGCTTAAAGAAACGAGGAAAGCCTGACCATTTGGAGCAAACAAACCTACGGGGACATTTTTCAAGCTGTGCGGTTAGCGGAGGACGACGTCACACGGGCCGAGGCCAAGTTCGCTTCGGATCGATCGCCGACGGCCAGGACGACAATGAACCTTACCAAAGCGATACTCAAATTAAGGCTCAAAGTGGAGACCGATTTCTGGAAGCAAAAGCGAGGTTGAAATGGGACATCGAGGGGGATAAAAACTCGAAATACTTCCATGACTGCGTCAACGGTCGCAGAAAGAAGCTCTCGATTCACCAAGTTGCTGACAAAATGGGGAACATCATCACAGATAAAAAGAATATCCAAGCAGCCGCTGCAGAGTTCTACTCCAAGCTATTCTCCAAAGAGAGGTTCACAAAGACAACTCCTTCCTGAATCGCATACCATAACTTATCAACGACACCGACAATGTTCAGCTGGAACTCCCCACCACCGTGCAGAGGAAACTGACGCGTGTAGGTGCTGGACGAAAACAGTACGCCCGGCCTGAACGGTTTCTCGGGGGTTTTCTTTCGTACCTACTGGGATATTATCAAGCAATACATCACTGAAGCGGCCATTGCATTCTTCGAGGGAGCCAATTACCCCAAAGCGATTTCAGTGCCAAGCTGATCCTAATCCCAAAAAATCCCAACCCTGAGTCTTTCCGAGACTTTCATCCTATCAGTCTATTCACTTTCACCAACAAGATCATCTCCAAGATCATTGCAACCAGAATGGCCAAATTCTCCCTAAGATCATTTTCGAGGAGCAAAGCGGCTTTGTTCGCGGAAGAAATATCCAGGACAACATCAAGCTAGCTCAAGAGTTAATCACATGCATGAAGTTCCCTGCAAGAGGGGGCAACATTGCTATCAAACTCGACATGGAGAAGCTTATGACAGACTGGATTGGCAATTTATGATCTGGGTTTTCAGAGCTTTCGAATTCTCAAAAAATTGGACCAACACCGTGTGGAGATCCATCAGCAACTCATGGTTTTCAACGGTTATTAACGGTCAGGCTGAAGGGTTTTTAAATCCACTCACGGAGTTAGACAGGGCGACCCTCTTTCTTCCACTGTTTTCATCATTGCGGCAGACGCTTTGAGCAGAAACCTTAATAACATGATTAGTACTCTGAACTTCCAGCACTATCACATCTCCAGTGGCTGTCCTTTCATCACCCATGCGGCCTTCATCGACGATTTACTCATATTCTCGTTCGGGGACATTGGAGCGGTGGAAGTGGTGCACCACATACTGCAGAGGTACTCTAGATGTTCCGGCCAAAATCAACCCCGCCAAGAGCGTTATCTACGCCCACCACAACTTCAAACGAGAGCACGCGATCGGCCTCTCCAACTTAACTTCCTTTAATGTAGCCCATCCTCCTTTCAACTACCTTAGATGCCCCCTTGTGTACGGGAAATCCAACATTGGCATATTTGTGGATTTGACCTCTAGAATCAGGAAAAAACAAGAGGGGTGGCATAATGACACTTTATCCTCCGGCGGCAAGATGATCCTCATCAAACATGTGCTCACCTCCATTCCAATACACACTTTGGCAGCGTATTCCCCGCCAAGAAGGTTCTGACTTCGATCGAACAGATCTTTTGTAACTTCTTTTGGGGGCATGGCAATGGCCAAAAAACATCACTGGGCGAGCTGGGACTCTATGGCGCGCAATACCGAGGAAGGGGGCATGGGTATTACCAAAATTTCCCACATCATTAAAGCGTTCTCGATGAAATTGTGGTGGAACCTTCGGACTAGTAAGAACTTATGGACCAGGTTTATGAAGGCCAGGTACTTCAAGCGCATTCACCCATCAGTTGACATCTCCAACAGCCGATCTTCTGCGGCGTGGCATCGTATTCTCGACGGGCGGGATCTCGTCGAACCTGTTACGAGACTCCAATTGGGTGACGGTCATTCGGACCCTTTCCTGGAGAGATGGATTGGGGATAACATGATCCCGAGTATCATGGAGAACCCGAGACTGTAGGATCAGTGACCTGTGAGACTACAGCTGTAACGACTGGAACTGGGACAAGATTCATGATTGGTCCGAAAATGAAACAGTGGAGAGCATCCGCCAATGCGGAGTTAGAATCGGCCCCGAAGCGGATGGGTGGAGGTGGTCGCTCGAGGCATCGGGGGCATTCTCGATGCGGTCGGCGAGATGCGCTGTCCAAGAAATTGGGATGCCGAATCTTACCATTGCCCCCTTTTGGCACTCATGCATCCCTAATAAGTGGTCTTTCCTTATGTGGAGAATCCAGGAAGAAACTGTCCACTGACGAGATTCTTAACACCATTAGGATCAGCTTAGCGTCAGCCTGCAATTGTTGCTCTAACCGTTAAATAGAGACTATCGACCACATCTTCTATCAGGGGGGACTGCCAGGCCAAATCTGGAGGACCCTCAACCATCTGTGCAGCATTGAGCCAGGCAGTGGTCGCTTCCACGATCTTGCGGCCTCCTGGGGTTCTATCTCCAACGGCCACCAGATCGTCGCGGCGGCCGCCACGTGGGTGATTTGGAAGAATCGCAACAAGGCTTGATACGAAGGTCACCAATACCCGTCCAACCAGCTCATCCGGGAAGTCTTCCGCTAATGTCGTAAAAGAACACCCGGTGCTCCCACAGTTCGAGGGCATTCTGCTCCTATCTCTTCCCCTAGCTCTCGTTGGTTTTCTTGCATCCCTCCCCTCCTTCTTCTTTTTGGTGGTATACTTGTATAGGCTTCGGCATTTTGCGCCTTGTATACTTTCAGGCTTCGGGTTTTCGAGCCTTGATTAATAATATGGTATTTTTCTTAAAAAATTAAAAAATTTAAAATTAAAAATATATATATTTTAGTATATATATATAATATTATTTTATATATATATATATATATTTAATATTATATATATATATATATATATTATAAAATATATATATATATATATATATATATATTTTTTTTTATTATATATTATTTTTATATTATATATATATATATATATATATATATATATATATATATATATAAAAATATATATATTTATATATATATATTATAATATTATATATATATATATATTTTTTTTTGTTTTTTTTGTTTTATATATAATATATATATATATATATATATATATATAATATTTATATATATATATTTTTATTTTTATATAATATATATATATATATATATATATATATATATATATATATATATATATATATTATATATATAATATATATAAATATAATATATATAAAAAAAAAAAAATATAATATATATTAATATATATATAATATTATATATATTAGAATATATATATATATATATTATATATATATTATATATATATTATTATATATATATATACATATGTAATTATTTATTATACATATTTTATATAATTATTTATATTTTATATATATATTTATATATATATATATATATATAATACATATAAAAAAAAATATACATTATAATATTTATTATATATCTATATATACACTCGAGGTTATAAATGTATTATTAACAAGTATAACCTCGAGGTTATACATGTATGATTATATAGACCATGATTATTCATTGACATAACCTACACTAGTGACAAGAAAAATTAGACTAGGTCTTATAGGTATTTGAATTCTGACTCTATTAATAATATATGATTATTAGTAATATTAATAATAGAAGGAGGGGTTTTAAATCCTTCCTAACTTGGAAGAATTTCGTCCCCGATGTTAAGTACATTAGCACGAATTAGAATTTGGGGTTAGGTTTGGGCTTGGAGCGATCATGACTATAATTTAAGTCATTGATGATCGTCGATGAAATAATAGTATGCGAGAGTTCAATTGGATGGCACACAAGTGACATGTGCATAGTAGACTCAAAATAGGAAAAACCATATATTGGGTCGATTATGTTGGTGTAGAAGCATAAAAAACTGCAGGTATTCAAAAGCGCAGGTGGTGTTCTCACTACACCCGGCTTCACAAAAAGCGTAGGTACCCAAACGTGTAGACAGAATGTTCAAGCCACGAAGACATACAACAAAAAGTTCATAAAGAGTTCTCTTAATTATTAAATCATGTCTAGAAGGATCTATTAAAGACTCTTTGTGATTACATAAAAAGAACTAAAAAACCTAACAATCTACAAAGGGGTTTATCTTCATAAAGCCCCATACAAGGGGTTAATATTCATAGACGCGCAGCCCCCAGACGCGCAGCTTTGTCAGAGCGAGCCAGTTCCTGAAGTAGCTTTTACCCCAAGTACAAACTCAGTCCACAACACAGGTCGTCCCACCACCATCGAGAAGGGCAAAGCACAACATGTGGCTCTTCGGATTGGCAACCATTCCAAATGCGAAAGCTTGGATATCGAAGACCTCCAAGACATTATTCAGGTTCGAACTCCTTATGCCAAACACTCAATGCATCTCGAAACTAAGTAGCAGTTCTTCTACAAAGGCACAGCTTCTTTGAATAAAGGGATCCACAACCATCAGCCGACTTGTGCAAGGCTAATGGTCGTTCGAAGCTAAGTCGGGATCGAGCATAACATTTGGAATGCTAAGAGAGGAAAATTACTCATTAGAAAGACTCCCTTTATATAGGGTGAGTGTGGTCCAACCAACATGCCACGTGGCCGTCGGTCAAAGATGCCCAAATTAATGGGATGAAACTAGAACTCAGCACAACGAACCTCATTTAATAGGTTTATTCCACTGAGTCCTAGGCCACTAACTTCTCGAATTGTCCCAAATAACTGTGGCAAATAAAGAGAAGGAAGACCGACTTAGCCATCAAGAAGAGCAGTCATTAAATGCTCTTAAAAGACATCGACATGAACTAGCTCCTTCGACGCAGAAGTGCAGCCAGGTAACTGCGCCCCCTCCGACCCAGAAGCGCAGATAGCTCATTTCTTCACATAGAGCCCTCACTTCATTGTAAAAAGCGAATAACCTTCAAACCCGGAAGCTCTGTGCCCTCACTTCAACTCAGAAGCGCAGAGCCCTCGCTGTAACCAAAAGCTTGGCCCATTCAACAACCCTCATCATCTGATACTTTGGTGACACCGTTGCCCAAAGCCAAGTCTACTCGTCACCCTAAAGTACAGTGACTCCGTTGCTTAAAGCACAAGTCTACTCGTTGCCCTAAAGCACAGTGACTCTGTTGTTTGAAACACAAGCCCACTCGTCGCCCTAAAGCACAGTGACTCCATTATTTGAAACACAATAGACTCCGTCGCCTAAAGCACAAGTCTACTCATAGCCCTAAAAGCGCAATGACTCCCTCGCCTAAAGCACACGCCCACTCATCGCCCATAAGCACAATGGTATCAAAAGCTTTGCTAGAAGCGCAGCTCGTATAGCGGTGCAGCCTTACGAAGTGACATGGCTCCACATAGCCAGAGGGGTGCTCATATCTTCTATGATACCATCCTATCAGTTTGTTTAAACCGCTGTCGTTAAGATAAGACAGTGTTTGATTCTGTTGATAAGAGCAATATCTTATCGATTTGTTTAAACCACAGATAAGGACTGAGTTTGTTCTTATGGACGAGAGCCATATCCAACTGGTTTGTTTAAACTAATGGCCCTCTAAGATAAGACAAAATATACTTCAGGGATAGGAACAGAATCTGCTCAGGTCTATCCGATCAACAAATAAGCACATGCCATGTATCGTTTATTCAGTTATGTTGATAATTCCCTCTAATATCTTGATAGAAGAGAATCCTAGTGCCTTCCATGTGTTAGCTTAGCAGTAGCCCTCACCGTGCCGCCTCAAAGATTCGCCAATATCTCCATGTGTAGCGTATCTGCACAATCCTTATGCACATCGTATATGTGCTTCTCCCTATAAAAATAACGAGTTTTCTTTCGATAAAGAGGCTTCAAAATCTTCAACTTCGGCATCCTCTTGATTGGTAACGCTAGAGTTTCAATCACCAACACAAAAAAGCCAAAGCAAGTTCAACTCATTATCAGATCGTCAACGGAGTAAAGGAGCCGCTGTAGTGTTCGATCTCCACCGCCATACTTTTTTATAAATTTTATACTTAGATCTCTTGTAAGAATCGATTGTACTCTTTTACATTTAAATATAAAAAGTTAGTATAACCTTTCGTCATGGCAAACAGTTGGATCAATGTCGAGTCCCAAAATTAAATTGGAAGTTAGGTTAAATTTTACGGTAGATGGTCAATAACATATTTTGACTAGAAAGTTGTGCAATATAAATAGAATGCAAGGGAACAAGTTTGAGTGGGACATGATATAACAAAACAATGATAATCTTGTCTACTACAAAACTCATAAAGAAAATTTTGAGAAATTGACATTCATGGCGGTCCAAAAGTCAAAGTCACGAAAAAGTATATTTAATGATTCAAAACTAATTATAATAAAATATTTATTGAAAATAATTTATTTAAAATTCTTAAAAGAATCCTAAAGTTCAGGTGGCTTACATCCTACCCACCATAAAAAATTCGTCATCGAAATTACACTAAGGCGTAGTATAAAAGGATAGAAAATTAAAATCTTAATGGAGTCAAGTACGACTAGTCGTTTATGGTTCATGTGGGACGTTGATGCCACTAGTATATAGGGTGTATATCCTACCAAGTGCTAGAGTACACCCCAACTCTATAAGGCAACAACAAGCTATGGTCATAGTTTTTATTAGTAAGGTTTCAGGAATAACATATTTTCTAAGAGGAAATTCGAGAATATAAGTATTACAAATTGCAATAATCTAAGGAAACCTAGGTACTATCACAATACTATTGGTCAATAATTCTATAGGAGAATTACAATCGATTCAGTGCTAATCCTATATAGGTCAAGGTATCAACATGTTAGAATAAGTTGGCTCGGTCGGAAATAACTAAAGCGAGGTGGCATAAAGGGGTTTATAATTGTACAGTATGGGGACAAGTTCGAGAGAATCACGAATAGAGAAGTGACAGGTTACGGTAATGAGAGATATAGATAAGGTCAAGGAGTAATTTTGTAAGAATAAGGCACGACTAGGAGGGCACTTAATCAAGAAATGAAGAGGCAGTGCCTATGGTAATACGAATATTAGGGACAAGGAGGTAATAAAAAAAGGATTTGACTTTAAGATTATAACATGATTATGGAAGGGATAAAGTCATTCTCCATCTTATAGTTGGAATTATCACCAAGTTGTGATCGCTAATTATAGGGTAGGAGGTTAAGGGATGGCAGGATAGTGATACGGTCTGAAGCTACGACTTTATGCTACTTAGAATAATGATAATCAAACAAGCTGAAGGAATTACAGACCAGTTCATACTATGGTTTAGCCCATCTATAAGTTTCTAGGATAACACATGATTCCTTAAACATGGCTAGCCTAATCTTAATCCAGAATATAACTAATTGTATTTGAAGGTCTTCTGCCTTATCTCTTTTTCGTTAGTACACTCCTTGGCCTAGTCTTCTCAATTATAATTTTCACTAACACAATATCAAGCTGTTCATAATGTAATCTGTCAAGGTCTTCAAATGTCCTAGATTCTTGAATTTTTAACCCAACATTGATTTCTTATGTTTTCCTCCGTCTATGGAATATCATCTCAGAAATTTATTATTCACTATGTGCTACTCAACTCTAGACTTTATTCTTCAATCTATTTTAGGATACTCTACTTTTCTATCTTGAAATCTTGTTTTCTTCTCATCTCATGCTATTTTATTTCTTGTCCTTTTTTTCTAAATGCCTTAATCTTGATCATATGTCCCTCGACAACCTATGGTGCTGGTTTCCTAACATATTTGTATATTCTAATCATTTTTCTGACCTCATTTGATTTGTCTTAAAATTTGTATCATTCATTTCTTTGAATTGATCTCCTCTTCCTTTATTCGAATCTCAACTTTGAGGGCCTTGCTTAAGACATAATTCTCTCTATAGTCCTAGCGGTCATCGTAGATATTCACGGTCGTAACCCTCATCTAAACTGATACTTCTTAATTTCTTTATAAACTTTACCTGCAAGTTCAATCTAAACCTAGTAATGCTCCTATAATTCTTTCTTCTTTATATTTTTACTACGTGCACTTAAACCAGACACAATTGCTCTAGTTACAATACCTAATGGTTTTCCATCTAACTTGTATCGACGAAGGATTTACTAACCTATCTCTTGAGGTACGACTTTTCTAACTCTATTTCCAGATCCTTGGCTATAACTAACCATCGAGGATAGAAAAGTATATTCAATCCTCTACTCAATCAATCCATCAAATTCTATACCATAGCCACAGGTCCCATATCTTAGCAACGTAACCAATATTCTACCCCCTTCTAACCATAAGCAAACTACTCATTCCTTACAAGCATGCCTAATTATTTTACTCCTATCTATTAGGGAATATTTTAGGCTTGACCAAATAAATGCTCATTTGTGATACCTCTTTCATAGTATAACCATATTGGTCAATCTTTTAGTCCCGGTTTCTAATAGGTCATTCAAGATTCGACCCAATCAACATGGAGATGGTTGACTAGTCTATCTCAGACTTACCTACTCGTAGATCACATTTCTTCCTGATACTTAATATTCATAAGACAGTTCCTTATTACCCAAGAAAATTTCTTTTCTCATTCTATCATAGTCCTGATTTCTATATCTTGTACGTGAAAATTCCTCAAATTTTAGTTCAATATAGCTCAAAGGGTTTATATCTAGTCATGATCATCATGTTTCATAATTTCGTATCCTTACGGGTTCCTTGGGCTCTATTTGCTATCGTCCACCAGGTTGACACTCTTTAATCTAGAAACCAACTTTGTCTTCCTTCAAGCTGTATTCTCACTTACCTCAACTTTTATGACTAAGGAATCTTCATATTCTTCAGACTCGGTCTAGCTTAGACAGATGTAGCATGGTTTAGTCTAATGACCTTTATGTCTCTTGTTAAGGCTAGGCCTAGTACTAGGCTCTATTCTACAACTAACTTGCTGGAGTGTCTATACAAGCCTACTCACCTTAGCTAATCACCCAGTCCTACAAAACAAGGGTTACTATATCCTTCAAGTAAAACTTTGTAGCTAATCTATTAGGTGAAGTTAAAATACTAATTCACGACTCGTTGAATTATCCGTTCCTCAAGTCATCATTTGGTAATTGTATTGTATAAATAGCACTAGTCTGATCATTTCTAGTCCCAAGTCAATTTATGAAATTCTCTAATCGTATCTGTAGTCATCTCAATAATTGCTGGAATGTCTTCCAATATATCTATAAATATGTAAACCTCTAATTCAAGTCCATATGTTATAGTCAAGGGGATCTCTCATTTAATCAAAGGATTTTCTTGTAGAAACTAAACCTCGATAGAGGTGTTGTTTATATCCTATCGATCCATCTAGTAGAGACGTCATCCAACACATATGTGCCTTAAATAATCACTTACAAAATATTATATCTGCCCTAATCACAATCTATGATAAAATAATCATAATGGTTGATCAATCACAGAAGTTCGCCTTTCCCAGATAGGGAAAGTCGAGAGTTAATAAATGGGAATTCAAGGAAGCTATGATTCAGCACAAATACGGAAGTAAAAGACGATACTAGAAGTCAAAGAATTTCCAATAGCAGTGGATTGAGATTCTAATATATTGTCCTATTCGTAGGCTCGTTCGATATAGAGACGTGACCGTAAAGATTTATTCTCGACCTACACGGCCACCACGAAAACAATGTCATGCCCCAGTCCTAAAATATGCGGGACCAAACTATGTAGCATAGGCCAACTGCGTATTCAACCTGACTCTAGTCCGACTAGAATACTTATAAGCTGTTTGAAATGGTGTAACTATCACTACATCAACTCTATATCTCAATCTAGATAACAAAACATGAGAATGTGAAATATGAATACTAGTCTACAATCCAATAATAATACTCGCCCGAGTAGACTCGAGAAGCATAATATGAGTCTACAAATACTACGCAATTGAGCAGATATGTAATAGCAGAAGATGAATCTTCGAAAGAGTATATACCTGAAATGAAAAGAATACCAGCAACAATCCAACAAGGAGCTCTATAAACCTACTCAGCCAACCTGGAAGAAAACCAGGTCCTCAGCGGGACCTAGCAAGATACATAATTTATGCCAATTTGAAGTAAAGTAAATAACATATGTAGGTAGAAGCATGTGATCCAGGGTAATACATAGGTGATCAAGTAACACTTCTACTAGGCCAACCATCTAGTCTGTATGATATACAAATGATGACAACTTTCGATGCAAGGGCTTTCCAAATATAAAATTCGTAGCTCCGGTATAGAGTCTCCCAGGTTGCAGGATCATAGCCCCGGTATAGAGTCTCCCGATAAATGTAGTCGTAGCTCCGGTATAGAGTCTTCCGATAAATAGTCGTAGCTCCGGTATAGTCTCCGATAAATATAGAGTCACGTAACTCCAGTTAAAAAATCTCTCGAATAAGGATGTATAATATAAGTACATAGTGATAAATGCATAGGAGCCCTCACACCTAGTAATTGTCCTTCCTACCAATGCTATTGTCCGTCCCGTATCTACGACACATGTAGTCCGACTCTAATGAAAGATAAGTCCAGAAGTCCATTCAAATATGTACACAGGAGATCCAACATCAGAAACATCCAGAGATCATAAGAGTCACCTATATGCCATACAGTACGAATCCGTGTATCAGGTCTATGTGACAGCTGAAAAAATCATGACAAATTACTGATGATGAACTGGATAATCGTGTACAGTATATCCAGTGTGAATCGAATGATAAGAAACTATAAACATGTAGATATTGTAAATCATGTTGCCAAGGTATACTTGCCTGGAGTTTGTCCAAACTATGCTGTGACTGCAGTACCAAAGTCTATCCTACTATCCATGAGCCAACATACCATACTCCATGTAAATATCTATCAACCCAAATCACAAATAAACATATATCACTTACTAAAGTACATGTATAGCTCATAACTCTCACCTAGAGAGTTTGGGTTTTTCTAGTCGTGTATTACCTTAGGTTATCTAAGTCATTTGTTAATTACATCGCCTAAAACTAGGTCACACTAGTCCCTATAATCAGTATTTGCTTATACTATGAATTGAAAGGTATAGGTTTAAATTATCAAGTTTGTACCTCGTTATTCGTACAACAAAACCTATAACATGCAAATCGAGATAAGATAATTAAACACAAGATTAACAATCTTATTTTGGCGATCCATATGGTCCCCTTATCAATTTTAGTGATGTGAGATCACTGAAATCGACTGTTCTCATTATTCTGAAATACGAACATAATAAGAATTATTAATTAATGATACATAAAGGAAAATCTATATAATTTGTCATATAATGAAACAAATATCACCAACGTGTCCAGAATGGTCAAATTAGCTAGAATAGCCTAACCATAAGTCCA
Organism: Iris pallida; assembly: GCA_029216955.1. NCBI lineage: Eukaryota > Viridiplantae > Streptophyta > Magnoliopsida > Asparagales > Iridaceae > Iris > Iris pallida. Next base: position 3,422,790 of record JANAVB010033219.1, read on the forward strand.
ATTTGAACACATGAGCAAAATGGCAGGTCAAAACTGAAAAATGTGTCAGGATAAAAGTCTTCTAAACCTAGCAATTTATATGTCCATGAGTTTAGAATGACGATAAGAATCTAACGGTATATCCAAAATTGGATTCCGATGAGTCGATCTCAAAATAACTCGTTGACCTGGACGTTGAAATCTGATTTACACAGAAATGCATGCCAGAGTCGGAGTCCTCTAAATCTAGAAAAATATATGTCATCGAGTCCAGAATGACGATACAAACCCAACGATATATCCATAATTGGATTCCGATTAGCCGTTCTTAAAATGACCTGTTGACCGAGAAAAAGGGACCCAATTTGCATCGAAATGAGTGCCAGGGTAACGTTGCTCCAAATTCAGCAAATTATATCAATTTTTGCCAGAACGACACCACGAGTCCACTGGTTGTTCCAAAATTGGAATTCGGAGTCCCGTGCTCAAAATTAGAATTTTACAAGTTGAAAATTACGGTTTTGAGAGGCCAACTTTGGCATCAATTTTAAACAACCAAACGACATCTTGTGAAGCTAAAATTCTTATGGCATGAAAATGGTTGTACCCGCAATGCACAAGAACTAGTGGCACATCAAATGGAGCTGCGATAATGGAGAAAAAATTCATGAAGTTGGCTCTGTTGGGGTTATATACTAAAAGCATCACTTTTGTAGTAACCTTATTTCCTTAAATTTTGAATGAGAATCATACGGGCAAATGTTTGCATATTGTATTTGTTGCAAGTGTTAATGCAAATGTCTGATATTCTATATTATAGATAATATGGTGTGCGGTGTCACACAGAAGATCGTATTATCAGTTTTCTATGGAGTATATAAATAGTTCACAACCTAGATGGACTTGGACAATCTACTTGAAAGGTTGTAGTGTAATCTGGTATTAGTCTATCTTGACTATAGGTTTACACTAGTACACTTTGTGTGTATTGAACAGGACCACTTGAGGTTGTTCTCTTTGTACTGACTACATAAGAGAACAAACACCTCTGTTATTATGGATGCTTGTGCTCTTAATCCGGATATAATAACGGACATGTATATGCAGTGTACATTACTTTGACTCATAAAAGAGTGAGATTCATTATGGATCAACAACCTCTATGAATTGGGTAATAACATTGAATGTATGATGGGCTGTTGATTATAAATAGAATCCATGTCCCGATACATCGGGTTGATGATGTCCTCTTAAGGAGCTCATAAGGATTGTCATGTAAACCCTGCAGGTAGATTATATCCGACATGACAAATAAAGTTAAGCGGTACTACTTAAGGATAAAAGATGTCAAATCAATATAGTTGTCAGTAACTTAATTTGATCGACGGACATACGATATCTTAACATAGGAAGCCAACGAGCATATAATAAAAGGAGCCCACAAATATAATTTAGAATTAGGGAGGTAGTGCAACAATAGCTCATTAGTGGACCGAGCTATTGTTAATGGGCCTGGATTGTGTGTTTGGGCTGAACACGGGATATCCATATCCGTTAGGAGGCCTAACCCTAATTTCTTCTCATGGTCCCTGCCGTAGCCTATATATATCCTCTATTCTCTGGCCGCCAGATTACTGATCAGAAATCTGAAACTTTCTCTAAATTTATGATTCACGTAAGGAGAGAAAGAGGGGGCTGCCAAGGAGAAGAAAAGGTTGGGAGATCGTCGCCCAAACGACGTCCAACTCGAGGAAGGAATACGTGCAGAAGATCTTGGGGTCGTCGCTCGAGATTGCCAGGAATTACTTGTCTCCTTTCCGCCGCAGGTATAATTCGTGAACCCTAGTTTCCGCCTATGAAGGGTTAGAACACGTATTAGATCTGTTTAACTTTCTATCGATCAATACGCACACCAAAGGAACGGTCCTGGGAATCCCAAGTTCCATCAATTGGTATCAGAGCCACTTTGGATCTACGTATTGATTGATACGTCCATGTTGTCCAATAAAATCTACGCTGTGTAATAGTCGTAGATGTAGATCTGTTCTAACTCGATTTTGCAGGCATCTTAGATCCAACTATTATGGTCTAATGTATGTTTTTTGATTGTGTTGTTTAAACCACGGACATGTCATGGATGTTGTTGTTGCTGTGGATGTAATTAAAATCACGAGGGTTGATCGTGCTTATTATTTTAATTTTTCAATCTAGATTATGTGTGAACTCCTTCGGGAGGCATAGGATTGATGTAATTTTAATTATTTTTGATCAATCGTGATGGCGGTGGTGGCTGTTTCTGACGCCGGATGAGATGCTGGTTTTAAGCAGTCCAGATGAAGACAGATGATTTTCGAAGATGGAATCAACAGCCAAAACCTAAAAAAAAAATTAATTGGGGGCTGCCCCGAACCCCCGAATAGATCTGCGCAGTGCCAGATTTTGGATTCGGATAGTTGAGGACGGAGCAGCAAAGATGACCATAATAGTTGGATGTTTTCTCTTATTTTTGTCATTTTGCTTTTTCTGATTATGCATGTTTATTATTGTGTGGTTGTTTTTTTTGAAAAATCAAGCCTACATTAATAATGGACAACATGGACATAATATCAACTAGTAGAAAAACCCTCATTGTTAAATAACTAAGTAGGAGAGGATTTTTATTTAGTATAAACCATATGGTCTCTATTACTGGTTTGTAGGTGATATATTATACTTGCGTGTTGGCTTTCGTGCTTTCCTCCATATCGGATGAGTATAATTATGGATCACCAGTACAAACTTTTTTAGGGATAATAGTAGAAAGTTACCTAGTATGTGTTCACTTCTCCATCTTAAGGAACTCATTACAAGGTAATGGACTTAGTATTAAGTAATGGTATACACATAGATACAAATAATGGTATCCTTCCCATCGGAGTCACTGCTATTATTTGTATCACCAGAGCAAGACCAGCATATTAATTTTATTTGTCATAAAGTTATATTGACATGATAGTAAAATTAATAAGGAAAATCTACTTGAACAAAGTTGAATTTGTATACGTCCACACTATTGTGGCATGCTAAATTCATGGTGTTCAAGGTTTGGTGAATTTCTTATTATTGTTTTGAGGGAATCAATATTTAGTTAATTCAAAAAGTTTTTTTGCCCTACATAATTTTATTTATGTGATTCTCAGGATTTCAAAAATGGGTTCTTTCAGTCCACTTATGGTGATTCTTAAAGAAAACAAACTTACTGGACCTAAATATATTAACTGAAAACATAATTTGGTTATTGTTCTGACGCTGAGGAGTACAAATATGTACTTGCTGAGGAATGCCCACCTAAGCCAGATGCTAACTCTGATGAAGAGGTCAAAGAGGCTTATAAGAAGTGGAAAAAGCAGATGAGATGGCGCGATGCTATATTTTGGCATCTATGTCAAATGTACTGCAACATCAGCATCAGGCCATGGCCACTGCTTATGACATGATGTATAACCTCAAGGAACTCTTCGAACATCAGAGTAGAGCAGCTAGGCAGTTTGCTATAAAATGTTTGATGAATACAAAAATGGCTGAGGGTACACCAGTAAGGGATCATGTTCTCAAGATGATGGGTCATCTGAATGAGATGAAGATCCTTGGAGCTGAAATCGATGGCAAATCCCAGGTCGATATCATTCTCGGGACTCTGTCTAAAAGTTTTGACAATTTCTGCCTTAATTACAACATGAACAAAGGTTGTATAGTTTGGCAGAACTTGCAAAGAGCTACAGGATGCTGAATCTCTCTTTAGGCAGAGTGGTCATGTTTTTGTTTCTAAAAGGCTTCTACTTCTAAGCAAAAAGGCGGTAAGAAGAAGAATAACATTCAGAAATAGGCAAACTCAGCAAAGAAGGGCATGGGACCTCAAGGCGCGGTAAAAAAGCCGAAAGGCAAATGTTTCAAGTATAAGGGTCAGGACATTGGAAGACTGATTGTCCACTTCTCAAACAAGGGAACAAAGAAGGTATATCTCATTTACTAGTAGTTGAAACATGTTTAGCGGTGTCTACCGGCACCTGGTGTGTAGATACAGGAGCCACTAATCATGTCTGCAATACATTGCAGGGGTTCTAGGAAACCAGACGGCTCAGTGATGGAGAGATAAGCTTGTTCATGGGTAATGCTACAAAAGTATCGGTCGTTGCATTAGGAGATGTTACTTTATCTTTTGGTAGAAATAAGTCTTTGACATTGAGAGATTGTCTTTATGCACCTTCACTTAGAAGGAATTTAGTTTCTGTTTCTATGTTAGTTAAGGATGGATATTCAGTTTATTTTAATGACAATATTGTTATTAGATAGAATAAACATTTTATCTGTTCTGGTGCATTGGTTGATAATTTGTATGTCATTAATCCTATTTCGCCCACAATGCAACTTATGGAAATGAATAATATGTCATCTAACTTAAATAAGAGAACAGAACCTTCTTGTATGAACCAAATATATCTTTGGCACTTGCGATTGGGGCATATTAACCTAAGAAGGATTCAAAGACTGGTTGAAGATGGACCTTTGAGTTCATTGGAAGTGGAGGCACTACCAGTCTGTGAATCCTGCTTGGAAGGTAAATGACCAAAAGGCCTTTTTCGGCAAAGGGGTATAGGGCCAAAGATGTGTTGGAATTGGTTCATTCTGATTTGTGTGGACCAATGACTATCCGAGCTAGAGGTGGCTTTGAATATTTTGTCACATTTATTGACGACTATTCAAGGTATGGATACATTTATTTGATGCGCCGTAAGTCTGAGTGCTTTGAGAAATTCAAAGAGTACAAGGCTGAAACGGAGAAACGTTATGGAAAATGTATCAAGTCATTACGATCAGATCATTGTGGTGAGTACCTCTTTGGAGAGTTTAGGGATTATTTATAAGAGGATGGGATTGCATCCCAATTGACTGCACCTGGAATGCCCCAACAGAATGGTGTAACCGAAAGAAGGAGTAGAACTCTTATGGAGATGGTTAGATCAATGATGAGTTATTCGGATTTGCCAGATTTATTTGGGGATATGCCTTAGAGACTGCAGCTTATATTTTGAACTTGGTTCCTTCTAAGTCGGTACTCTTACTCCCACAGAGCTGTAGATTTGGCGTAAGCCTAGTCTGAAACATGTTCGCATTTGGGTAGTCCACACATGTGCTGAATGAGAAAACATAAGTTAGAATCTCGTACAGAAGTACGCTTGTTTGTAGGCTATCCAAGAGGAACGAAAAGAGGTTTATTTATAGTCCTAAGGATCAGAGGTCATTGTTAGCAACAATACCGATTCTTAAGAGACTATGTGATGAACCATAAACCACAAGTAGAGTTGTTCTAGAAGAACTGAGACGTGAGACACCAAGTACTTCAGTACCAACAGTACAAGAGGATGAACCACAAATAACTACACAACGTGTCATAATGTTACACCACAACCGATAGTACATCGTCGTAGTGAAGGTTATGATACAACCTTATAGATATATTTCTTGGGAGAGTCGTCAGACTTCGTCCCTGAAGAACAGATTAT